>JAJOZX010004349.1:30000-325000 GCA_023014485.1 Bathynomus jamesi | reverse complement strand
GCACTAATCATTTGAGCAATGTTTTTATCTTTGCCTTGGAGTTCAACATTGAGGTCTCTCAATTTAGCAGTAATATCAGTTAAGAAAGCTAAATCAAGTAACCAAACTTTATTTTCCAACTGATTATAATTATCACCTCTTACAGCCAGAAACTCTTTGATTTCAGTCAGTAAATCCCTAAATCGTTGTAAAAATAAGCCCCTGCTGAGCCATCTTACATTAGTGTGCAATAAAAGATCTGTATGTTCAGAATTGCTTTCTTCTAATTGATTCTTAAAGAGACGTCTTTGTAAACTTTTAGCACGGATAGAATTTACAATTTTATATGCAATATCCATAACGTCTTCCATGTTCAAGCTTTTACTACAGAGTGCCTCTTGGTGAATTATGCAATGAAAATTAAGGAAGTTTGGAAAATCTCTGTCATTCTTACAAAGACTAACGAACCCTAAATTGCAACCAATCATTGACGGAGCTCCATCCGTGGTAATGGCTACAAGTTTTTCAATGGGGATTTTATTCTCAATAGTAAACTCTTTAAATACTTTGAAGATGTCTTGTCCCCGAGTCTTCCCCTTCAATGGTATGATATTGAGCAACTCCTCCTTAGCAGTCATGTTTTTAAATACCATTCTTATGAAAATACATAATTGCGCAGTATCAGTAGCATCTGTTGATTCATCGAATTGAAGCGAAAAAGAAATACACTCATCTATGTCTCTCTTTAACTGCATTTTTAAATCTTTACCCATCTCTTCTGTTCGTCGTGTAACAGTGGGTCTGGAAAGTTGCATGTCTTTAATAGCGGAGATAATTTCAGATTTGTTTTTAAACTGATCAAACAACGAGTCTGCTGCATCCAAAATTGCTTCTTTTACAAATGCACCATCATCAAAAGGTTTCATGTGCTTCGTTAAACTGTGACACACTCGGAAAGATGCAATGGTAGCTGCCTTTGATTTCTCAATTTTCTTTGTAAAAACCAATTGTTGGCTGGTAAGTTGGGATTTCAATTCTCTTATTTTTGCCCTGCGTAGTTCACTATTAACTGGGTATCTTGTTTTATAATGATTATGATTAGCTTTAAAATGCCTTTCAACATTATATTTTTTGGCAACAGCTAGAGTAGATTGGCATATTAAGCATATACATTTAGAATTTATGTTTGAGAAAAAGTAAATATCTTCCCATTCACTTTGAAAATTATACGTCCTTATAGTCTTATCACTGGTTCGTGTCGCCATTATGAAGCCCTGTCAATAAAAATAAAATTAAATAATGTAATTTTAAAAAAAAATATTTTGCGATCTAGCCACTAATATCAGAGGCTGAACTTTTACCACTTGAAACTTCAAAATCGGACACGCTGCCGGTCGAAATAATGCTAAACTTTTAATACTAAATGTGAAAACGTCAAATTACGTAAAAAACGACTTAAAAATAGACAAATTTCAAATTCGCATCCACACACAAGATGACACGAACGGGTGAACGGTCGACATGATGCTAAACTTTTAATACTAAATGTGAAAACGTCAAATTACGTAATAAACGACTAAAAAATAGACACATTTCATGTTCGCATCCACACACAAGATCACGCGGACAGGTCAAACGCGGAACTAAATATCGATCCGCCCACTCATCTTTATAAAATCAATAAAAATTCGAAAAGACACAGAAAGCCTAGCGAGTCGTTTCTAAAATGCCTTCTGATTGGTTGTATTTTCACGAAACACCCAATCAGCCAACTCGATTCATTATATCCGTTGAAATAGAATCGTCGCTTTAAGCGACACAGAAATTGGCGGAGCAAAGCAATGGTTTCAGACATGTTTTAAACATGTATGTGAGCGCTCTGCTCGCATGTAAAAATTCATTTCTAGTAATTTTTATATTGCCAGTTAAGATTTCATTTAGGCCGGCTATTCCAAAATAAACCAGCGGGCACATTCAAATCCATGGCGGGCACACGTGTGTCCGCGGGCACGGGTGTGAGCACCCCTGATATACAGAATATATATATATATATATATATATGCATAAGGGAAAAAATTACCAAAGATTTGTTTTTATAATTATTGTCTGAAAAAACGGTAGGTCGCAAAAGAATAAAGAAATAAAAATAAATATAAATTGAAAAAATTACAAATAATACAACTACACATGTATACCCGCATAACCAAATATATATACATATATACAAACACACACACACACACACATATATATATATATATATACATATATATATATATATATATATATATATATATATATATATATATATACATATATATATATATATATATATTATATATACATACAAGCTTGACCTTCGCGAAATGAGAAATCATCGCGCAGAACCTTTGTAAGGTTGTAAGGTAAGGTAAGGTACATACACATATATACATATATACGTATACATATACACAAACATACATACATACATACATATACATATACACATATACATACATATACATATACACACATATACATACACACACATTTAACTGCAATGACCATGCACATACTCACATACACATACATACACATACACGCATACAGCAAAAAATTGAAAAATAAAATTGTAAGAGAAACCTACAGATTTATAAGGAAACAAAGACAAAAACAAATTTTTACCAAAGATTTAACAACCTGCCCTTTTTGTTTAAATCCATTCTGAAGGAATTCAGAGCAACGGGATCGAGTTGAAACAGACCTTTACTCATGTTAAGGTTATTTGTAAGTTGAATTATAGCCGACTCAAGAATATTTCTATTAACAATGTTGCTAGAGTGAAACAAAACTGAAGCATTATTCCAATCAATACAATGGGATAACTCTGACAAATGGACAAAAAGGGCACTGGACAACTGTCCCGTTCTAACGGAATATTGATGCTGTTTTACACGCGTTTGCAAATCCTTTCCCGTCTGACCTATGTAAAAGGAATCACATTGCTTACACCCAATTTTATAGATAATGCCTAAATTATTGGTAGGGCTATTTTTTACTATGATGTTTTTCACAATATTGTTATATGAAAAAACTACACTGATATCCAAAAGTTTAAGTACATTAGCAATGCCTAAGAAGCCCGGGAAAAATGGAAGTACTAAAATATTCTTTGACAAGGTGCGAGTGTTATTATTCACACGATAGAAGGTTCGTTTAGCCTTATTAAGACAAGATTCCATGAACGCAGATGGGTAACACAACTCACTCCCAATACCGTTGATATTTTCCAATTCGGCATCGATGTATTCCGGACTGGCGATCCTAAGAGCGCGGAGAAACATTGAGGAAAATATGGCCTTTTTAATAGGGGTGTCATGTCCGGAGTAAAAGTGTACGTAGGACAAATTGTTTGTTTTTTTTTCCGATAGATACTAAACTTAAAACCCGGGCTATCCCTATGAACACGCACATCCAAAAACGGGATTGAGTTGTCTTGTTCCACTTCTAAAGTAAATTTAATGGAGGGGACTTGGTCATTTAACTGAAGGAGGAAGTCATCCAGGTCACGATTCCTGGGCCAGATACACAAAATATCGTCGACGTACCGCAACCAAGGGATGCCAACCCCCAGGATTCTCGGAATGTAAGTAATTTCGAAAAACTCCATATAAATATTGGAGAGAAGGGGCGACAAAGGGTTGCCCATGGCCATCCCAAAAACTTGTTGATAATGCTCGCCATTGAAAGTGAATTTACAATCCTTGATACAAAGCTTAATAAGTTCCAAAACAGTGTGAGCAGGTAATGGTAGATCATAGTTATGTAATTCTCGGGCGAGAAAATCAAGCATATCATCAATCGGCACTTTTGTGAACAATGAACAAACGTCGAAACTGATCAATCTATCGTTGGTATTAATGCTAACATTATTCAATTTTTCAGTGAGATCCATGGAATTCATCATAGATATTTTTCACGTGTCACTTTCGTGAAATAATTTTTGATATATATATATATATATATATACACACACACACACACACACACATATATATATATATATACTGTATATATATATATATATATATATATATATATATATATATATATATATATATATATATATATATACACATATATATATATATATATATATATATATATATATATACATTAGTTTTGCGTTGGAGTTCCCCATCACGTTTACCCAATTGACGTGTGACAATTTATCTCGAAATTTACAAAAGTCTGCGTGCTGGAAGTTAGGAATTTTAGTCGAGTTAGTTGGTTTCGAGTGACTTACTGAGAGGACAAACTCTCCCATATTGTGATCGCTATTGCTTAACGGTTCTATTACTTGAAGATCAGTAATTAGCCTATCATCCGTAGTTATTACTAAATCTAAAATACTGTCCAACCTCGTAGGTTCCCCAACCTTTTGACTAAGAAAGCTATCCTCGAGAAAATTAACAAAACGATTACCTTCCGCGTCTCCCTGCATTGTATCGTAATTCACGTTGGCGCAATTAAAGTCACCCATAACTAAAGCCTGCTCACTACAGATTATTCTCTTTAGTTCACGATATAACGCTTCGTCCGTATCAGCTGTTTGATTAGGGGGCCTATATATATAACCGCAACAAGAAGTTTGAAGTCGTTTAATTTAAGTTCTGCTATAGTCGAATCTATCGGTTTTGGAATTGAGTGCTTTACTTATATAACGTTCTCAATATTATCTTTGATATACAACATAACACCGCCTCCTCGCCTACCTATTCTGTTTTTAACAAAAAGTCTATAACACTGGGCAACACGTATTTTATTGAATGATATCTGACACTTGATTCTAGGTAATTTGGGTGCGCTGAATACGAATTTCAACTCGGTTTGGCTCTATCAGGTCCTGATTCTTGTCGACAGCCTATGTGCCATTTTCCAGATTTTTCAAATTAGGACTAAAAAATTAAGTCATGTGTTAAATTTTTTTTTAAAGTTTCATGAATACAAGCAGTTCAAACTACAGTAAAATTACATTATAACGATAGAAATGACTTAAAATAAAAAAACAAACAGATATGAAGCTTTCACTGTGGCAAAAATTTTCTTTTGTAAGACTTTCTAGCGTATTTGCTTGTTGATGGCAGGTCTCTTTTCAAGCACCAGCAGTAATCAGCCATCATGTGGGAATCCCAGCGGCCTTGGTACCGTTCCTCAATAATTTTGATATCTTGGTGGAATCTCTCCCCTTGTTCGTCACTTACATCACCTAAATTACTTGGAAATTGGTCAAGATGGCTATTCAAAAAATGCATTTTTATTCTCATATTGCAACCTAACTCTTTGTAGTCCCTTAAAAGTTTTTTTACGATTTCTTCGTAGTTATCTGCCCTATAATTGCCTAAAAAGTTTTCTATCAAGTCCACGAATGAGAGCCAGCCATTTTTTTCGCGTTCATTCATGACATTAGGAAAATTGCTGTCTTTAATCATTGTTCTTATTTGTGGACCGTCGAAAATTCCCGCCTTGATTTTTTCATAACTTAAACTTGGAAATTTTGAAGTTATGTATTTGAAACACTCGCCGTTCGTATCTAAAGCTTTTACATATTGTTTAATGAGGCCTAGTTTTATATGCAGAGGAGGAAATATGATTTTATCTCTGCTCACTAAAGGTGGATTAATTACGTTTTTTTCTCCGACAGTAAGTGATGTTCGTGCTGGCCAGATTTGTTTGAAATAATGTTCTTCCTTGGCTCTGCTGTCCCATAAGCAAAGGAAGCAGGGATATTTAGTATACCCTCCTTGTTGTCCTAGCAGAAAATTAACCATTTTTAAGTCAACACATATGATCCACTCGTGCTCCCTCTATTTGATAAGATTTAAAACCTTTTCTATATGTTCATACTTTTCTTTTAATTTTGTTGAGTGCCCAATCGGTATCGAGCCGTATAGATTGCCATTATGCAACAACACACACTTAAGACTTCTTTTCGAACTGTCTAAAAACAAGCGCCAATCATTTGCATCGTAAGACTCAACCCCCATCTTCTTTAACAAACCAACTATGTCGCAGCAATATACTAAACTATCCTCTGTTCTAAAATATTTAACAAGTTCTTCTTCTCTTTTTCTGTAAAATGAAATGTATGTGTTTGAAGTAAGCAAGTTTTTCTCTTTAAGTCTTGAAGCTAAAATTTCCGCAGCCTTTTTTGGCAAATTTAGATCCCTTACAAGATCATTCAACTCGGCCTGGTTAAACTTTTGCGGATCGTTTTGACTTTCAAATACGCTGGGGTCAAAATCGGTGTCTGACTCCTCAAAGTGCATAACAATATTTTCAGGAACATCTTCAACTAATTCTTGAGTTGGCAGACCCTTAAATTTTGGAATGGGGATCTCATTTGAATGTAGCACAGGTCGTATCGCGGTGTCGAAATTTGGGTACTCGATACAATGTTTATTTTTCTTAGTGAAGCCCGAAGTCTTGACAAAGCAAAGGTAGCAATCGGTCTCGTGGTTATTAGGCTCTCGCCTAAAACCTTAGGCATTATGCAACAACACATCTTCAACTAATTCTTGAGTTGGCAGACCCTTAAATTTTGGAATGGGGATCTCATTTGAATGTAGCACAGGTCGTATCGCGGTCTCGAAATTTGGGTACTCGATACAATGTTTATTTTTCTTAGTGGAGCCCGAAGTCTTGACAAAGCAAAGGTAGCAATCGGTCTCGTGGTTATTAGGCTCTCGCCACACCTGATATGAAAAAAAAATTGTAAAGCGTTAACAAAAGCGACGAGAGACTTGTTTTTATGAATTTTATCAAAAGTTATCACCCAAACATTTAACATTTCTGTGTGTTTCAACCTTATGCAATATTTGAGATTCTTATAAACATTTTCTGTAAATTTTTGTTTATGTACCTAAGTTACAATTACATTTAGGTAAGTTACAGTATACTAGTGATTAAATTACGTAGTTTTATGAAATCATAAAATTACCATCGGTACTCCAAAAGGTATTTTTGAATCCGAACCCTTCGTCCAATGTCGCAGTCTTTCAATGCATATAGTGCAGGCTTTATGTGGAGCCCACGATTTATCTTGGTCCCCCAGTTTTATGCCAAAATAAGCTAAGTAAGCTCTTTTTACGAAGTCAGTTATATTTGCTCGTTGATGTGGAAGTGTAAAATTTCCACATATATAACAGAAGGAATCAGGGTTGTTTTTGCATTTGAACTTTCTAGTGCTTGATGACATATTGCTTGATTGTTCTGCCAATTTGTAAAGGTATTTAAAGCCCTTAATTCATATAAATTTAAGAAAATCTGAAATATAAACACAAAAATTAGTTTAAATAGGTACTTATTATGAAATAGGTACTTACAATCTATGAAATTAAACTAGAAACACGGATGAGTAGGTACAATATAAATTACGTCTAATTAAATCAACTATATTAAATCACGATGACAAAATTACTCACTAAATCATATGCCAATTCAAAATTATGTTAATGCCCAAACTTAATTAACTAACTCGACTGACTGACTGACTGACTGACTGACTGACTGACTGACTGACTGACTGAATTGACTGATTAACTCTGGAAACGAGTCGCTTTTATATATTTTAGTTGTCCCTCTAGAATACTCTACAGAGAACAGGAACGCTCGAGAAAATTTTAGAATTCTATGATATTTTTAGCTTAATTTACTAATATTAAAATGGGTTAAAAATGACAAAATTAAAAATATTTTTAGGGTGTTACATATAAAAATATACATAATACAACAATACCATAACAATAGGTACAAATACCTAGATAAAAACCTAGTTGCATAATGTGTAACTGCAAAAAGACTTAGCGAGTATTGAGAAAAAAACCTTTTTATGAATACGACGAAAGAGGAGGGGTGTTGAGCAAAATCAGGACCTGATAGAGCAAAACCGAGTAAAAATTCGTGCTCAGCGCACCCAAAGTACCTAGAAGTAACTGTCAAATCTAATTCAATAGACAAAAATTTGAAATTTGTTCCCCAGTGTAACCTTTAATTTGATACTCCCCTACAAAGTCACGTGTTTCAGTGCTAAGCCACGATTCGTTTATCGCAATTAAATCATAGTCTTTACAAGCAATTAAAGACAAAAAAATTCATTTATTTTATTTCGTAGGCTACGAGCATTTAAGGATAGAACCTTCAAATTGCTTGCAATTACGACACCTTCGCGAGCGCAGGGGAAACTTGTAGAATTTACGCTGGGACCGTTCGAGTTACGGCAGCCTGAAAAGAAGAGACAGTGTTATGAAATAGTCTTCCTAAACGCGCAGCTCCTACGTCATTAAGATGAAGTCCATCTTCAAGGAACAAGTCCCTCCTGCCGTAGAAACTGTTCCAAAAATTCGCATAATGCACTCCTTCCTGTTGGCAAAGAGACTTTAGGTTATTGTTAATATAGGTCGCCTTGCTGTAGAAATCGTTACGTTGGATAATTCGAGGAAGTATACCTGTTAAGACAATCTTATTAGTTTTCTCCTTTAGTCGCTCTATTAAGTCCCTGTACCTAGCCAGCAGTTCTTCCGATCTAGAATTTAAAACGTTATTAGTACCGACATGAATAACATACGTTGTGTCCTCGGCGGTACCGTCTGTAAAATGGTCAACACTATTAGTTATATCCTCCACCCTTGCACCAGGGTAGCAGTAACGGCGCCTACGACGAGGGTTTCTCCCACAGAATTCCTCGAGCTGCCCTCGAACAATATATATATATATATATATATATATATATATATACACACGGTATATATATATTATATATATACATATATATATATTAATATATAATATATATATATACAGTATATATATATATATATATATATATCAGTGGCGACTCCTGCACTCGGGCTTCTCGGGCTGAGCCCGAGAAGCAAGGGGCAAGGAGAAGCATGAAAGATAAAATTGTGTATTTATAGATTTAAGTTTTTAAAAAAAAGTTTTAAATACAAATTGTAAAAATGGTTTTTGGCTGGTAGTATGTTACTATTTTTCTGTCTAGCCTTCGTCACGCAAGCAAATTTTGAGCGCAGTTAGATACCCTTACTACCTATAAAAAAACTATATTGACACATTAAGTTTTCGTGTAATCTTTCAAGATCCTTTACTGGGCGCAAGACATTACGCCCGAGAAAGTGTAAGTAATATCGTATATTTAAAGTTCTTTTAATGAATAATCAGTGGTGGGCACCGTTAACCAAAATGTTAACTTCGTTAACCGCTAATCCGTTAACCAAAAAGTTAACTTCGTTAACCGTTAATCCGTTCATTCGTTAAACATGTAACGGAAGTTACCGATAAACCGTTAACGTTAACTTTTATTATAAAAAAATGAAAAACACAATATATATATAATTTAATTTTCCCTCTTCTTCTCGTTCTCCATTTTGTCCATGAGATGCATGTTGCCCTTCATGAAAATTAGCATATCAAAGTTTTCATCAGACAGGGATGATCTCTTGGCCCTCAGGATGTCCTTGCCCATAGAGAACAAACGCTCCACTGCAGCACTGGAGGGGATGGCTGTGTTGAACTTGATGAACAAGTCCACCAACACTTGCTCACCCAAGAAGGCAGCATCTGTCAGCAAGTCCTTGGAGTTGGTCTCCAGCCAGGTCTTGACCAAGTTCTGGGCCTTGCCCTTGAGTGACCTGTGGCTTCTGCTGCTCTCTTTTGTCTGGATGACAGCACTGAAGAAGTCATCCTCCTCCTCCTCCTCGTTGTTGACATGAGAATTGAAATCTTACCTGATCAGTTTTATGGTTCTTGAAATGTATCAAGGAGACTACTAATAAGGTACTCACAGACATATTATAAATATACATGACTTACTTGACAACGATTATTTTTAAATATTCACTAGCACAAACATGTTGCGCAAGAGACAGACTGCAAATGAAACGAATGTAGTTATTTGTTGTAATTGTTACATATATATTATTGAAAGTGCCTTAAAATGCTCGTGATATTTCTTGAAAGAAGTTGAAACATTCAACTCAAATGGCAAATCTTTCCGCCTGATTTTACAGTCGACCATGTTTTGCTCAAACCAATGCCATAAATAACTATTAACAGTGGCGGATTAATTGCGCACCTGCTCAGCACTGAAAATAATAGAAACTTTTAAACGTTTATTTATGAATTTTTTGGGTTAACGGACTTGAGTTAACGGAAGTTAAATGTAACGGAAGTTAATTAGTCCGATAATGATTTTCAAAGTTAACTTAAAAGTTAAATCGTTAACGAAAAAGTTAACTTCGTTAATTAACGATTAACGGATTAACGGTTTGTGCCCAGCTTTGTGAATAATTATTTGCTTGCATACGGTTACATAATAGTCCCTCTTCTAATTCTCATTAAATAAAATACGTTTTTCCTCCTATTAATTTTTTTTATAAAGAAAAAAACATTTCAACTCGGGCTTATATTCTTTGGCCTTGAAGAGGCACAATTTTTAATTCTGGCGATACATGGTAACTTTTTACGTTTCGATAAGCGTGCCTTCAACTCCTTACCATACCTGTAACTTTTGTTTCAAATGAAAGAAGTTTCTCTGTTCTTGATCGAATTAGATCATATTTAAGAAACACAATGGCTCAAGAACCGCTCTCGTCCCTGGCTAGGATTTCAATTGAAAAAGAAATACTTATTGATTTAGAAAGCAAAAAGGAATTACATGACCGAATATTAAAGGAATTTGCTTTAAAACCAAGACGCTTGGACTTTATGTTCAAGTAAATAAAATTCAAATAACTTTTTTACCGAGGTATGTATTTATTTATTTTATTGATAATCTTAAGTTATTGTCATGCATTTAAATGTCGGCTCATATGTAGACTTGAAAATTTAAAAAGAGCCCGAGTAGTGTTGAAGAGCTGGAGTCGCCACTGATATATATATATATATATAAAATTAGCTATGATAATATTTATTGTTCATGTTTGTTGCCACGTTACTATACGATTGGAATGAAATATAATAGCTTCCCCTTAGGCTAGATAAATGAAATTATAATTAATTTATTTAATAGTTTCTTGATCTATTTCATAATACAAATATTAGAACAAGGCAAAATTTGTTTATGAGTTGACTGTATTTATTCTAATTTTGTTTTGTGGTATCGTTATTAATATATTAACACAAAACGATGAGATCATGGATAGCATTAAAGAAATCTTTATTTGTTTTATATTACAGTTCTTGTATACAAAATATATATGTTGATTACGTTTATTAGTGTATGTATATATATATATATAATATATATATATCAGCACAATCTTGGTGCTCCAGAAATGGATCTTTTGCACGAACACTTCCAGAGAGATAAAACTAACGTGTTCATGAACACGGCGGAACGTGCCGGAACGCTGCGTAAGAAGTACTCGAATGTTTGTATTTTTTGCATGCTTTTGTCTGATTTTGTTTGTTTTTGTGTCATGAACGACCATGATAGGATCCCGCAGGAGGATTTTTTTTTTTTTGCTCGTGAAAGAAGGCAAGGGTGATTTTTTAAGGAGGAAGGCGAGGATGAATTTTTTTTATTTTAATTTTTGCTTTTTAAATTTAATTTTTTTTAATTTAATTTAATTATTTTAAAAGTCTCGTAATTAACGTTAGGGCAGGTAAAGTCTCCCACAATTATACTATCCCGATCATTAATAAAGTTCCCAAGAAGTGTGTAAAATCTAGTATCGGTATCGAGGGGTTGAACGGGAGGTCTATAAACAACAACAAAATTAAA
The DNA here is from genome assembly GCA_023014485.1 of Bathynomus jamesi. NCBI lineage: Eukaryota > Metazoa > Arthropoda > Malacostraca > Isopoda > Cirolanidae > Bathynomus > Bathynomus jamesi. The sequence goes on along the minus strand of JAJOZX010004349.1, from coordinate 313,236 downwards.
GCTAATACTACGCGCCATAACTTCAACGCATATCGCATTAATTGCTGCCGGAAAATCTATCTTAACCTCGATAGCCCTAAGGGAATTACGAATGTACAACAAAACGTCGCCACCAATCCTATTGTAACCTATCATTAGTAAAAACTTTAAAACCCGCTATATCATGTTCCCCCAACAAGTCCCGAGTCACGGTATTTAACCACGTTTCGGTTATTGCAACTATATCGTAGTTCCCGGAATAAATTATCGCCTTAAATTCATTCAATCTATTTCTAATACTGCGCGCATTACAATGAAAGACGTTTAAATTATTTTTTTTTATCATGGATCGGCGTTTTAAACTATTTTTCACGTCGGGCCGGCGTTTCCCGGACCCACAACGTTTAAATGAGGCTTCGACCTATACAGCTTTCGAACGTTCTCATCCATTAACCTACCTAGCCTAGCATTCCCTATTTCATTGAAATGCACTCCTCTTTTATAAAAAGGCTACGATCACTAAATTCTGACCACAGCTTTACGAAGGGTACATTTTCTTGAGCACAAATCTCTTCTAGTTTAGTGTTCAAAAATATTATTTTTGACGTAATCCTAAGTTCCATACTGTACCTAGGGGTAATACCTAAAACTAAAAACCTATCTGACCTTGCCTTCAGGGACATAATTAACCCCCTATATCTCTCCAAAAGGTTAGGCACTCTCGTATCGGGCCTATACGAGTCGTTTCCCCTTACCATCGTCACCAACATCGAATGACGGGAGGCAACATCAATCCTGCCTACTTCGTCTCTAATTCTGTCAACCCTAGCTCCTGGTAGACAGACCCTCCTCCTCTTGGTTGGATTCCGTTCAACGAACTCCTTATCCATATGACGCACTAAGGAGTCCCCAATTAAAATACTTTCCCCTCGTTCACATCCCTATCCAACTGGGCGAAAGGGTTCGAAACCTCGATGGGGGGGGGATTCTTATCACCTAACGTACGTGGCCTAGCTCCACCCTTTACTCTAAATCCCTCCCGGTCTACTAATCTCAGATCAACCTTAACCCCTTCCTCAACTCTGTCTAACCTTCCCGATAAGCTACCTATATTAGAAACTAGGTTCCTGACCTCACCCTTCAAATTACTAACGTCTTCAACGTTATGTAATGAGTCTTTACTAATTATTGTTTTCTGTGTAACAAGTCTTTACTAATTATTGTTTTCTGTGATCACGTATTATAAAAGAAGAGAGGAATGTAATGAGTCTACTAATTATTGTTTTCTGTGTAACAAGTCTTTACTAATTATTGTTTTCTGTGTTTCAGATCTATGCTATGTTTATGTTGAATAAAGCCTCAAATTGGCCTTTACTTTATCTTTAGCCCGCTAACAAACGCGGCACCACAATTTATTCAACATTTCAATCAGCCATTCAGTCGGCCTTTCAGATACAGCAAGCAAATATTCATCCAGTAATCTTACTATATCATGGAGAAGGTGATTCGCCCGGATAAATTTATTACTTCTCCGAATTCTCCCCAAGCTGGGAAACTATGGAAATTATGGTCGCGCGGATTCAAATATTTCTTGAGTACTATCGCCGAACACAACCCCCAATAAATTGGAGGTTCTATTCATACATATCGGCCCCGATGTCGCTGATATCATTCAAGACTGCTCTACTTATGAGAATGCCATGGCAGCCTTAGAGGCCACCTACGTCAAGAAGCCAAACGAGGTATGCGCTCGCCACCTGTTGTCCACCCGTCACCAAAAGCCCGAGGAAACCCTCGATGAGTACTTGCAAATTCTTCAACAACTAGCCAATGACTGCAACTTCAAGTCGGTTTCCGCCGACGAAAACAGGAGTTCATCTGTGAGAGACGCTTTCATCCGAGGAATTAGAGATAGCGCCATCCGCACCCGCTTACTCGAAAATGACACACTCTCACTGGAAAAGGCTATCGTCCAGGCTCGAACATTAGATCAGGCCCAGGAAAATCAGAATCGTACCTCACTCATTACGGTGCTGTTGCAGCCACTGGCTCTCGCCACGAACCGTCGCCGACTACTGACTCTGCCCGGCCTGCCTGCGTCCAAGGAGACGATCTCCCAAACTCTTCGGCCGCTACGAATTTCGACAACAAAGCCGCTCTGTGCTTCTTCTGCGGGTCTCGACGCCACCCACGAAGCAGGTGTCCGGCAAAGGATTCTATCTGTGCGAAATGTGAAAAGACCGGCCACTGGGCCAAAGTCTGCCGCTCAAGTACTTCCTCGGCACGTCAAAAACAGGATAAAACCACGGCGTCTCATTCAGCCGCAGCATTAGCGACCATTAGTACCACTCTATCGTGTAGCTCCTCCATGCCTACCAACTCAACAGTCGATATCCTCGTCAACGGCCGTTCGTGTCTCGCCTTGTTGGATACTGGCAGCTCGGACAACTTCATTCGTGAGGATCTAGCCAAACACTTAGAGCTGCCCATTCTTCCGCACTCGGGCGTCGTATCAATGGCTTCGCCTAATCTATCCGCAGCCATCTCAGGTCGATGTACAGTGAAGGTTACGATGGGACCGCGACTACGAAAAGCTCGAACTATCCGTCTTGTCGGATCTGTGCGCTGACATAATACTCGGTACCCCATTCTTAATCAGACACAAGGAATTGAACATCAATTTCGGAGGTCCGGAGCCAGCACTCCATATATGCGGCCTTACTCGATCAAGAATTTCAGCCCCACCACTATTCGGCAACTTAACTGCCGATTGTCGTCCCATCGCCACGAAGTCCAGACGATTTTGCTCTGAGGACAAAATTTTCATTGGGAAAGAAATCGAAAAGCTACTCAAGGGAGATAATTGAACCCAGTAACTCACCCTGGCGTGCTCAAGTAGTCATCACATCTACCGAAACAAAAAAAAAACGCATGGTAATCGATTTCTCTCAAACCGTCAACCTATTTACCATGCTAGATGCATATCCTCTTCCGCGAATCGATGATATAGCCAACAAAGTCTCACAACACAAATACTACAGCGTAATTGATCTGTCAAGCGCATACTACCAGGTAGAAATCGATCCGTCTGAACGACCTTTCACAGCATTCGAGGTTGACGGAAATCTATACAATTCAGAAGGATCCCTATGGGAGTAACTAACGGAGCCGCGGCCTTCCAGCGCGTCATGAACGAATTCATATCCTCGAACAACTTATCATCAACATACGCCTACCTCGACGATCTCACCATCTGCGGAACCACTTGGGAAGAGCACGATGAGAACTTCGACATTTCTGGGAAGCCGCTAAACGAGTAAATCTGAGTCTAAACAAGGAAAAATTCAAGCTTTCGATGACATCAGTGTACCTGCTCGGATATTCTATCTCTCATGGCGTATTGCGGCCCGATCCCGAACGCCTCCGGCCACTACAAGAACTTCAAACTCCTCGCAACAAGTCGTCTCTACAACGCGTAATCGGACTATTCGCACACTATGCTAAATGGATTCAGAACTATTCCCTCAAGATCAAACCTCGCTCAACGTTTCATCATTCCCATTAACTCGCGAGGAAGTATCAACGATCCAAACACTCAAAGATGATATCTCGAAAGCTGTCGTCGGTTCAATCGATGAAGAACTGCCGTTCACTGTGGAGACGGACGCTTCCTCTTCAGCAATCGGAGCCACCCTCACCCAGAACGGCCGCCCGGTGGCGTTCTTTTCTCGCGCTCTGAATAACACAGAACGTCGCCATCACATCGTTGAAAAGGAGGCATACGCTGTAATCGAATCCATTCGCAAGTGGAAGCACTTCTTAGCTTATCGACACTTTACTGTCGTCACCGACCAGCGGAGCGTATCTTTCATGTTCGATGGAAAAGCTACTGGTCGTATTAAGAACGATAAGATTCTCCGTTGGCGTGTAGAACTAGCCGGCTACTCATTCACAATAAAATACAGACCGGGCCCCGAGAACCGAGCCGCAGACGCATTGTCGCGATCCTTTTGCGCTGCTACTCCAAGAATATCCCTCGCCCAGCTGCATGTTAATCTGATACACCCAGGAGTCCGCCGAATGACTCATTTTGTGAGAGCTAGGAACCTACCATTCTCAGTGGATGACATCAAACGAGTTACGTCGGAATGCCAAACATGCGCTAAATGTAAGCCACAGTACTATAAACCAGAAGTTAGTCACTTAATACGGGCCATGTCCCCGTTTGACCGACTTAACATCGACTTTAAAGGCCCGCTTCCGAGCGCAACTTCGCGACCTTACATCCTAACAGTAACGAGTCAGTATTCACGCTTTCTTTTGCCTTCCCGCGCCGTGATACGAACACGTCAACCGTTATCGCCCGTCTCACCGAGGTTATTTTCTACGTTCGGAACTCCCTCTTACATCCACACAGATCGAGGGACATCGTTCATGTCTTCGGAACTAAAACTGTTCCTAACTAAACATGGTATCGCGACTAGTCGCACAACGCCGTATCACCCCCAAGGAAACGGGCAATGCGAACGTTACAATGGAATCATCATGAACACCATCAAACTAGCCATAGAGAATCGCGGGTTGCCGATGTCGCAATGGGAGTCCGTCCTACCAGACGCGCTGCACTCGATTAGATCGCTGCTGTGTACGGCCACGAACGAAACTCCTCACGAGCGTCTATTCACGCACCCGCGGCGTACTTCTACCGGTTCTGCACTACCGACGTGGCTGTCTTCTCCGGGAACTGTACTCCTTCGCCAATTCATTCGCCGATCCAAGAACGACCCCCTCGTCGAGGAAGTTGAGTTTAATTGAGGCAAACCCCAACTACGCGTTTATACGGCATCCGAATGGGAGAGAAGATACCGTATCCATCAGGGACCTGGCACCGGCGGGACGTAGCAATACGGATGACACGAATCACTATGAAACCCCTGTACCCAGTCCGCCAATCAATTCCACCCCGCTAACGGACGACTCAGAACCCGCTGAGATCCGCCGACACACGGTCCCAACAGCTCCCGTCGAAGCGACTCCAGTCGAAGTCGAGAGAGGCCCACCTGTGTCAGTAACCTCCGAGACGAGTCCCCCTCTGAGAAGAAGCACTCGAATCAGATACCCAGCTCAACGCCTAAACTTGTAGACTCTTCTTTCTTCCAAAATATCTTGAACTTGTCGTTTTGTTTCTTACCGTGCAATGTATCACGTATTATAAAAGAAGAGAGGAATGTAATGAGTCTTTACTAATTATTGTTTTCTGTGTAACAAGTCTTTACTAATTATTGTTTTCTGTGATCACGTATTATAAAAGAAGAGAGGAATGTAATGAGTCTACTAATTATTGTTTTCTGTGTAACAAGTCTTTACTAATTATTGTTTTCTGTGTTTCAGATCTATGCTATGTTTATGTTGAATAAAGCCTCAAATTGGCCTTTACTTTATCTTTAGCCCGCTAACAAACGCGGCACCACAATTTATTCAACATTTCAATCAGCCATTCAGTCGGCCTTTCAGATACAGCAAGCAAATATTCATCCAGTAATCTTACTATATCATGGAGAAGGTGATTCGCCCGGATAAATTTATTACTTCTCCGAATTCTCCCCAAGCTGGGAAACTATGGAAATTATGGTCGCGCGGATTCAAATATTTCTTGAGTACTATCGCCGAACACAACCCCAATAAATTGGAGGTTCTATTCATACATATCGGCCCCGATGTCGCTGATATCATTCAAGACTGCTCTACTTATGAGAATGCCATGGCAGCCTTAGAGGCCACCTACGTCAAGAAGCCAAACGAGGTATGCGCTCGCCACCTGTTGTCCACCCGTCACCAAAAGCCCGAGGAAACCCTCGATGAGTACTTGCAAATTCTTCAACAACTAGCCAATGACTGCAACTTCAAGTCGGTTTCCGCCGACGAAAACAGGAGTTCATCTGTGAGAGACGCTTTCATCCGAGGAATTAGAGATAGCGCCATCCGCACCCGCTTACTCGAAAATGACACACTCTCACTGGAAAAGGCTATCGTCCAGGCTCGAACATTAGATCAGGCCCAGGAAAACTCAGAATCGTACCTCACTCATTACGGTGCTGTTGCAGCCACTGGCTCTCGCCACGAACCGTCGCCGACTACTGACTCTGCCCGGCCTGCCTGCGTCCAAGGAGACGATCTCCCAAACTCTTCGGCCGCTACGAATTTCGACAACAAAGCCGCTCTGTGCTTCTTCTGCGGGTCTCGACGCCACCCACGAAGCAGGTGTCCGGCAAAGGATTCTATCTGTGCGAAATGTGAAAAGACCGGCCACTGGGCCAAAGTCTGCCGCTCAAGTACTTCCTCGGCACGTCAAAAACAGGATAAAACCACGGCGTCTCATTCAGCCGCAGCATTAGCGACCATTAGTACCACTCTATCGTGTAGCTCCTCCATGCCTACCAACTCAACAGTCGATATCCTCGTCAACGGCCGTTCGTGTCTCGCCTTGTTGGATACTGGCAGCTCGGACAACTTCATTCGTGAGGATCTAGCCAAACACTTAGAGCTGCCCATTCTTCCGCACTCGGGCGTCGTATCAATGGCTTCGCCTAATCTATCCGCAGCCATCTCAGGTCGATGTACAGTGAAGGTTACGATGGGAGACCGCGACTACGAAAAGCTCGAACTATCCGTCTTGTCGGATCTGTGCGCTGACATAATACTCGGTACCCCATTCTTAATCAGACACAAGGAATTGAACATCAATTTCGGAGGTCCGGAGCCAGCACTCCATATATGCGGCCTTACTCGATCAAGAATTTCAGCCCCACCACTATTCGGCAACTTAACTGCCGATTGTCGTCCCATCGCCACGAAGTCCAGACGATTTTGCTCTGAGGACAAAATTTTCATTGGGAAAGAAATCGAAAAGCTACTCAGGGATGAGATAATTGAACCCAGTAACTCACCCTGGCGTGCTCAAGTAGTCATCACATCTACCGAAACAAAAAAAATCGCATGGTAATCGATTTCTCTCAAACCGTCAACCTATTTACCATGCTAGATGCATATCCTCTTCCGCGAATCGATGATATAGCCAACAAAGTCTCACAACACAAATACTACAGCGTAATTGATCTGTCAAGCGCATACTACCAGGTAGAAATCGATCCGTCTGAACGACCTTTCACAGCATTCGAGGTTGACGGAAATCTATACCAATTCAGAAGATCCCTATGGGAGTAACTACGGAGCCGCGGCCTTCCAGCGCGTCATGAACGAATTCATATCCTCGAACAACTTATCATCAACATACGCCTACCTCGACGATCTCACCATCTGCGGAACCACTTGGGAAGAGCACGATGAGAACCTTCGACATTTCTGGGAAGCCGCTAAACGAGTAAATCTGAGTCTAAACAAGGAAAAATTCAAGCTTTCGATGACATCAGTGTACCTGCTCGGATATTCTATCTCTCATGGCGTATTGCGGCCCGATCCCGAACGCCTCCGGCCACTACAAGAACTTCAAACTCCTCGCAACAAGTCGTCTCTACAACGCGTAATCGGACTATTCGCACACTATGCTAAATGGATTCAGAACTATTCCCTCAAGATCAAACCTCTGCTCAACGTTTCATCATTCCCATTAACTCGCGAGGAAGTATCAACGATCCAAACACTCAAAGATGATATCTCGAAAGCTGTCGTCGGTTCAATCGATGAAGAACTGCCGTTCACTGTGGAGACGGACGCTTCCTCTTCAGCAATCGGAGCCACCCTCACCCAGAACGGCCGCCCGGTGGCGTTCTTTTCTCGCGCTCTGAATAACACAGAACGTCGCCATCACATCGTTGAAAAGGAGGCATACGCTGTAATCGAATCCATTCGCAAGTGGAAGCACTTCTTAGCTTATCGACACTTTACTGTCGTCACCGACCAGCGGAGCGTATCTTTCATGTTCGATGGAAAAGCTACTGGTCGTATTAAGAACGATAAGATTCTCCGTTGGCGTGTAGAACTAGCCGGCTACTCATTCACAATAAAATACAGACCGGGCCCCGAGAACCGAGCCGCAGACGCATTGTCGCGATCCTTTTGCGCTGCTACTCCAAGAATATCCCTCGCCCAGCTGCATGTTAATCTGATACACCCAGGAGTCCGCCGAATGACTCATTTTGTGAGAGCTAGGAACCTACCATTCTCAGTGGATGACATCAAACGAGTTACGTCGGAATGCCAAACATGCGCTAAATGTAAGCCACAGTACTATAAACCAGAAGTTAGTCACTTAATACGGGCCATGTCCCCGTTTGACCGACTTAACATCGACTTTAAAGGCCCGCTTCCGAGCGCAACTTCGCGACCTTACATCCTAACAGTAATCGACGAGTATTCACGCTTTCCTTTTGCCTTCCCGTGCCGTGATACGAACACGTCAACCGTTATCGCCCGTCTCACCGAGTTATTTTCTACGTTCGGAACTCCCTCTTACATCCACACAGATCGAGGGACATCGTTCATGTCTTCGGAACTAAAACTGTTCCTAACTAAACATGGTATCGCGACTAGTCGCACAACGCCGTATCACCCCAAGGAAACGGGCAATGCGAACGTTACAATGGAATCATCATGAACACCATCAAACTAGCCATAGAAGATCGCGGGTTGCCGATGTCGCAATGGGAGTCCGTCCTACCAGACGCGCTGCACTCGATTAGATCGCTGCTGTGTACGGCCACGAACGAAACTCCTCACGAGCGTCTATTCACGCACCCGCGGCGTACTTCTACCGGTTCTGCACTACCGACGTGGCTGTCTTCTCCGGGAACTGTACTCCTTCGCCAATTCATTCGCCGATCCAAGAACGACCCCCTCGTCGAGGAAGTTGAGTTAATTGAGGCAAACCCCAACTACGCGTTTATACGGCATCCGAATGGGAGAGAAGATACCGTATCCATCAGGGACCTGGCACCGGCGGGACGTAGCAATACGGATGACACGAATCACTATGAAACCCCTGTACCCAGTCCGCCAATCAATTCCACCCCGCTAACGGACGACTCAGAACCCGCTGAGATCCGCCGACACACGGTCCCAACAGCTCCCGTCGAAGCGACTCCAGTCGAAGTCGAGAGAGGCCCACCTGTGTCAGTAACCTCCGAGACGAGTCCCCCTCTGAGAAGAAGCACTCGAATCAGATACCCAGCTCAACGCCTAAACTTGTAGACTCTTCTTTCTTCCAAAATATCTTGAACTTGTCGTTTTGTTTCTTACCGTGCAATGTATCACGTATTATAAAAGAAGAGAGGAATGTAATGAGTCTTTACTAATTATTGTTTTCTGTGTAACAAGTCTTTACTAATTATTGTTTTCTGTGATCACGTATTATAAAAGAAGAGAGGAATGTAATGAGTCTACTAATTATTGTTTTCTGTGTAACAAGTCTTTACTAATTATTGTTTTCTGTGTTTCAGATCTATGCTATGTTTATGTTGAATAAAGCCTCAAATTGGCCTTTACTTTATCTTTAGCCCGCTAACAAACGCGGCACCACACGTTAGTATAGGTTTGGCCTTCGTCAACTGTAAGCCTACCCCTGCCCTCATCAAGCGTTGCAAGTCTTTCCGTCACCTCACGTACACTACGTTTCATATCAACTATCTCTTCCCTTAACTCACAAAAGAAACAAACCAATCTCTCGGTAATCGACATAGGACCGCCGTTCGAACCCTTAAAATCCGTATACCACCGATTAACCCGACACCTAGCACACGACGCTTTCTGCGACGGCATCGCGCAAGTTAAGGTAATTAACGTTTATAACCATCACAAGTTTAAGTTAAATTAAGCCGGCACGCAATGAAAACTTCTAAATCGCTAAAAAACACTAATATTCAGTTACTTAACTATAACAATGTGAATATAAACGCAAGTATATAAAATTCAGAACTTTCCAAAAGTAAATTTATGGGCAATATCCAAAAGTAGAAACAATATCAGAGAGCCCAGGGAATGCGTCCGCTCAGTAAGGAGTCCATACATTGTAGATGTAGGTTTAAATAGAATTACAGTTCCTCTAGAACTAGATACAGGGGCTGCCCGAACTGTCATGTCCAAAACAGTTTTTGACAAAACTTTCAAAAATGCACCTAAACTACATGCATCTAAAACAATACTAAAAAAATATGGGTACATACAAATATCTCTTTGTGGAGAAGCATCCATCACAGTTACACTCAATAAGAAAACTTTGTCTCATCCCTTAACTCTTTTAGTGGTGGATAAGCAAGGGCCTACTCTACTAGGCCGTGATTGGATTGATGCTTTGAAATTGCCTATTGACAAAATTTTGCCAAAGGGTCGGGCAAATGTGCATACACTCGCATATCCGTCTGACATAGATCATTGTTAAGGGAGTTTTCTTCTGTTTTGGGGCCTGAAGTAGGCAAACTAAAATATCATGAGGTCTGTATAGAGGTAGACCCTAATGTAACTCCGAAATTTTGTAAGGCTCGTTCCGGTAGTTCCTGTACTTAAACCTGACAAGTCAGTGCAGTTATGTGGGAATTACCGTTTAACAGCAAATAGAGCAGTCCTTCTAGATTGCTACCCTATACCTAAGCCTGATGAATTATTTAGCTCTCTTGCTGGGGGTAAATATTTTACAAAACTAGATATGTCCCAAACCTATGCTCAACTAAGTTCAGATGAAAATTCTAAAGAGCTAACTATCATAAATACGCACCGAGGCCTATATAAGTACAATAGGCTATGCTATGGAATAGCATCGGCTCAGGGTATTTCTCAGAGAACAATGGACCAAGTTCTAGGTCACATTCCGGATGTACTTTGTTTTCTAGATGATGTCCTCATTTCAAGTTTATCTAAAAAAGAACACCTAAGTAGATTAACCACAGTTCTAAAAAGACTCCGGGATGCCGGACTTAGCTAAAGAAAGAAAAGTGTTCGTGGGTCATTAATGAGGTTTCATATTTGGGGTTCCGCATAGATGCTTCAAGCATTCATCCAACGGTGGATGAACTAGAAGTAATAAAAAATGCACCACCTCCACAAAACATCACACACTTACAAGCTTGTTTAGGTCTCCTAAACTTTTATAGGAAATTTTTCCCTAATACATCGACTTTCCTTGAACCCCTAAATAAGTTATTACAATCTGAGGAACAGTGGAGATGGGAGAAAACCCAAAAGGAAGCATTTGAGGCTTCCAAGGACGTACTACTAAAGTCCACCCTCTTAGTGCATTATGATCCTAAACTTCCTCTCGTAGTTTCAGCAGATAGCAGTTCTTATGCAATTGGGACAGTATTATCTCACCACATTGATGGTGGAGATAGGTATATCTCTTTTGCTTCTAGAATACTAACTGAGAGTCTGAGACTGAAAGGCGATATGCACAACTTCAACGTGAAGCCTTAGTGTAATAGCGTGGGGTTAGTGACCCAGCCAAGTTATTAGGTTTCTAAACAACAACAAAGGCACTTACCGTTGCTTTGATTTAGATCTTCTTAGGGCATAGCATAGATTTACAGCGTCCTACAAACCGCCTACCTAACTCCCTCACTTTACTAATTTAGAAGCTACAGACATTACCCCTACCCTTATATACTACTTGACAACTTCCTGCTCACATTCTAACACTTTTGCAACATCACCAAATTAAACTTAGCACCAACGATTTAGTCAGATATGAATAACCATGCTGCTAGTCCAGCCAAAACAAACGAACAGACCGCGTTCCGCTGTTTACCGCTGTTTATGCTTTTGTGTTGCCATTCAGCTTTCTTTTAGTGACTTTTCCCTTTAGTGACTTTAGACTATATACATTTATATATATATATACGCAAGCACACACGTCACTTCACTCCTCCCCTGCAAGTTTAGTCTGTCAGGGGGGTGAGAGACCCTAGGCGACCTGCGGAACGGGGTTGATGTAGTAGGAATAGGAGCAACCTGCATAGGCGGGCGAATTGAACCATTTTCCAGAGGACCGGTTCTCTCTTCCGGAAGACTCTGGTCATCCTGCAATTCACGTTCCTATATCTGGTCCTGATGGCGTTTAATAGAACGACCATCTTCTAGTTGGCAGTTGAAGGAAACAGGGGCCGTTCTCACCTGCCCCATAGTTGCGAATCATAACCGGATCACTAGGTTGTGCTTCTATAACTCTCCTTTCTTTAGTGTCATGGTACAACTTCTGTTTTTCCTGATGGCGTAAAACTCGTTGTTGTAATGTTTCGTTTAGACGTAACAAATCGAAAACTGAACAAATTCTCCGGCCAATCATAAGTTTAGAAGGAGACACCCTCGTCGTTGTATGAGGTATTACTCGATATTTAAACAAAAAATTTATCCAACACCACTTGCATTTCCTCCCCATGAGAATGATGCAAGGCCGACTTGAAAGTACGGACCATGTTTTCCACGAGACCGTTAGTAGACGGGTGAAAAACATTAGACCGGGCAGGTCTAATGTCATTTAAGTTGACAAAAGAACGAAATTTCTCACTGGTAAAACAAGTACCATTGTCGGAAACCAGAACTACGGGTAAACCCCATCGCGCGAAGCACGAACGGAGTAAGCGAATAGTAACACCCGAAGTCGTGGAAATGGTTGGAAAAATTTCCACCCACTTAGAGTAGGTGTCCACAATAACTAGAAAATAAGTATTATTTATAACACCTGCATAGTCAACATGGATCCTATGCCAAGGTATAGTAGGCCATTCCCACGGATGAAGTGGATGTTTCCTTGGGAGATCTCTCTCTAGGCAGTTTCGACAGGAACGAACCAATGAATCGAGTTCTAAACCGGGCCACCAGAAATAAGCTCTCGCCAGCTCTTTCATTTTTGTTGCACCCATGTGTTCAGCGTGAAGTTCTTTCACTAAATTCGACCTGCTTTCATTCGGAATTATCACTCTGTGGCCCCATAAGAGACAGCCATTTCGGATCGAGAGTCCAGACTGACGTTGATAAAAAGGCTGTAATTCACTTTCAACCTTAATAGGCCAAACAACTGAGCAGTAATGGATGACCCTAGACAGAATAGGGTTTGATTTTGTCCACTGCTCTATTTGTACTGCAGATACTGGAGTGGATTCCAAAAACTCCACCAAGTGAAGCCATTCTGTAGGTATAGGTACGCATTCATTTGGATTTTCTAAAGGCAACCTACTTAGAGCATCAGCCGTACCTAAAAGTTTGCCTGACCTATGTACAAAGTCAAATTTATAGGCTTGTAGAATCAGCGCCCATCGTTGAATCCTACCTGAGGCCATAACTGGAATATTTTTATTAGATGAAAATAAACCTAAAAGAGGCTTATGGTCAGTAATTAGTTTGAATTCATGATCCCATAGATAGAAATGAAATTTTTTTATTGCAAATACTAAGGCTAAGGCCTCACGTTGAAGTTGTGCATGTCGCCTTTCAGTCTCAGTTAGTGTTCTAGAAGCAAAACAGATAGGCCTATCTACACCATCAATGTGGTGAGGTAACACTGTCCCAATTCCATAAGAACTGCTATCTGCTAAAACTACGAGAGTAAGTTTAGGATCATAATGCAGTAGGAGAGTGGACTTTAGTAGTACATCCTTGGAAGCCTCAAATGCTTCCTTTTGGGTTTTCTCCCATCTTCACTGTTCCCCAGATCGTAACAACTTATTTTAGGAGTTCAAGGAAAGTCGATGCATTAGTGAAAAATTTCTATAAATGTTTACGAGACCTAAATAAGCTTGTAACTGTGTGATGTTTTGTGGAGGTGGTGCATTTTTTATTGCTTCTATATTATCCACCGTTGGACGAATGCCTGAGGCATCTATGTGGAACCCCAAATATGAAACCTCATTAGTGACCCACGAACACTTTTCTTTCTTTAGCTAAGTCCGGCATCCCGGAGTCTTTTTAGAACTGTGGTTAATCTACTTAGGTGTTCTTTTTTAGATGAACCTGAAATGAGGACATCATCTAGAAAACAAAGTACCCCCGGAATGTTACCTAGAACTTGGTCCAGTGTCCTCTGAAAAATAGCCTGAGCCGATGCTATTCCATAACATAGCCTATTGTACTTAATAGGCCTCGGTGCGTATTTGCGATAGTTAGCTCTTTAGAATTTTCATCTAATTTAGTTGGGACATATCTAATTTTATGAAATATTTACCCCCAGCAAGAGAGCTAAATAATTCATCAGGCTTGGGTACAGGGTAACAATCTAGAAGGACTGCTCTATTTGCTGTTAAACGGTAATCCCCACATAAACGCACTGACTTGTTAGGTTTTAGTACAGGAACTACCGCGGCACCCACTTAGCGTGTGTGACTGGTTCGATAATTTTATCTTTTAGCAGCCTGTCAATTTCTAAATCTACCTTCTCCCGCAGTGTATGTGCAATTGAACGAGTCTTACAAAATTTCGGAGTTACATTAGGGTCTACCTCTACTGTATACAGACCTGATGGTTGTTGTTGTTGTTTGTTCTATTGGTGTTGTTTGAGTGCATCCTGTAATGATACGAAGTGAGTTGTTTTGTATTGTCTGTAAGGTGTTTATGTGTGTGTTTGAGATAATGGGTGCCCAGCATGGGCTAGCATAGTCCATAACTGAGCGAATATATTGTTTGTATATGAGTGATGTTGTTTCCTGCTGGTGTCCAAAGTTTGTGCCTGTTAGTACCCTGAGCGTGTTAAGTCTTGACGTACATTTGTTTTTAATGTCCTGAATGTGGTTTGCAAAAGATAATGATGTGTTGTATGTGACCCCAAGTATTTTGGTCCTGTGAGTGTGTGGAATGTTGATGTTGTTTAGTGTAAGCTGTGGAATTACCTGGTGTTCTTTTGTGTTGTTAGAGTGATGTTAGAGTGATGTCATCTGCATATGATGATAAGGTAAGCTTGTTTTCTATGGGTGTTGGAATGTCATGCATGTATAAGTTGAACAGAGTTGGTGAGAGAACAGAGCCTTGAGGGACCCCGTTCGGAAAAAGCTTGTTTTTGGATGACTTGCCATTAAATGTGACATGTGAGTATCTTCCTGAAAGATAGTTGCTCTGCCGCCTTTTAGTGTTATTGTGCATGTTTGTGTTGAGTATTTTGTTTATGAGAGGGAAGCGTGGGATAGTATCAAATGCTTTACTAATGTCTATTGTTGTTAATAGTGTACGTTGAGCTGGTCGTCTGGAGTTGATGCCATCCATGATGTGCTACGTGAGGTTAGTGAGTAATGTCGTGGTTGAGTGGTGAGGTCTGAATCCATGTTGAGTAGGCGATTGTGGAATGTGTGGGTTGGTGATTTGTAAGATTAGTCTTTCTGTTACTTTGGAAGGTGTGCATAGTAAAGTAATGGGTCTATAGGAAGCTGGTTCGGTTGGATTTTTGTTTGGTTTGAGTAGTGTAATAATTTTACCTTGTTTCCATATGTCAGGAATAATACAGTGTTGGTTTGAATATGTGCTGATATTTGTGAGACCTGATGGTATTTTAGTTTGCCTACTTCAGGCCCCAAAACAGAAGAAAACTCCCTTAACAATGAGTCTATGTCAGACGGATATGCGAGTGTATGCACATCTGCCCGACCCTTTGGCAAAATTTTGTCAATAGGCAATTTCAAAGCATCAATCCAATCACGGCCTAGTAGAGTAAGGCCCTTGCTCATCCACGACTAAAAGAGTTAAGGGATGAGACAAAGTTTTCTTATTGAGTGTAACTGTGATGGATGCTTCTCCACAAAGAGATATTTGTATGTACCCATATTTTTTTTGTATTGTTTTAGATCAGTGGTGCACAAACTTTTTTGATGTGAGGGCCAAGCCAAGAAAATAACTAAATGTATTAGCCTACTTATTTTCCATCTAAGTCATAAATTGGGTCATTTTTATATTCTAACTTTTTCATTGAATTGAAAAGACCCGTGGGGCCACTGAAAAGACCCGTGCGGGACACATTTGGCCCGCGGGCCAGGGTTTGTGCATCACTGTTTTAGATGCATGTAGTTTAGGTGTATTTTTGAAAGTTTTGTCAAAAACAGTTTTGGACATAACAGTTCGGGCAGCCCCTATATCTAGTTCGAGAGGAACTGTAATTCCATTTAGGCCTACCTCTACAATATATAGACCTGTATTATCACCACTTTGCTGCTCATAAAATAGGTACTCCACTCCAATGTTCGAAGTATTTCCCTTTTGAGGATTTACACTAGAAATGTTATAATTAGAATTTTCACCCCTTGTTTTCTTTGAAAAACAAACTTTAGCTATGTGGCCTATTTTACTACAGTTTCGGCAGACTGCTTCTTCAAAAGGACAGTCCTTCTTCCAATGGTGTTTTCCACACCCAGTACATGGCTTGGAAGGCTTTCCCTCCTGTTTAGCGTTCAAATTAGTATGTTTAGTCGTATTTGCCGCAAACCTTTTATTTTCTTTGTCTAGTAGGCTCATTAGGTCTGCCAGGCCTAGAAGATTTAAAGCTATTTACGTGTTGGGATTTACTACTGTGACTACCAAAAGCTCTACCATATTTAGCAGCTGCTTCTCTAGCCGTAGCTATTTCTACAGCCTGACTAAAAGTTAGGTCCCTATAGCTAATAGGTCTCTCTGGGTAGACTCCTCTTTGAGATCCATTACAAACCTATCTCTTAGCATTTCGTCTAATTTGTCTCCAAATTTACAAATACGGCTATGGGCTTTTATACCTGCAACAAACTTTGCAATGCTTTCATTCACAGTCTGATGCCGCGAATAAAATTTGAAACGTACATAGATGAGAACTACTTGGGGTTTGTAGTGATTGGTTAGGTCCTGTACCAATTCACTATAGGTGCAAGTTTCCGGTGCTTTAGGAGCAACTTGGTCCATAACTAAGCCAAACGTTTTAGGACCTATTATAGTTAAGAAGGTAGGTACTTTCTTAGCATCAGGAATGGAATTGACCTCAAAAAACAACCTCACCCTAGTGGCATAAGCTTCGAAGTCCTCCCCAGAGTCTTCGTCGGGGCTTAATATAGCCAGTCACCGACATTCTAGAACAAAACCGATTTAGGCCAAATAACGTGAAGTAGGTTAGGTAGGGTTTAAATTTGATCTAGTTACTCCCCAGTTAGGGCTAAAGAGTAAATTGTATTTGAGTTAGGGCTGAGTAGGAATCAGTATTAGAGTTGGGGCTGAGTACGGTAGCTTACCCACACAAACCAACCAAATCGAACGACCCACCTAGGCTAGGCTACATCCAATTTTCCAATGAGTCAAATTAAATCCAATAAGCCAAATTAAATCCAATGAGCCAAATTAAATCCCATCCTCGTTTATTTTCACCTAATAAAAATATTCCAGTTATGGCCTCAGGTAGGATTCAACGATGGGCGCTGATTCTACAAGCCTATAAAT
This sequence comes from Bathynomus jamesi, assembly GCA_023014485.1. Lineage (NCBI taxonomy): Eukaryota > Metazoa > Arthropoda > Malacostraca > Isopoda > Cirolanidae > Bathynomus > Bathynomus jamesi. The sequence continues at coordinate 295,878 of JAJOZX010004349.1, read as the reverse complement.
TTGACTTTGTACATAGGTCAGGCAAACTTTTAGGTACGGCTGATGCTCTAAGTAGGATGCCTTTAGAAAATCCAAATGAATGCGTACCTATACCTACAGAATGGCTTCACTTGGTGGAGTTTTTGGAATCCACTCCAGTATCTGCAGTACAAATAGAGCAGTGGACAAAATCAGACCCTATTCTGTCTAGGGACATCCATCACTGCTCAGTTGGTTGGCCTACTAAGGTTGAGAGTGAATTACAGCCTTTTTATCAACGTCAGTCTGGACTCTCGATCCGAAATGGCTGTCTAATATGGGGCCACAGAGTGATAATTCGGAATGAAGGCAGGTCGAATTTAGTGAAGGAACTTCACGCTGAAGACATGGGTGTAACAAAAATGAAAGAGCTGGCGAGAGCTTATTTCTGGTGGCCCGGTTTAAACTCGAATCATTGATTCGTTCCTGTCAAAACTGCCTAGAGAACAGAGATCTCCCAAGGAAACGTCCACTTCGTCCGTGGGAATGGCCTACTATACCTTGGCACAGGATTCATGTTGATTATGCAGGTGTTATAAATAATACTTATTTCCTAGTTATTGTGGACGCCTACTCTAAGTGGGTGGAAATTTTTCCAACCACTTCCACGACTTCGGGTGTTACTATTCGCTTACTCCGTTCGTGTTTCGCGCGATGGGATTTACCCGTAGTTCTGGTTTCCGACAATGGTTCTTGTGTTAGAAAATCTAGAAGAGGAAGAGCCATTGTTGTCCCAAGGCGATGTGATGACTAAGCTGATTGATGCACCATTGCTTGTATATATTAAGTTAAGGTGTGTATATATCCATCTCATAATTGTAAGGTTAGTGAAAAATTCACTTAATTTAGAGCAAGCATTTTTGGGCTCTCGTGGCATCATTGTTTTTGCACTCTTGTGGCATCATTTTTTGGGTGCACTGCGCATCCTTTCTACCCGTTTGTTGAATGCGGCACTTACAGGGCGTGGTCTTATAGAGAGCTCTCTTGCAATTCAGTTTGGTTGTTTAGATACAAGATTGGTGGATCGTGCAATGGTGCAGGTTCTGTGTTGTTGGAAGGTTTAGAAAGAAGACCATAATTAGTGCCCCTTTTGTTTTTTATCTTAATTTTATGCAACTGAGGCCTAAGGTAGGCCCACATCGAGCCAGCAACCCTGAGGTAGGACCTAATAGGACCTCCAAGTCCGTAAGTTTTAGTCTAGCTTAACTTGGGCTGTAGGTTGAACTGGCCCTTCAGAGCTTGGCCGTTCAGGGCTCAGCTGGGATTCTGAACCCAATAAAAAAAAAATAATAACATGGTCTTTCGAAACCGGATTCTAGCCAAAGACTGAGTCAGTGACTATTTTTCGGCAAAGTTCTGATTGTGCAAATTGTAGCCCAAGTTAGGCCTGGACGGGTTGAGCGTAATTGAGTTAAGGTCTCAGGGTAGAAAGTTTGGTCACTCAATTGCGAAACTTGGCTGCTAGTCTGTCGTTGTTTTGGGCCTACATTTTTACCGGTTTGGTTAATTTTGGTTTATTGTTCGTAGGCGACAGACTTCAGTGCGCCAATTACTTGGGTGGAAAATTTGGTATTCCATACTAGTGGTTGGTCAGTATCCCAACCAAGCAATTCAATTTATTTAAAAAAAAAAATTTGAGTTTGTTCAGTTTGGTTAAGTATGTTTGCCAATTCAGTTATTTGGCATTGAGCCCAATTGTTATTTGCATTGAAGATGAGTGCAGCTGAATTGAACAAGTTTAGAAAAAGGAGAAGCGACTACAAAGGTCTAATTACAAAGGTCATTCATTGCCACTATAGATTCTGCCATAGAGCAAGAGGATTTAAGCTTAGTGACTGCGCAGCTTTCCATATTAGAAACTAAAAAGGTTGCTCTAAGCCAGTGGTTCTCAAACTTTTTGACCCCGTTACCCCTTTTCCTGATCTCAACTAATCTCATTACCCAACACAAACTTGCAATGCCGAAGTTGTAAAGAAAGTGGAAAAATTAATTACTGAAAATAACTGAAATTACCTTTAATGTGATGGGTGCAACTGTTTTTTAGCTACAAGTTCCTTAATACGTGGCAATGTTCCTGATAGAGCACACCTAAAGTCGGCTTCAAGTTGAAGGCGGTTCCTTGCTTTTGTTTTAATTGTAACCATTGCAGAAAATGCTTGTTCACATCGGTACGTCGTCGGAGCCTGTACAAACAGTGTGAGAGCCCTTTTCGAAAGTACAGGGTAATCTTTGCTATTTTTCAGCCAAAACTTTGGTAAAGAAGAGTCTTGAAATTCCTCTTTAGCAAAGCTATCTTCTCGGAGAGAGACAAATTCAATTTTTCCTGCTACATCACTGTCACTTATCGTATTTTCATCAACTGTAAATGGCCGCGCGATCCATGTATCCTTGAATCATTCATTTAAACTGGGATAATATTTGCGGATAGTGTAATCATCGCCTCTAGATGCTCTTTGATGGAATCGATAAATACTGTAAGCACTCATCTGTCGGACCGTCGGAGAGGGATTTTGTGAGTAGTGGGAACACTGATACATCTCCAGTGGTAGCCAGTCGTTGATACAGCTCCGGTTTCTTCAAAAAAGCTGCAATCCTATCCGTACACGAGGTGAGAAACATCATGTTGCCTTGCATGGACATGTTTAGAGTGTTAACCTCCGAAAAGAAGTCAGCGAGGTAGGCTATCTTCAGAAGAAAGGTCTCATCAAGCATCTTGTCATGAAGTGTCCCTTCTTTGGCTGTTCTCTTATTCTCTCTTATTACCCCCAGAAATACTCAAATTAACCCCTTGGGGGTAATTACCCCGAGTTTCAGAACCTCTGCTCTAAGCGAAGTATATGTTAAAATTGAGGCTCTTATATAAGAGGATGAAATAGAAAATAACATGATTCACTTTGAAGAGATTATTGATGACATAATTAAAGTATGCCACCGAGCAAAAGAGTTTAGCAGCTCAGTACAGTTAGAGACCAGGTCTAATAATGAAACACAACCATCAACAAACGTTGTTTGTGAAGTTAAGGTTAACAGATCTGCAGTTCAATTACCGGGGCTTGTACTCAAAACATTTTCTGGGAGTATTCAGGAATGGCAAGGATGAGCAGACAGTTTTCAATCAGCAGTTCATTATAGTCAATTGTTAAGTGCGGTGGAGAAGTTTAATTATTTGCAGTCCCTCTTGGAAGGGGAGGCAGCAAAGACAATAGCAGGATTAGCATTAACAGAGGCTAATTATAATGTGGCTTGTGATATATTAAAGAAACGGTTTGGTAAGCCAGAGATCTTAATTAAAAGCCACCTCCGTGAACTTTTAGCTATACCTCCTGTTAATAATCCCAATAGTGTCAAAGAGTTACGGCAGTTATATGATGAATTTGAAGTTAGAACTAGGTCCCTGGACAACTTGGGTGTAGGAATGGAAAGGTATGGTGTAATGTTGGTTACTATACTGGAGTCTAAATTGCCTAGCTCAATTTTGCTTGAATTAAGTAGGGGACACTCTACAGAACATGTGTACATCCCCCTTCAGCAGATGTTAAGTCTTTTAGGCACAGAATTAACAATACGAGAGGGAACTGAGTTTGCACAGTGGGATGTTAAACAAGGGGACAAAGGCAGGCACAGCACCAAAGTTTCTACAAAAAGGAATAGCCCAGGTACAGTGTCAGCTCTACATGCATCCTCTGAGAATAAATTAAAGGGAATCAAGGAATGCATATTTTGCGAAGGCAAAGACAAGTCATATAAATGTGAGGTGGCTGAGGCTTTACCATTTGAGGAGAGAAAGGACAGGGTAACTAAGTCCACAGCATGTTTTAAATGTTTTTGAAATGTCACAGAGCAAGGTTTTGCAAGTTTAAAATTTTGTGCAAAAAATGTCATGGCAGGCATCAGCCATTATTGTGTGAAAACACTCCTAGTAGGCCTACCCCAGAAATAGAGACATCAGTGGCACATTCCACTGCTATGAAAGGGAGTAAAAGTAAAAGAGGATTATTGCAAACAGCTGCAGCATTATTAATTGGGAATGATGGAGAAGCTACTGTAAGTGTGTTGTTTGATAGTGGTAGCCAGTGTAGCTTTATTAAGACCAGAATTTTCAGAAAATTGAAGTTTAAAGAACTTAAGAGGGAAAATTTAAGAATTTTTGGGTTTGGGGGGTTCCGTTCAAAACCGAACCAAAGTTAAGAAGGTAGAAGTTCTGGGTAAGAGGTTGTTACCACAAAGTCCCACTATCAAGGTCCAAGCTGTAGAGATTGAGGAACTTTGTGCTCTAGTCACTACCTGTTTAGATATGGCATGTGTCCAAGAATTGCAAGTTAAAGGAATTAATATGGGCAATAATAAGTTTGAAGGAACAGAAGATATTAGTCTTTTGATTGGCGCTGACTATTATTGGGACTTCATCACTGGTAATATTGTCCGCACATCTCGAGGTCCAGTAGCTATTGAAAGTAAGCTAGGCTGGATGCTACATGGTAGCTATTGCAATGAAATGGAGGTTAAAGCTCTTTTTGTTAAGATTGAGGAGAACAGCCATGGTTTGGAAAGGCATTTGAAAGCGTTTTTGGAACTTGAATCCATTGGCATAAAGGACAAACAGGAGAAGCAGGCGAGTACAGTGGACAGTGCTGTTTTAAAGCAATTTGAAAAAGATATGGGTTTAGAGATGGCTGCTATGAAGTTGGCCTCGCTTGGAAGGATTCTTGCAAACCCCGTTCAAACTTTCACCTAGCTAATAGGAGGTTGGAGACTTCATTGTACAGGCTAAGAAAAAATGAGGAGTTGTTAATTGAATACAATGAGGCCATCCTAAGCTACGTAAAGGAGGGCTATGCTGAAAGGGTGAAAGATGAGCTGGTGAGCCAGGAGGCACATTATCTGCCACACCATGCAGTCGTACGGCGAAACAAAACTACCACCAAACTGAGGGTAGTTTTTGATGGCTCAGCCAAGGATAAAGGTGGTGTGTCCTTGAATGACTGTTTGGAAGCTGGGCCAAATTTAAATGCAGATTTATTTTCCTTGTTACTGAGATTCAGGTTTGGTAGAGTAGCATTGACTGCAGATGTGAAGCAAGCCTTTTTGCCGATAAAGTTAAAACCAGAGGACAGAGATGCAGTAAGGTATCTGTGGGTAGACACGAAAGACTTGTTGGAAAATGAACCTAAGGTTCAAGCATATAGAATGAAGTCAGTGTTGTTTGGCCTCAGCTCTAGTCCATTTCTGTTGGCAGCTACTATGCAGTACCATTTTAAGAAATATTCTGAAGTCTATCCTAACACTATTGAACACATAAGGAAAAATTTTTATGTTGATGATTTGCTGTGTTCCGTGGATAATACAGAAATGGCTAAACAGACATTTATGGAGGCTAGAGCTATAATGAGGGAGGCTGGCATTGGGCTCAGAAAATGGCAGACCAATCGTTCTCAATTACAAGCAGGCACGTGCACAGGGGGGGGGGCTTGGGGTGCTTGAGCCCCTGCCCTTTTTCTTCTTCATATCAAAAGTGCCCTTTTAGTCAAAATTCATAAAATATTGATTCGACATAAATTTGAATTAATTAGTTATATTTTTATTTAGTTACTGCTACTTCAACAGATTTTCAAAACTGGAATTACTTTGATCTATGATTTTTTTATTAGAATAATAAACTTAACATACCGTTACTATTATTTTGTCAATCAGGGAGGGCGTCCCTAGTGGTAATACTGACTGCAGCTGTTCACTGTTGATTGCGTCTCTCGGGTATGTGGGTGTATTGTTTACTGTTTGTTTATTTTACGTTAACCTAAGCTAACTAGTGATTTCTCACTGATAATTATGGTAAGTTGGAATCCAAAGCAGTGTGACATTACTCCAAAAAATATTGTATGACATTACTCGTAAAGTTGGTAAAAACGTCCACGTCCCCTACTTAGTCTTAGGCCTACTAGGCTAGGCCCATCAGTACACCAGTGTGTCAAACGATGGATTTTGGGTTTTAGTACTGGCATGAATTTCATTAAATTAATAAATGATTTATTAAACAACATATCATAACCTTTTCATTTTTAATATGAAATTGATTTTTAAAAACAATACAATTTTCATTAAAAGTGAATAAAAATACCTAGATTATTTATTATAAAACGATGCAATTTTTCCGCAAGGACGACAATTACGGTAGATTTATTTTCTTTAATCAGCTTTATATACAAAAATAATGCATTGAATTTAATGGAATTTAAGAATATTTACCACATACAATTTTAAAATTTTTCTTTGTGTGTGTATTAGTGATGGATCGAGTGGTCGGTTTTTCACAACCGCGGTTGCGGTTGTGTTTGCGGTTGTCGATTTTTTTCCAACCGCGGTTGCGGTTATCATATACTAGGAAAAATGCGTAATTATTAACTGGATTTAGCCACTATAGTGCGATTTAGCCACACTTGGTACATGATATATACTAAATAGTATTTATTTAGTAAATACCTTATGTTGAACACAAGTTTTGCAATACACCGCTACCGCTATTTGTGTTGCAAAACTTGTGTTCAACATAAGGTATTTACTAAATAAATACTATTTAAATGAAGTATATTCTAAACTTATATAGCTATTATGAAAGAATAGGTCAAATTAATTAAAACCATATTTTGCACTAAGTGTGTTACCAGGATGAGGGACGAGGACCCATCGCACTGTTCATCCCACCTACCACTTTCCCCAGCCTCCACCTATTGGAAAGTTATGGATTATTTTAGTTTGAAGAAAATTAAATAAAAATAAATGTTACTTCATGGAGCTCACAGAGTAATAACTTAGAGCGCAGTTTAAACCAATTTTACTACGGCAGCCGTATGACGTCACGTTTAAGCACGCATAAGGAGACCCATCATTTTCTTTTTAAAAAAAGAAATATTTCTAATTAACCTAAAATTAAAATTAACTAAGCTTTTACAACCGCAACCGCACTTATGGAACGGCGGTTGCGGTTACGGTTGCGGTTGTGAATTTTTGTGCGGTTGTAGTGCGGTTGCGGTTGCGGTTATTCGATCCATCACTAGTGTGTATACATATATATAGCCTATATGGCATTGCGGATTTCATTTTTAAAAATGTTAGGGGAGTGTCCTTTTTTCAACTGAGCCCCTGCCCTTCTGAAAGTCTGTGCACGTCACTGATTACAAGAGTTTATGAGTCAGTCCTGATGCAACAGAAAGTATTGAGGATTCTGGTATTAAGGAGTTGTGGGCAATAGACACAAAGGTGCTAGGCAATGTTTGCAAGGAGAGGATTTGCTTACCTTCAATGGGAAATCTTTAGTAGAGCTGGCTGAGAATGAGACAAGGTGGACAAAACGTACAGCTCTTAGTTTGGCTTCAAAGGTCTTTGATCCTCTTGGATTCCTGGCTCCATTTGTGATAAAGTCAAAAATTTGGTTTCAGAGCCTCTGGGAAATTGGACTTGGTTGGGACCAAGAGTTATCTGATCATATGGTGGTAAGGTGGAAATATTGGTTCAAAGAATTGGCACATCTTGGAAACATTGAAATCCCAAGATGGTACTTTGGAGAGTTGAATAATAGTCCAGACAATTTGGAGCTGCACATCTTTTGTGATGCAAGTGAGAAAGCCCATGCAACTTGTATTTATATAAGAGGCACATTCAAAGAGGAAGTAAGTTGCAGGTTGGTTGCTGCAAAGAGCAAAGTAGCACCTTTGAAAAGGCTTTCTATTCCAAGGTTGGAATTGATGGGTGCAGTTATTGCTAGTCGGCTTGCAGTTACAGTGCAAAAGTCTTTGGCCCTCTATGAAATTCCAAGCTATTATTGGACAGACTCCACTATAGTTTGGCACTGGTTAAGAAGCCAGGCAAGGAAATGGAGGAAATTCAAGCACACACAGATCCCAAGCAATGGAAGCATTGTCCAGGCACCGAAAACCCAGCTGATTTACCAACACGAGGAATTTCAGTGAAAGATCTTGCACAGTCAAGTTTGTGGTGGAATGGGCCAGAGTGGCTAAAATTTGGAAGTGAAAATTGGCCTTCTATTCAGCCTATTGTCGGAGAATGCCAGGCTCAAGAAGAATGAGTGAGTGAGATGAGAAAATGCACTGTGAACAGTTGTCAAGTTATGCAGCAGGACCCCATATTGAGGCTTGAGGACATTAGCAGTCTGAAAAGGTTGTTAAGAGTGACAGCATGGGTATATAGATTTACAAAAAACATTAAGGGAGAAACAAGAAGGGAAGGAATTCTGAACAGTAGGGAGATTCAGCAAGCCAGGCAATACTGGGTGATATATGTGCAGAAGGAAAAATTTGGTGAAGAGAGGGAATTGCTCACCAGCCGTCCATTACAGGTTCTACCAACACATTCTCTCTCAAGGGTTTGGATGTGTTTTTGGATCAGGATTTATTGAAAGTAGGAGGTAGACTACAGTTTTCTGGGCTTCCAGAGGAGAAAAGACATTCAATTTTGCTACCTTCTGGGGGGCACTTTGTGGAACTTTTGATCCTGGATACTCGTCTTAAGTTGTTACATGCTGGAGTTAGAGAAGTGATAATAGAGATCAGACAACAGTTTTGGATTCCCAAAATTAGACAAGTAGTAAAAAAGGTCTTGCATAAATGTGTGGTTTGCAAGCGTTGGAGTGCAAAGCCTTATTATGAAAAGGTGGCTCCACTTCCAAGAGAACAGTGTGTCTATACTGCCCCATTTGATGTAGTGGGAGTAGACTTCGCAGGTCCAGTCTATGTGTATGAGCAAGGGGAGTCTAACAATGGTTATATATGTCTTTTCACATGTGCTACCACCAGAGCAATCCATTTGGAGTTGGTAAGCAACTTAAGTAGTGATGTATTTCTTTTGGCCTTTAAAAGGTTTGTGAACAGAAGGGGTTTCCCAAATAAAATCATATCGGATAATGCAAAAACCATCAAAAAGGCTGCAAAGGAACTCCAAGAAGTTTGGTCCTTGCTAAAAGAGGAAGGATTCCAATCCTACTTTTCACACCAAGGGGTACAGTGGCAGTTCATTGTTGAGAGAGCACCATGGTGGGGAGGATTTTGGGAAAGGCTAGTGAAAAGTGTAAAGTGTCCATTCAAGAAACTTTTAGCTAATGCTCATTTGAGCAAAGAAGAATTCTGCACTGTTTTGTGTGAAGTAGAAGCAATGGTGAACAGTAGGCCTATCACTTTTGTTTATAACAATACGCAGGATGCAGAGCCATTGACACCAAATCATTTTCTTTATGGTAAACGATTAACATCAAGCCCCAGTTTGCCAGAAGACTTGCAGCCTATCCAGAGCATTGAAGGAGAGTTAACCAGAAGGTTCAAGTACCTTGAAGAGCTACAAGATCAGTTATGGAAGAGGTGGCAGATGGAATACTTGCCAGAACTCAATTATTACCCATCAGGCAATGTAAAGGGCTCCAATGCAAATTGTATCAAGGTGGGAGAAGTAGTAATGATTGGGGATGAAAGACCAAGGCAATGCTGGAAGCTTGGCATAATTGAAGAATTGTTTGTTGGCAAAGACAATTTAGTTAGGTCTGCACTGGTAAAGACTTCAGGAGGAAAATTAAAGAGACCTATACGAAAACTCTATGGTTTAGAAATCAGCAAAAACACGGATAGTCAAGATGAAACATTTGAGTTACAGCCTCATGGAGAAGGCTTGGCTAAACTTGCAGAAGGTAATGACAACAATGCCTCTTCGGTGGGGTGTGTTAGAAAATCTAGAAGAGGAAGAACCATTGTTGTCCCAAGGCGATATGATGACTAAGTTGATTGATGCAGCATTGCTTGTATATATTAATTTAAGGTGTATATATATCCATCTCATAAATGTAAGGTTAGTGAAAAATTCACTTAATTTAGAGCTAGCATTTTTGGGCTCTTGTGGCATCATTGTTTTTGCACTCTTGTGGCATCATTTTTTGGGGGCGCTGCGCGTCCTTCCTACTCGTTTGTTGAATGCGGCACTTACAGGGAGTGATCTTATAGAGAGCTCTCTTGCAATTCAGTTTGGTTGTTTAGATACAAGATTGTTGCATCGTGCAATGGTGCACGTTGTGTTGTTGTTGCAAGGTTTAGAAAGAAGACCATAAATAGTGCCCCTTTTGTTTTTTATCTTAATTTTATACAACTGAGGCCTAAGGTAGGCCCACATTGAGTCAGCAACCCTGAGGTAGGACCTAATAGGACCAAGTCCGAACGTTTTTCGTCTAGCTTAACTTGGGCTGTAGGTTAAACTGCCCCTTCAGAGCTTGGCCGTTCACGGCTCAGCTGAGATTCTGAACCCAATAAAATAAAAAAAATAACAGTATATGAGTGATGTTGTTTCCTGCTGGTGTCCAAAGTTTGTGCCTGTTAGTACCCTAAGCGTGTTAAGTCTTCACGTACATTTGTTTTTAATGTCCTGAATGTGGTTTGCAAAAGATAATGATGTGTTGTATGTGACCCCAAGTATTTTGGTCCTGTTAGTGTGTGGAATGTTGGTGTTGTTTAGTGTAAGCTGTGGAGTTATCTGGTGGTCTTTTGTGTTGCTTGTAAGCAAGGTGATGGTTGATTTTGTGTGCGCTACTTTGAGTCTGTTGTGTGTGAGCCAGTCTTGTATACTGTTTATATATGTTTGTAGGTTATTTGTAGCGGTGTCGATGTTGTTGTGGGTGGATGTTAGAGTGATGTCATCTGCATATGAGGATAAGGTAAGCTTGTTATCTATGGGTGTTTGTCATGCATGTATAAGTTGAACAGTGTTGGTTAGAGAACAGAGCCCTGAGGGACCCCGTTCGGAAAAAGCTTGTTTTTGGGTGACTTGCCATTAAATGTGACATGTGAGTATCTTCCTGAAGGCTAGTTGCTCAGCCACCTTTTGGTGTTATTGTGCATGTTTGTGTTGAGTATTTTGTTTATGAGAGGGAAGCGTGGGATAGCATCAAATGCTTTACTAATATCTATTGTTGCTAATAGTGTACGTTGAGCTGGTCGTCTGGAGTTGATGCCATCTATGATGTGCTGTGTGAGGTCTGAATCCATGTTGAGTAGACGATAGTGGTATGTGTGGGTTGGTGATTTGTAAGATTAGTCTTTCTGTTACTTTGGAAGGTGTGCATAGTAAAGTAATAGATCTATAGGAAGCTGATTCTGTTCGATTTTTGTTTGGTTTGAGTAGTGTAATAATTTTACTTGTTTCCATATAAGGTGACGTGTGTGTGTGTGTGTGTGTGTGTGTGTGTGTATATGTATATAGTCTAAAGTCACTAAAGGGAAAAATCACTAAAAGAAAGCTAAATGGCAACACGAAGGGATAAACAGAGCAACGCGGGCTGTTCGTTGGGTTTTGGCTAGACTAGAGCATGTTTATTCATATCTGACTAAATCGTTGGGGCTAAGTTTAATTTGGTGATGTTTCGAAGGTGACAAATGGGATAGAGAGTTGTCAGTAAATAATAATAGTTAGGGGTAATGTCTATAGCTTCTAAATTAGTAAAGTTAGAGAGTTTAGGTAGACTGCTTTGTGGGACGCAGGAAATCTATGGTAGGCCCTAAAGAATATCTAATTCAACGCACCGGTAAGTGCCTTTGTTTGTTGTTTAGAAACCTAGTAACTTAGCGGGTCACTAACCCCAAGCTATTACATTTGGCGACGAGGATGGGATTCAATTAGGCTCATAGGATTCCATTTGGCTCATTGGATTCAATTTGGCTCATTGGATTCAATTTGGCTCATTGGAATAAATTTGGTTCACTGGATTAAATTTGATTCACTGGATTTAATTTGGCTCATTGGATTTAATTTGGCTTATTGGGTTCAAGTGGTTGTTTGGAAAATTGGATGTAGCCTAGTGGGTCGTCCGATTTGGTTGGTTTGTGTGGGTAAGCTACCGTACTATAGCTTAGGTCCCGACGGCCTAACTCTAAAACTAATTCCTACTCAGCCCTAACTCTAAAACTAATTTCTACCCAGCCCTAACTCTAATACTAATTCCTTCTCAGCCCTAACTCTAATACTAATTCCTTCTCAGCCCTAACTCTAATACAATTTACTCTTCAGCCCTAACTGGGGAGTAACTAGATCAAATTTAAACCAATTCTAACCTACTTCACATTATTTGGCCTAAATCGGTTTTGTTCTAGCATGTCGGTGATTGGTCATATAAGCCCCTACGAAGACTCTGGGGAGGACTTCGAAGCTTATGCCACTAGGGTGAGGTTGTTTTTGAGGCAAATTTCATTCCTGATGCTAAGAAAGTACCTACCTTTTTAACTGTAATACGCCCTAAAACGTTTGGCTTAGTTATGGACCAAGTTGCTCCTAAAGCACCGGAAATTTGCACCTATAGTGAATTGGTACAGGCCCTAACCGATCACTACAAACCCCGAGTAGTTCTCATCTATGAACGTTTCAAATTTTATTCGAGGCATCAGACGGTAAATGAAAGCATTGCAGAGTTTGTTGCAGGAATAAAAGCCCATAGCCGTATTTGTAAATTTGGGGACAAATTAGACGAAATGCTAAGAGATAGGTTTGTAATAGATCTCAAAGAGAAGTCTACCCAGAGAGCCCTATTAGCTATACAGGACCTAACTTTTAGTCAGGCTGTAGAAATAGCTGCGGCTAGAGAAGCAGCTACGAAAGATGTTAGAGCTTTTGGCAGTCACAGTAGTAAAGCCCAACACGTAAATAGCGTTTGGTAGACACCCCAGTTAGGTTACTTAGGTTCTAGCAAACAATCAAAGGCACTTACCGATGCGCTGAATTAGATATTCCTTTGGGAGCCTACCATTAGATGCCTGTGTTCCACAAACAGCCTACCTAACTCTCTCTTACATTACCAATTTAGAAGCTATAGACATTACCCCTAACTATACTTAAGTAGGGACAACTTCTTACCCCATTTGTCACCTTAGAAACACCACCTAATTACACTCAGCACCAACGATTAGGTCAGATAGGAAAAAACATCTCTAGGCTAGCCCAAAACAATACGAACAGTCGCGTTGGTTCGTTTATGCCTCCCTGTTGCCATTCAGCTTAGATTTAGTGCTATTTCCCCTTTAGTGACTTTTAGACTATATACATATATACAGAGCTGGGCAATAAATACATTGAATGTATTTAAATACTAAATACTAAATACATGGGAGAAATGTATTTAAATACTAAATACTAAATACATTTTACGAATGTATTTAGATACTAAATACAAAATACATCAATTGTATTTAAATACATTTGTAAATACATTTTAAATACATACAAATTTTAACATATGCATTAACTAATTCATGAGTAAAACAATATAAAATGCTTGATAAAGGATAAAGAAATAGTACAATCTAATTTCCGATTATATATTTCCCTTTTTAGAACAAAACAAAAACAAAAGAACTTAGAACTTACGATGTTCAACCAGTGACATATTATACTCATTATATTATTACAAAATGAGTAACAATTAATGAGTAGATGAGACATAAACGTAAACATAAGACGTAAACATAAACATAAGGCACCTTACGAATTCTCTTTTATTTCACGGTTGCTGCGGATCAAAACCAATCTTTCAAAAGTTTTGTCTGAAAGAGAGTTTCTTTTGGGAGTCAAAGTGATTCCCGCGAATGAGAATATTCGCTCTACCGGTGCCGAAGATGGTAATGTCGTGTTATAGCGGAGGAACAGTCTTTTTATGAGAGGATGTTTTCCCAAACTGTTGATGGTCCGATCGGAATCTTGTAGAAATGCCAATACATTCATGTCTGCAGATGGTGCAATAGAGGACCTCGAAGACGAAGAGTTGTACTGTGCTAGTACAGAACGTGTATTAAACCAGTAAAAGTATTTACATTTTTATATTTTGAGTATTTAAATACTCATTAAAGTATTTAAATACTATATTTAAATACATGAAAAACAATGTATTTATAAATACAGTTCTAAATACACAAATGTATTTAAATACGTATTTAAATACAAATGTATTTAAATACTGCCCAGCTCTGCTCACTGTCATACCATACAAACTACAGACATGTAAGTAAAGAGAGTTACAGACATGCAGGTAAGGAGAGGATAAGAAAAAGAAAAAGAAAAAGTAGGTAAAGTTAAACAAAAAGTGGGTTAGTTTACGCTACGAGCTACATCTACGTTCGTGTTAATCTAATTTTTTTTATTATTATTAATTTTTTGCTGGCATATCACGCTGGCATGTCACAAGTTGGCATTATCGTTAACCGACTCATCCTCGACCACCACCACCAGAGCTCCTGTTGATAATTGTTTTTTTTATTTTAAACACAGTTAATATTTTTAAAATGCCCATCTAGACGGTTCTTAAACATATTAACGCTGGTAGAGTTCACGACAGGGGCGGGAAGATTATTCCATTTATCAATTACTTTAAACGTAAAGAAGTTTTTAGCGATATTACTGTAGTAATGAAACATCTGCCACGCAACTTAAATCCGTTATTACGAGTATTGCTATTATCGAAAGTGAACAGTTTGTCAAAATTTACGTTATCGATGTTATTAACGATTTTGAAAACTTCAATAAGCTTCCCCCTTAATCTCCTAGTTTCGAGAGAATGCAAGTCTAACTCTTTAATTCTATTTTCATAAGGCTTGTTGTGCAATGACGGAATTAGTTTCGTGGCACGACGCTGAACCCTTTCTAACTTGTCAATATCCTCACGCAAATACGGGCACCAAAACTGAACGGCATATTCTAAATGAGGCCTGACTAGGGACTTGTAAAGGGGCAATATAATATTCTTCGATTCAAATTCGAAATTACGCGCTATGAAGCCTAACATCCTATTAGCTTTTGCGCAAGACTCCAGGCACTGGTTCCTAACTTTTAAATCCTTAGATACGCGTACGCCTAAATCTACTTCCTCGTCAACGTTTACTAACTCTCTATCATCCCTCGTGTACGTGTAATTATTGTTACGAGAACCTATATGCAAAACTTTACATTTGTCTACGTTAAATTGCATCTGCCACTTATCCATCCACTCCATAATCCTATTTACATCGTCTTGGAGCCTATTTCTATCGTCCTCGTTAACAACGTTACCGCCTATTTTAGTATCGTCCGCGAATTTTGACACGTTACTCGTCAATCCTACATCTATGTCGTTAATGTAAATTACGAATAGCAATGGGCCTAACACTGAACCCTGTTGGACACAGCTACCTACATCCAACCACCCCGATTCACTACCATTAACTATGACCCTCTGCCTCCTAGCACGAAGCCATTCCTCTAACCAGTTAGCTACCTGACCGCGTCTCCCGTGCGCTTTAACCTTCGCAATTATTCTTCTATGCGGAACTGTATCGAACGCCTTTTTAAAATCTAAATAAATAACGTCAGCCGCTCTATGCCTACCGTATTCGCGCACTATTTCGTTATAAAATTCTAACAAATTAGTTAAACAAGATCTATGGCGTCGAAACCCATGTTGACTACTATTAATCAAATCTCTATTTTCTAAGTGATCGATGATACGATCCCTAACTACGGATTCCAAAAGTTTACCTACAATTGACGTTAAGCTAATGGGCCTATAATTACTACGTACCGTGCGGTCGCCTTTTTTAAAAATGGGCATGACGTTAGCTAATTTGAAGTCTTCAGGAATAATCCCCGTTTCGAGTGACTGATTAAAAATCTTCGTTAAGGGGCCTACGATAACGTCTTTCAAATCTTTCAATTGTCTGGGATAAAAAGCGTCAGGGCCTGGAGCCTTGCTAACTTTTAGCCTATCGATATAATGCGCAATCTCACCCTCGTAAACAGTTATTTCATCCAAAATAGTCTCGCTACTAAATGGAACGATATCGTCCACTTCGGTGACATTATTTACGTCTTCTACGGTAAAAACTGTCGCAAAAAAAGTTATTGAAAATACCCGCCATTGCCTGAGCGTCAGAAGCCAAAGCGCCGTTAACATCCACTAGAGGGCCTATGTTATCTTTTATCGGCTTACGATTATTGACGTAGAGGTAGATATTGTAGAGGTAGGCCTAAATGGAGTTACAGTTCCTCTAGAACTAGATACAGGTGCTGCCCGAACTGTCATGTCCAAAACAGTTTTTGACAAAACTTTTAAAAATGCACCTAAACTACATGCATCTAGAACAATACTAAAAAAATATGGGGACATACAAATACCTATATGTGGAGAAGCATCCATCACAGTTACACTCAACAAGAAAACTGTCTCATCCCTTAACTCTTTTAGTGGTGGATGAGCAAGGGCCTACTCTACTAGGCCGTGATTGGATTGATGTTTTGAAAATGCCTATTGACAAAATTTTGCCAAAGAGTCAGGCAGATGTGCATACACTCTCATATCCGTCTGACATAGACTCATTGTTAAGAGAGTTTTCTTCTGTTTTTAGGCCTGAAGTAGGCAACCTAAAAGGCCATCAGGTCTGTATAGAAGTAGATCCCAATGTAACTCCGAAGTTTTGTAAGGCTCGTTCAATTGCGCATGCACTGCGGGAGAAGGTAGATTTAGAAATTGACAGGCTGCTAAAAGATAAAATTATCGAACCAGTCACACACGCTAAGTGGGCGGCCCCAGTAGTTCCTGTAATTAAACCTGACAAGTCAGTGCGGTTATGTGGGGATTACCGTTTAACAGCAAATAGAGCTGTCCTTCTAGATTGCTGCCCTATACCCAAGCCTGATGAATTATTTAGCTCTCTTGCAGCGGGTAAATATTTCACAAAACTAGATATGTCCCAAGCCAATGCTCAACTAAGTTTAGATGAAAATTCTAAAGAGCTAACTATCATAAATACTCACCGAGGCCTATATAAGTACAATAGGCTATGGCCCAGGGATTCCCAAAGTGGTCTGTACAGACCTCCAGGGGTCTGTAGGAAGCTTCCAGGGGGTCTCTAAGCTTTTGGAAAAATAGTAACATTAACTATATTAAAATAAATTTCCATTTCACACTAGACATTCGGTAAGTGTTTATTAAACTGGTTTAATGAGCGTAGAATGTTTAATTTTACATTAATTTAAAAGCTATCTATGTTTATGAAATATACTATAGTTTGTAACTGAATTCATAAATTTTTTTGTGGGGGGTCTATGTCCGTACGGAATTAATATTTAGGGGTCCTTGGTGGTAAAAGTTTGGGAACCCCTGGGCTATGTTATGGAATAGCATCGGCTCCGGGTATTTTTCAGACAACAATGGACCAAGTTCTAGGTCACATTCCGGGGGTACTTTGTTTTCTAGATGATGTCCTCATTTCAGGTTCGTCTAAAAAAGAACACCTAACTTGATTAACCGCTGTTCTAAAAAGACTTCGGGATGCCGGACTTAAGCTAAAGAAAGAAAAGTGTTCGTGGGTCACTAACGAGGTTTCATATTTAGGGTTCCACATAGATGCCTCAGGCATTCATCCAACGGTGGATAAAATAGAAGCAACAAAAAATGCACCACCTCCACAAAACACAACAGAGTTACAAGCTTATTTAGGTCTCCCAAACTTTTATAGGAAATTTTTGCCTAATGCATCGACTTTCCTTGAACCCCTAAATAAGCTATTACGATCTGGGGAACAGTGGAGATGGGAGAAAACCCAAAAGGAAGCATTTGTGGCTTCCAAGGACGTACTACTAAAGTCCACTCTCCTACTGCATTATGATCCTAAACTTCCTCTCATAGTTTTAGCAGATAGCAGTTCTTATGGAATTGGGACAGTGTTATCTCACCACATTGATGGTGTAGATAGGCATATCTGTTTTGCTTCTAGAACACTAACTGAGACTGAAAGACGATATGCACAACTTCAACGTGAAGCCTTAGCCTTAGTATTTGCAGTAAAACAATTTCATTTCTATCTATGGGGTCATGAATTTAAACTAATTACTGACCATAAGCCTCTTTTAGGTTTATTTTCACCTAATAAAAATATTCCAGTTATGGCCTCAGGTAGAATTCAACGATGGGCACTGATTCTACAAGCCTTTAGTTTGACTTTGTACATCGGTCAGGCAAACTTCTAGGTACGGCTGATGCGATAAGTAGGTTGCCCTCTGAAAATCCAAATGAATGCATACCTATACCTAAAGAATGGGTTCACTTGGTGGAGTTTTTGGAATCCATTCCAGTATCTGCGGTACAAAGAGAGCAGTGGACAAAATCAGACCCTATTCTGTCTAGGGTCATCCATTACTGCTCAGTTGGTTGGCCACCTAAGGTTGAGAGTGAATTACAGCCTTTTCATCAACGTCAGTCTGGACTCTCGATCCGAAATAGCCCTCTTTTGGGGCCACAGAGTGATTTTTCCGAATGAAGGCAAGTCGAATTTAGTGAAGGAACTTCACGCTGAACACATGGGTGCAACAAAATTGAAAGAGCTGGCGAGAGCTTATTTCTGGTGGCCCGGTTCAGATGGAGAACTCCAATCAAAGCTGCCTAGAGAACACAGATCTCCCAAGGAAAAGTCCACTTCATCCTTGGGAATGGCCTACTGTACCTTGGCATAGGATCCATGTTGACTATGTAGGTCCTATAAATAATATCTATTTCCTAGTCATTGTGGACGCCTACTCTAGGTGGGTGGAAACTTTTCGAACCACTTCCACGACTTCGGGTGTTACTATTCGCTTACTCCGTTCGTGTTTCGCTTGATGGGGTTTACTCGTAGTCCTGGTTTCCGACAATGGTACTTGTTTTACCAGTGAGGAATTTCGTTCTTTTGTCCACCTAAATGGCATTAGACATGTCCGGTCTAGTGTTTTTCACCCGTCTACTAACAGTCTCGTGGAGAACATGGTCCGTACTTTCAAGTCGGCCTTGCGTCATTCTCGTGGGGAGGAAATGCAAGTGGTGTTGGATAAATTTTTGTTTAAATATCGACTAACACCTCACACAACGACGAGGGTGTCTCCTTCTAAACTTATGATTGGCCGGGGAATTCGTTCAGTTTTCGATTTGTTACGTCCAAACGAAACGTTACAATGACGAGTTTTACGCCATCAGGAAAAACAGAAGTTGTACCACGACACTAAAAAAGGGAGAGTTATAGAAGCGCAACCTAATGATCCAGTTATGATTCGCAACTATGGGGCTGGACTAAAATCGGTTCTTGCAACTGTGCAGGAGAGAACGGGTCCTGTTTCTTTCAAGTGCCAACTAGAAGATGGGCGTTCTATTAAACGCCATCAGGACCAAATATGGGAACGTGAATTGCAGAATGACCGGAGTCTTCCGGAAGGGAGAACCGATCCTCTGGAAAATGATTCAATTCGCCCGCCTATGCAGGTTGCACCAATTCCTACTACATCAACCCCGCTCCGCAGGTCGTCTAGGTTCTCTCACCCCCCTGACAGACTAAACTTGTAGGGGAGGAGTGAGGTGATATGTGTGTGTGTATATATGTATATAGTCTAAAGTCACTAAAGGGAAAAATCACTAAAAGAAAGCTAAATGGCAACACGAAGGGATAAACAGATCAACGCGGGCTGTTCGTTGGGTTTTGGCTAGAGGAGAGCATGGTTATTCATATCTGACTAAATCGTTGGGGCTAAGTTTAATTTGGTGATGTTTCTAAGGTGACAAATGGGGTAGAAAGTTGTCAGTAAATAATAATAGTTAGGGGTAATGTCTATAGCTTCTAAATTAGTAAAGTTAGAGAGTTTAGGTAGACTGCTTTGTGGGACGCAGGAAATCTATGGTAGGTCCTAAAGAATATCTAATTCAACGCACCGGGAAGTGCCTTTGTTTGTTGTTTAGAAACCTAGTAACTTAGCAGGGTCACTAACCCCAAGTTATTACACCATATGTCAGGAATAATACAGTGTTGGTATGAATATATGCTGATATTTGTGAGAGCTAGTATTACCTGTGGGCCCAAGTGTTTAAGGTGTATGTTAGATATCTTGTCTGGTCCAGTAGCCTTCGAATTCTTAATGTTTTTGATGATCTTGGTGGTCTGGTCTGTATTGAAGGGTGTAATGGTCGTGTTGAGTCTGTTGGTTTTCTTGTGTCTGGCTATTTGTCTGTCTGCGTTTTTTCTGGTTGTTGTCTCTGTTTAAGTGACTTATCTTTGCGTAGTGATTAACTAGAATGTTAGCTTGTTGTGTATATGTTGGGATATTATTTTGGCTGCGACAGATAGCCGCGTGTGACATGTGAATGCCGCTGTTAGAGTGGGTAATGCTGTTTATAGTCTTGTATAGCCTAGATGTATCTATGGAGTGGTTTGGTGTTGTTATGAATTCCCTAAATGTTTCTGTTTGTTTTTCTTTGAGTTTGTTGTTCATTTCTGCGTTGAGCTGTTGTATCTACTGTTTTATGACTTCTGTGTGTGGTGTTTGTATGTCATGTTTGAGGTTGTTACGTTGCTGTATGAGGTGAGTTATTTCTCCAGTGTAATTTGGATTGTATTTCCTAATGTTGCCCTTGGGTATGTATTTGTTTGCATTATTGATGATCTGATTAAATGTCTTGAGTGTTGTATTGATGTTTATGATGGATGTGCTATTTAATGTGGTGAATTGTTCCTCAATCTGTATTTTGAACTGTTCCCAATCAGCTTTCTTGTAATTTCTGTAAGTGTGCCTAAGGCTGTTGGGGCAGAGTGTAGAACGTGTTGTAATGATGATGGGCAGGTGGGCTGATGACAGTTGTTTTTCTGTTCTCCAGTGTGTATGTGTTGCTAGTGAGGGGGGAACAAAACGTTATGTCCGGGGAGGAGTTTGAGTATCCTGCTTGATGTGGTATGTGTGTATGTTCTTCTGTAGTGTTAAGAATGAAGAGGCTGTTTAGTTGTGTGGCTATGTTGGCACCTCTGATGTTGTTTTGGTTGTGCAGGTACCAACTAGTGTCTTTAGCGTTGAAGTCTCCTCCTAAGAAGACATTAGTGAGAGGCCAGATTGTGTAACTGTGGATTGTAATTGGCTGGCACCTGAGGTGAACTATCTGGTGGGATATAAATGTTGATTAGTGTGGTGTTGTGTTTTGCGCGTGTTTTAATGTTAACTGCCTGTATTTCTATCGTGTTATCTGCTTGGATTGTGTTTGTAATGTGTTGGGTGGCATCACTGTAGCTAATGCTTTTACGTATGTAAGTGATGAGTCCACCCCCGTGATCCCCAGTACGTTCTTGACGGATCGCCGTGAAGTCAGGGATGGTGGGTGTTTTGTGTGTGCGTTTTAGTTTTGTGTTTTGTATAAGTGCTATGTGAATATTTTGTTTATGTACGAATTCCCTAAGCTGCATGATTTTGTTTGTGAGGCCATCTACGTTGTACTGTAATATGTTTATATTATACTTCTGTATGTGTCTCATGGTGCTGTTGTGTCTATGTCTTTGTGTATGGTGACATGTGTAAGTTGTAGTGGGGCCTGGATTAGTCTTAATGTCGCTGGAGAGTAAGAGTAGTGCGGGGAGCACGCAATTGCTCCCCATAAATGAAAAAATAGCACGCTGACAATAGATCCGGCCCCGGGAGCCGATCAGCACTCTGACCGTGTCACGCAACAGGCCGTCGACTGCCAGTCTGGCCAACCGTAGACAGCCCGCTGCACGGAAATTTGAGGAAGTTTGGCCACCAGCGCGTTGATGTTTCAGTTTGACGTCGCCTCTTCTTCGCGTTGACGTGTCCCGCGATGGGGGATACAGCCACTGTTCGAAGCTTCCTCGTCAGCTGCTAACACTTTTTTCACGTTGTTCTAGCGAACTGTTCAGGGGTTTTTTATAAACAAATCTCAGTTTTCTGCTCAAAACGGCTCTTTCTAATTTTAAAATTGATTATTCAAGGAAGGAAGATGTTGACTTCTATTTTGTGGCAACAGTTGATGATATTTATGTTACTTTATTGATTAATAAAAATGATTAAGCTCTTCAAATTATAAAAGATTTCTTTCGTAATAATTGATAAATACGAAACACAAAACGTATATGCAAACAGGATGATGATGATACTTAGACTACTCAAGTTGATGAAGTTTTCTCTTTCTCATATATTGTATCGACATAATACTGTAAATATATTTCAAGTTTCTGCATAAATAAACTTGTTTCACAGAAAACAAAGACTTCCTTCAATCTTCTATCACATCTTCTATTACACTCTCTTGTTGTACACTGATCTTGTGTGCAACGATATCTATGACTTTGTTTCAAAGAAAGTGTTCAAAATTCTTGAACCTCTAAAAGATTCGAAAGTATTATTGACAACGGATGCATGGTCAGACACGTCTGCTGGACTGTCTTTACTCTCTTTGACATGCCATGCAGTGAATCAAGACTTCAAGAGAACCAATTTGGTGCTCAACGTAATGGCACCTGAAGATCGCCACACTGGAGAATACTTGTCAGAAAAATTTGAGCAGATGTTTCAGAAGTGGGATATTGCCCATTCATCCATCCATTGTGTAATGCGCGACTCAGTTGCAAACATGATAAAAGCTTTGTTTCTCACTGGCGTCCGTAATATCGATTGCACTGTTCATAAATTGCAACTTGTAATCAAAAGTGGATTATCCTCACAAAAATCTCTTAGTGACTTGTTAGCTAAACTTCGATCCATCGCTACTCATTTCAATCATTCTACGATGACGCAGGATGAGTTAAAAAAAAATTCAGAAATGCTTAGATCAACTTGAGCTTACAGTCATTCATGATGTCGCCATACGGTGGAACAGCACTTATTACATGATGCAGAGAACACTGAAGTTAAAGGAACCATTGAGTCTATATAGCGGTGCTAACTCCAAAATGCAACAACTCACTAACGTTAACTTCACTCTCTTGTCAAACTGTGTGGCTGTGCTGGAACCATTCGATGATATCACAAAGAGATTGAGTAGTTCCACCTCTTCCATATCTGAAGCTATTCTCCTCGTCGTTTCCTTGAAAAATGTGCTGCAACCTCGAAGTGGTGATTTTGAAGCTGATCGTGGAATCAAAACAATGAAGGAGATAATGCGCACAGAGCTAGCAAGGAGATTTGATGGCCTAGATGCAAATGACATGTATTCTTTGGCTACCTATTTGGATCCACGGTACAAAGCAAAAATTTTTTCTGCTTCACATGTCACAAAAGGTGTTCAGGAAAAAGTGGGATATCTTTGTGATGAAATGAACAAGACTCAAACATCATCAGACACAGGGACAGCCAGTGAACCACCGGCAAAGAAACCACTGATTGATTTAGGCCAGGCATCAGCTTCTACGAGTAAATCAATAACAATAATGGATTTAATGAGTGCTGTATTGGCTTCCAGTCGTGATGACGAGACCGAAACTGAGTCAAGCAGAGACTTGCAAAAAATGATCGAGAAATATTACAAAGGGAAAAGGATTGGACAAGAAGATGAGGCTTTGGCTTGGTGGAGGTCAAATCAAAAGAAATACAAAAATTTGAGCAAACTGGCTTGGACATACCTTGGATGTCCTCCCTCAAGTGTTCCTATTGAACAATTATTTAGTGGAGCAGGGATCACCTACGATGAAAAAAGGAATAGGCTGAAGGGGGACAAAGCTGAAAAACTTTTATTTTTGAAATACAGTCTCCCAGCAATTCAATTTAAATATAAGGATTAAATAGTGTGTGTGTGTGTATATATATATATATATATATATATATATATTATTACATACACCACTTTCGAATGGGCGGTGGTTGGGGAGAGTGGTTGGTGGGATGCAAACCGTGTTGGGTCCTCGTCCTGCATCCTGGGAAAACTTTTTACAGTTTAGATTATAGTCATTATATTGTAGACTGTGAAAAGTGTGGCTAAAACGCGATATTTTATTTGTTGTTTATTCTTAGGTAATATTATGATGTTATAGGGTGCATAACGCAACCGCAGAGCAATGAAAAATGACAACGGCTACATCACTAATATATATATATATATAATATTATATATATATATATATATATATATATATATATATATATATATATTATATATATATTAAGGTAGGTTGATTTTCCGCATTGTTTTAGATATCGACTTTGGACTAGTCGAGATAGTCAGGGCTTAATATGATAATAACTGACAAAATTTTCAGATCCCTAGCTTTAACCATTTTTTGAGGAAACCGCTTCAAAAATCGTCAAAAAATCGTATCGAAAAATATCACATTTTTGCAATTTTCGGCCGAAAAAATCATGCTATTTTCATAAAAAAATCCTGAAAAAAGTTACAATTTTATTGAAAAAAAGTAAAAAAAACATGTACAGAGTCAAATAGACACATTTAGATCCCAAGATCATTATAATTTTCACTGTAAGAGCCCTTAGAAGCAAAGGAAGGCCTCATCTGGCGGCTTAGGGCTTTGGCCAGAATGTGTTTGTGCCTTGATTCGAATCCATAAACAGTATGGGAAGCTTCAGATGTCAGCTTCACGGCCCTTTCAACACTCTGAGAATGTGAAGGCAGATCAGGCAGCTCCAGCTTGGTGCCATTCAGCAAGGCTTCTTTAAGCTCCTGGTCAGAAAAGTCTTCTGTGAGAGCAGGTTCACAGATGCCACTTTGAGAAAGGTTGATTAGTTCTGACCAGTGGGTAGCTTCAATGTTGATGGCTGTGATCTTCTTCAG
Source organism: Bathynomus jamesi (assembly GCA_023014485.1). Classification (NCBI taxonomy): domain Eukaryota; kingdom Metazoa; phylum Arthropoda; class Malacostraca; order Isopoda; family Cirolanidae; genus Bathynomus; species Bathynomus jamesi. Next base: position 271,277 of record JAJOZX010004349.1, on the reverse strand, counting down.
CCTCTTCTTGGCTGGCTTCCCACTTCTGAAAGAATAATAATTAATTAATTTATTTTTTATTCCAGGTTAAGATTTAATCCCTATTAGTCTCAGAACTGCTGATTTAAATTAAACTTAAATTAAAAAAAAAAAAAAACCGAGTTCTATAAATCCCCATAATCGAATTTTTTTTCAGAAAGAAGGTAAGATTATTTCCATTATCAGAGGGGAGGGGGGGGGGGGGGGGGAATTAGGATAAGAAAATGTGAAAAAAAATTCGATTATGGGAATTTATAGAACTCGGGCCTTTTTTTTATTAAATAAATCCCTATAATCAAATTTTTTTTTCACATTTTTTTAAATTAATAAATGCTTACCTGATGGACAGAATTTTCTTGAGAGCAGCTTCTTCCACTTCCAAGTCATCAGACTTCATCATGGAGTACAGCACATTCTCGGGCAGCAAGGCAAATAAAAAGCATTGTACTTCAGGTTCTTGAAAGCAACACCCTGGATTTCTTCAGACTGCTGCTTGATCCTCTGGATCATGTTGAACATGTACAGCTGCTGATTGTGGAACTTGCTGTCCCTTTTGATCTCAAACCAACTGACTGCATATACTTCCACAATGAATTTGATGGCCTGGTAAAGCTTATCCTGTAGTTCCAGAGGGTAAGCACCTCTGGTCCACAGACACATCAATCTAATTGCCAAAGTCAACCATCTTGCATGGCTTAATGGTCCAATTTTCCAGGCAGCAAATCTTGGGTTGACTTTGCCCCTGGAAATTCCAAGCACATACTCCAAAAGAAGCCTCTGGTCGCTACTGAGATCATTCAGTGTCTCCTCAGCAAATTCCATGTCATCCAGGGGGCCACTGAGTTTGGTGAATTCCACTTGTGGCAGATCTTGGCAGTCAATTTCACAGAGTTTTCCCAGCGGACCAGTGAAAGCAGTGGGACTTTTGGTACTGCCATCAAGATGCTTGAAAACAGCTCTGAAAGGAAGCTCATTCTGATGGAGTGAACAGCCAATGGTGTGCAATTTCCGCTCAATTTTATTTTCCAGAGCTGTTACAAGGCCTCCCTCCCAGCCAGTGTTTGTATTTGTGTTGTCAAGGAGGACAGCTTTCAGGGTATGAACACTGTTAAACTCCTCCAAGACACTAGCAACTTCTTCACAAAGAAGAACTCCAGTCGCACCTTTAATTGGGATGACTCTGTGAGTAAGATATGTTCCACTTTCAGTTCCCGGCTCCTTTGTGAAAGTCAAATGGTGCTCTTGTCCTTTTCCTTTCTTCAGCTTAGTCTCCCCATTTTCATCCTTAACTTCTCTGTACAGCAAAGTGTCCTTGTCAACTTTCCCATCAACCCCAATACAGACTAACTTTTCCAGACCCTCATTGTGCTTTTCATCACTTTTCACTTTCATTCTAGCTTTTTCCCTGTCCATTTTCGATTTATCAACTATTATCTGTTTCACATCAAGGCCAGGCTTAAGCAGGTCCATAGCTTGTAAGTCCAGGAGGAAGGCATTAGCAAGACTTGCCCCAAGATTGGAAGAAACATCACCCCTGATCAGTTCCATGGCATATCTGGGGGTTTTCAAAAAGCTGTAACCTCCACTTGGGTGCCTCCTTGGCTTGAACTCTTCAACTTCACCACCAGATGGCTGAAATGAAAATAAAAAATAAATTACGAAAGCGAAAATGGGGGAAAATAGGGGGAAAAGTAGGGAAAAATATGGGTAAAAATCGGCGAAAATGGGCGGAACTAAGAATAAATTACTTAAACGAAAATATGAAAATGGGGGGAAAAAAAGTGGGAAAATAGGGGGAAAAATGGGTAAAAATTCAGGTAAAAAGTTGGCGAAAATGGGCGAAAAAAAGAATAAATTACTAAAGCGAAAATGGGGGAAAAAAGGAGGGAAATAGGGACAAAAAGTAGGGATAAATTTGGGTAAAAATGGGATAAGATATAAGAAAAAAAATATATTACCTCTCCTGATTCTCCTGAGCTGGATTCAAAAGAAATATCTTGTGAAGGTGTGGAGGCAAAAGTGGCCAAATCCACTTCCTGCTGCTGTTGAATCTGGCTCTGTAATCTTTCTGCTTCAGCTGCAGCCCTCTGGTCTCTCTTCACAGCAGCTTTATCCACAGATCCCAGCTGGAAAGAGCCCTTGGGTCCTAATTTGGCCCTCTGATCTCTCAAGTATTCCCTCTCCTCAACTGGAACCTGAAATATTAAAGTATATTAAATAGTGGATTTAAAATAAGAGATGAAATCCTGAAAAAAAATTGATTATTAATTTCTATTACCAGGGGGGGGGGAAGGAAGATTACAGGAGGAAAATGCGGATATTTTTCAATTACAAGCATTGAATTTCCTTCCATTTAAAAGGCACCTAATCGCACTAAGTTAGGCCAGTTAAAAGTTAAAAAAATAATAGCATTACCTTCTTACTGGGAGGACAAGTGCAGATTATGTGCTGTGTTTGACAATTTTCTTTCTTGCACTTCACAGCATTGTCATCACAGGGACGAACAGGTACCTTACAGGTGCAAGCAGAAATGTCAAAAAGTTTATCCAGCTTTTCCTCCAGATTCTGCTCCTGGACTGTAGAAAGAGATTTCCTGTTTATCTCTTTTGCTTTTGTGAAAAAACTATATAGGGCTATGGGTTGATTGCCTGTGCCCTCATCCGTTGGAAATTGCCAACAGACTTCAGTGGAGGGTTACCGACAAAAGCCCTATGCTTTTTCGTTAGAGAGTTATAAATATGTAGGTTGTTAAAAGGACCTTTTTATATTTAAGTGATTACGGTAATTTTAGCGCCGGGGTTTGGGAAGCCTTATGTTAATGAAAACTGAAATTGCCTCACCTTAATTTTGCTGGGTCCTTGGTTTGCTTCGATGTAGGGCGTTACGATCATTTTCGGAGTAGGACCGCCACGATGGAGTTACGCGGCGAATTTACTTAAGGTAATTAATATAGGCAGTCACTATATAAATGTTAGAAAATCTAGAAGAGGAAGAACCATTGTTGTCCCAAGGCGATACGATGACTAAGCTGATTGATGCAGCATTGCTTGTATATATATTAAGTTAAGGTGTGTATATATATCCATCTCATATTTGTAAGGTTAGTGAAAAATTAAATTAATTTAGAGCTAGCATTTTTGAGCTCTTGTGGCATCATTGTTTGGTCACACTGTTGGCATCATTTTGAGACGCTGCGCGTCTTTCTACTCGTTTGTGGAAGGTCGTACGTAAAGGTGTGGTTTGATAGAGAGCTCTCTTGCAATTCAGTTTGGTTGTTTAGATACATGATTGTTGCATCGTGCAATAGTCCAGGTTGCGTTGTTGTTGCAAGGTTCATAAAGAAGACCACAAATAGTACCCTTTTGTTTACCTTTTAAGTTCATGTAATTTAAGGTCTAAGGTAGGCCCGCATCGAGTCAGCAACCCTGAGGTTACCCTGAGGTAGGACCTAATAGGATCTCAAATCCGTAAAGTTTAATTTAGCTTAACTTGGGCTTTAGGTAGGACTTGCCCTTTAGAATTTGGCCGTTCACGGCTCAGCTGGGATTTCGAACCCGACAAATAAATAAAATAACATGGTCCTTCAGAACCGGATTTCTACCCCAAGACTGAGTCAGTGACCATTTTTCGGCAAAGTTCTGATTGTGCAAATTGTATCCCAAGTTAGGCCTAGACGGGTTGAGTATTATTGAGTTAAGGTCCCAGGGTAAAAAGTTTGGTCGCCCAATTGCGAAACTTGGCCAGTCGTCTGTCGTTTTTTGGCCTACTTTTTTTCCGGTTTGGTTAATTTTGGGTTATTATTGAGTTAAGGTCCCAGGGTAAAAAGTTTGGTCGCCCAATTGCGAAACTTGGCCAGTCGTCTGTCGTTTTTTGGCCTACTTTTTTTCCGGTTTGGTTAAATTTGGGTTATTATTGAATTAAGGTCCCAGGGTAAAGTTTGGTCGCCAAATTGCGAAACTTGGCCAGTCGTCTGTCGTTTTTTGGCCTACTTTTTTTCCGGTTTGGTTAATTTTGGGTTATTATTGAGTTAAGGTCCCAGGGTAAAAAGTTTGGTCGCCCAATTGCGAAACTTGGCCAGTCGTCTGTCGTTTTTTGGCCTACTTTTTTCCGGTTTGGTTAAATTTGGGTTATTATTGAATTAAGGTCCCAGGGTAAAGTTTGGTCGCCAAATTGCGAAACTTGGCCAGTCGTCGGTCGTTTTTTGGCCTATATTTTTTCTGGTTTGGTTAATTTTGGGTCATTATTGAATTAAGGTCCTGGGGTGGAAAATTTGGTATTCCATACTGGTGTTTGGTTAGTACCCCACCCAGCAATTCAGTTTATTTGAAAGTAAAATTTGCGTTTGATCAGTTTGGTTAAGTATTTCTGCCAATTCAGCTCATTTGGTATTGAGCCCAAGGGTTGTTTACATTGAAGATGAGTGCATCTGAATTGAACAAATTTATAAAAAGGAGAAGTGCCTACAAAGGTCTAATTACAAAGGTCATTGCCACTATAGATTCTGCCATAGAGCAAGAGGATTTACGCTTAGTGACTGCGAAGCTTGCCATATTAGAAACTAAAAAGGTTGCTCTAAGTGAGGTAAATGTTAAAATTGAGGCTCTTATAGAAGAGGATGAAATAGAAAATAACATAATTTACTTTGAAGAGATTATTGATGATATGACTAACGTAGGCCTCCGAGCAAAAGAGTTTAGCAGCTCAGTACAGTTAGAGACCAGGTCTAATAATGAAACACAACACTCAACAAATGATGCTTGTGAAGTTAAGGTTAACAGATCTGTAGTTCAATTACCGAGGCTTGTACTCAAAACATTTTCTGGGAGTATTCAGGAATGGCAAGGATGGGCAGACAGTTTTCAATCAGCAGTTCATTCTAGTCAAGTGTTAAGTGCCGTGGAGAAGTTTAATTATTTGCGGTCCCTCTTGGAAGGGGAGGCAGCAAAGACTATAGCAGGATTAGCATTAACAGAGGCTAATTATAATGTGGCTTGGGATATATTAAAGAAACGGTTTGGTAAGCCAGAGATCTTAATTAAAAGCCACCTCCGTGCACTTTTAACTATACCTCCTGTTAATAATCCTAATAGTGTCAAGGAGTTACGGCAGTTATATGATGAATTTGAAATTAGAACTAGGTCTCTGGACAACTTGGGGGTAGGAATGGAAAAGTATGGTATAATGTTGGTTCCTACACTGGAGTCTAAATTGCCTAGCTCAATTTTGCTTGAATTAAGTAGGGGACACTCTGCAGAACATGTGTACATCCCCCTTCAGCAGATGTTAAGTCTTTTAGGCACAGAATTAGCAAGACGAGAGGGAGTTGAGTTTGCACAGTGGGATGGTAAACAAGAGGACAAAGGCAGGCACAGCACCAAAGTTTCCACAAAAAGGAATAGCCCAGGTACAGTGTCAGCTCTACATGCCTCCTCTGAGAATAAATTAAAGGGAATCAAGGAATGTATATTTTGCGAAGGCAACCACAAGTCATATAAATGTGAAGTGGCTGAGGCCTTACCCTTTGAGGAGAGAAAGGACAGGGTAACTAAGTCCACAGCATGTTTTAAATGTTTTTTGAAAGGTCATAGAGCAAGGTTTTGTAAGTTTAAAATTTTGTGCAAAAAATGTCATGGTAGGCATCAGCCATTATTGTGTGAAAACACTCTTAGTAGGCCTACCCCAGAAGTAGAGACATCAGTGGCACATGCCACTGCTATGCAAGGGAGTAAAAGTAAAGGGGGATTATTGCAAACAACTGCAGCCTTATTAATTGGGAATGAGGGAGAGCTACTGTAAGAGTGTTGTTTGATAGTGGTAGCCAGTATAGTTTTATTAAGACCAGAATTTCCAGAAAATTGAAGTTTAAAGAACTTAAGAGGGAAAATTTAAGAATTTCTGGGTTTGGGGGTTCCGTTCAAAACCGAACCAAATTTAAGAAGGTAGAAGTTCTGGTTAAAGGGTTGTTACCGCAAAGTCCCACTATCAAGGTCCAAGCTGTAGAGATTGAGGAACTTTGTGCTCCAGTCACTATTTGTTTAGATATGGCATGTGTCCAAGAATTGCAAGTTAAAGGAATTAATTTGGGCAATAATAAGTTTGAGGGAACAGAAGATATTAGTCTTTTGATTGGAGCTGACTATTATTGGGACTTCATCACTGGTAATATTGTCCGTACATCTCAAGGCCCAGTAGCTATTGAAAGTAAGCTAGGCTGGATGCTACATGGTAGTTATTGCAATGAAATGGAAGTTAAGGCTCTCTTTGTTAAGATTGAGGAGAACAGCCATGGTCTGGAAAGGCATTTGAAAGCATTTTGGGAACTTGAATCTATTGGTATAAAGGACAACCAGGCAAGTACAGTGAACAATGATGTTTTAGAGCACTTTGAAAAAGGGATTGGGTTTAGAGATGGTTGCTATGAAGTTGGCCTACCATGGAAGGATTCTTGCAAACCCGGTTCAAACCTTCAGCTAGCTAATCGGAGGTTGGAGACTTCATTGTACAGGCTAAGAAAAAATGAGGAGTTGTTAATTGAATACGATGAGGCCATCCTAAGTTATGTAAGGGAGGGCTATGCTGAAAGGGTGCAAGGTGAGCTGGTGAGCCAGGAGGCACATTATCTGCCACACCATGCAGTGGTACGGCGAGACAAAACTACCACCAAACTGAGGGTAGTTTTTGATGGCTCAGCCAAGGACAAAGGTGGTGTGTCCTTGAATGACTGTTTGGATGCTGGGCCAAATTTAAATGCAGATTTATTTTCCTTGTTACTGAGATTCAGGTTTGGTAGAGTAGCATTGACTGCAGATGTGAAGCAAGCTTTTTTGCGGATAAAGTTAAAACCAGAGGACAGAGATGCAGTAAGGTATCTGTGGGTGGATACGAAAGACTTGTTGGAAAATGAACCTAAGGTTCAAGCATATAGAATGAAGTCAGTGTTGTTTGGCCTCAGCTCTAGTCCATTTCTGTTGGCAGCTACTATGCAGTACCATTTTAAGAAATATTCTGAAGTCTATCCTAACACTATTGAACACATAAGGAAAAATTTTTATGTTGATGATTTGCTATGTTCCGTGGATAATACAGAAATGGCTAAACAGATATTCATGGAGGCTAGAGCTATAATGAGGGAGGCTGGCATGGAGCTCAGAAAATGGCAGACCAATCATTCGCAATTACAAGAGTTTATGAGTCATTCCTCTGTAGTACCTGATGCAGCAGAAAGTATTGAGGATTCTGGTATTAAGGAGTTGTGGGCAATAGACGCAAAGGTGCTAGGCATCGTTTGGCAGCAAGATGATGATTTGTTTACCTTCAATGGGAAATCTTTAGTAGAGCTGGCTGAGAATGAGACAAGGTGGACAAAACGTACAGCTCTTAGTTTGGCTTCGAAGGTCTTTGATCCTCTTGGATTCCTGGCTCCATTTGTGATAAAGTCAAAAATTTGGTTTCAGAGCCTCTGGGAAATTGGACTTGGTTGGGACCAAGAGTTACCTGATCATATGGTGGTAAGGTGGAAATATTGGTTCAAAGAATTGGCACATCTTGGAGACATTGAAATCCCAAGATGGTACTTTGGAGAGTTGAACAATAGTCCAGACAATTTGGAGCTGCACATCTTTTGTGATGCAAGTGAGGAAGCCTATGCAACTTGTATTTATATAAAAGGCGCATTGCAAGAAGAAGTAAGTTGCAGGTTGGTTGCTGCAAAGAGTAGAGTAGCACCTTTGAAAAGGCTTTCTGTTCCAAGGTTGGAATTGATGGGTGCCGTTATTGCTAGTCGGCTTGCAATTACAGTGCGAAAGTCTTTGGCCCTCTATGAAATTCCAAGCTAAGACTGGTTAAGAAGAAGTCAGGCAAGGAAATGGAAACCATTTGTTGCCAATAGGGTGGAGGAAATTCAAGCGCACACAGATCCCAAGCAATGGAAGCATTGTCCAGGCATCCAAAACCCCGCTGATTTACCAACACGAGGAATTTCGGTGAAAGATCTTTCACAATCAAGTTTGTGGTGGAATGGGCCAGAGTGGCTAAAACTTGGAAGTGAAAACTGGCCTTCTAATCAGCCTATTGTAGGAGAATGCCAGGCTGAAGAAGCATGGGTGAGTGAGGTGAGAAAATGCGCTGTGAACAGTTGTCAAGTTATGCAGCAGGACCCCATATTGAAGCTTGAGGACATTAGCAGTCTGAAAAGATTGTTAAGAGTGACAGCATGGATATATAGATTTACCAACAACATTAAGGGAGAAACAAGAAGGGAAGGAATTCTGAACAGTAATGAGATTCAGCAAGCCAGGAAATACTGGGTGGTATATATGCAGAAGAAAAAATTTGGTGAAGAGAGAGAATTGCTCACCAGCCATCCATTACAGGTTCTACCAACACATTCTGCGCTCAAGGGTTTGGATGTGTTTTTGGATCAGGATTTATTGAGAGTAGGAGGTAGACTACAGTTTTCTGGGCTTCCAGAGGAGAAAAGACATCCAATTTTGCTACCTTCTGGGGGGCACTTTGTGGACCTTTTGATCCTGGATACTCATCATAAGCTGTTACATGCTGGAGTTAGAGAAGTGATAATAGAGATTAGACAACAATTTTGGATTCTCAAAATTAGACAAGTAGTGAAAAAGGTCTTGCATAAATGTGTGGTTTGCAAGCGTTGGAGTGCAAAGCCTTATTATGAAAAGGTGGCTCCACTTCCAAGAGAACGGTGTGTCTATACTGCCCCATTTGATGTAGTGGGAGTAGACTTTGCAGGGCCAGTCTATGTGTATGAGCGAGGGGAGTCTAACAAAGGTTATATATGTCTTTTCACCTGTGCTACCACCAGAGCAATCCATTTGGAGTTGGTAAGCAACTTAAGTAGTGATGTATTTCTTTTGGCCTTTAAACGGTTTGTGAACAGAAGGGGTTTCCCAAATAAAATCATATCGGATAATGCAAAAACCTTCAAAAAGGCTGCAAAGGAACTCCAAGAAATTTGGTCCTTGCTAAAAGAGGAAGGATTCCAATCCTACTTTTCACACCAAGGGTACAGTGGGAGTTTATTGTTGAGAGAGCACCATGGTGGGAGGATTTTGGGAAAGGCTAGTGAGAAGTGTAAAGTGTCCATTAAAGAAACTTTTAGCTAATGCTCATTTGAGCAAAGAAGAATTCTCTACTGTTTTATGTGAAGTAGAAGCAATGGTGAACAGTAGGCCTATCACTTTTGTTTACAACAGTAGGCAGGATGCAGAGCCATTGACACCAAATCATTTTCTTTGTGGTAAACGATTAACATCAAACCCCAGTGTGCCAGAAGACTTGCAGCCCATCCAGAGCACTCAAGGAGAGTTAACCAGACGGTTCAGGTACCTTGAAGAGCTACAAGATCAGTTATGGAAGAGGTGGCAGATGGAATACTTGCCAGAACTCAATTATTACCCATCAGGCAAGGTAAAGGGCTCCAATGCAAATTGTATCAAGGTGGGAGAAGTGGTAATGATTGGGGATGAAAGACCAAGGCAATGCTGGAAGCTTGGCATAATTGAAGAGTTGTTTGTTGGCAAAGACAATTTAGTTAGGTCTGCACTGGTAAAGACTTCAGGAGGAAAGTTAAAGAGACCTATACAAAAACTCTATGCTTTAGAAATCAGCAAAAACACAGATAGTCAAGATGAAACATTTGAGTTACAGCCTCATGAAGAAGGCTTGGCTAACCTTGCAGAAGGTAATGACAACAATGCCTCTTCGGTGGGGAGTGTTAGAAAATCTAGAAGAGGAAGAACCATTGTTGTCCCAAGGCGATACGATGACTAAGCTGATTGATGCAGCATTGCTTGTATATATATTAAGTTAAGGTGTGTATATATATCCATCTCATATTTGTAAGGTTAGTGAAAAATTAAATTAATTTAGAGCTAGCATTTTTGAGCTCTTGTGGCATCATTGTTTGGTCACACTGTTGGCATCATTTTGAGACGCTGCGCGTCTTTCTACTCGTTTGTGGAAGGTCGTACGTAAAGGTGTGGTTTGATAGAGAGCTCTCTTGCAATTCAGTTTGGTTGTTTAGATACATGATTGTTGCATCGTGCAATAGTCCAGGTTGCGTTGTTGTTGCAAGGTTCATAAAGAAGACCACAAATAGTACCCTTTTGTTTACCTTTTAAGTTCATGTAATTTAAGGTCTAAGGTAGGCCCGCATCGAGTCAGCAACCCTGAGGTTACCCTGAGGTAGGACCTAATAGGATCTCAAATCCGTAAAGTTTAATTTAGCTTAACTTGGGCTTTAGATAGGACTTGCCCTTTAGAATTTGGCCGTTCACGGCTCAGCTGGGATTTCGAACCCGACAAATAAATAAAATAACAATAAACCCCTGAAGGAATAGGCCTATCCTTTTATAGTCACTAGGTTTTATATTATAAGGAATTCACTCAGAACTAGAGGGAAAACTTTATACGTCTTCCCTGTTTAAAGCGTTCGCTGTAACATAAACAGCCCTGAGAGCCGTTCCTTGGTTCTGGTGTATTATTTGCCGAACTAGCAAAATTTTTGTTTGGTCTACTCCTGTGGTAGACTAAACAATAAATTGGGTTTTCTTGTTGCTATGTGAGGCTGATTCATACATACAGGTTCTTTGTACGTATGGCAATTCAATTATTTCATTCCCAATAGGCTATGTCGCCAATCCCGAGGCATTTTTGTATAAATATTTAATTCAATTAATTAATAATTTATATTTAATTATGAAATAAATGTACCACATATGATACCATGTTGTGAGTGCGTATAGTTTTTCCATATACTGGGGGGGGCCGGAGAAAAATTTGTATGTTATAGATCAAATTTTTTGATAAACTGTGTTTTAAACCATGTGAAATGGATTGAAAAGAATGAAGTAGAAATTTAGGGAGAGAGAGGTTACTCAAGACCTATTTAAATATTAAAGTTCAAGAGGCCAACTTCTCAAGTTTAGTTAAAGTTATGTCAATCAGTTTGACTCCCTTTAGGTATAGGAAATTTATGGAATTAAAGTATGGTTATTAAGCATTTTAACTTTGCTCAATTTGTGTACGGTTTATAAGTCACCAGTCTTAATTTTTTCTTGTAAAAGTTTTCTGGCTTTCAAAGCAGTCTTTCTTTGAGGCCTGTCTGGTTTAGTCTGAGTTACATCAGGCACATTGAGAGATTCCTCCCCAATAGTATCCTGATCCATCCTTTGGGGTAATGGTTCTAATTTAGCCCCACACTCCAAAGGATATAGTAATGTGATATCTCTGGTGGTCTCACCAGTTGCTGTTTTCAGTTTTACAACCCTGGTAACTTCGTCTTCACCAGTTTTGAGTTCCAAGACTTTTCCCATTGACCAATGTTGTCTTGGTGTCTTGTCATGTATCAACACAATGTCCCCAATTTTGACTGAATCATTCCCACTTTGTTTTGTTAATTGTTTATGTCTTTCTCTAAGACTTGTTAAGTATTCTTCTCTCCATTTTGTTATAAATTGAGTCTTCATTTGTGTCAAATGTTGGTATTTTGTGTTGAGTTCTTTGTGTCCTATTTCCCAATCTGGATCCTCTGTACTGTTATGTTCAGATTCTGGTAGCATGTTTACTGTTTCTCCCTTAATTAGGTGGTTTGGTGTGAGAGGTTCTGGCTCATTAATACCATCTCCCACATAAGTTAATGGTCTGTTGTTGACAACATTTTCAATTTCTGACAGAATAGTCATGAGTTCAAAAAGTTGTAGATGTTTTGTCCCAATAGTCTTTTTAAAGGCAGTTCTTTACAGTTTGTATGTTTCTTTCCCAAATTGACCATACATGGGGATTACAGGAATGTACTTCCAGTTATGTTGTGTTTGGTTAATGAGTTTGTACTGTTTCACTGTCACAAATCTGATGAATAATTCTTTCACCAGATTTGAAGTATGTGGCATTGTCTGACCATATAGTTTTGGGTACAGAATTGTGTGCACAAAATCGTCTGAAAGCAGCAATAAAATTCTGCTGTCAGATCTTCTACTATGTCTAGACGTCATTCCCACGTGGGGCGCAGGCCCCACCGGTGGGCATGGTAATATTTTGTGTGGGGCATGCGTAGGACGTGCACCCTTCGGCTTACTATCCAAGACTACGGGCAATCCGAGAATGAATTATTACACAGTGAATTGTTTTATAGTGAGTCTGTGTGAGTGAGTGTGCGTGTTAATGCATACGGTGCATATATAGTATGTATACATAAAAATATTTGTGTGTATGTATGTATATGTGTAATTGGTACACAAAGTATTTCCCCGTCTCCCCTACACGCGTGTCTCGGTCGACCAAGGAGAGGACGGGACGCATGTCGCCGGATGAGCCAATGTTTTCTCGGCCAATCAGCGTGTGTGAGCATTCAGTTTGCTTCTTAGTGTGTTTACGTTTGGCCGTGTGTCCACCATAATACCGTGTTGTTCTGAATTTTTTCATATATATGTGACTTATGTGTGAATTAATGTGATATATTACAATTTGGCAAACCAAAGAAAAGGAATATATTTTTATTTTTATTTCTTTATATATTAATCGAACTCAGCAATTATGTAAATTAGCAGTATCTTGCATTTATACCAGTACGCCAAAACACTGGACTGTTTCTATAATAATTCGTTTCGTTGACATTTATATTCCTCATTCAGAAATTTTTGTTCTGGATACTTCTTTAATTAATTTATAATTTTATTTATTTCAGTCACAAACCCTATGCATAAAATGAGTAGTGCAAGTAAAAAAAAGTTCGTCAATATTCAGAGGAATATTTAAAATTTGGATTCATACCCGCTATCCATGATGACCGGTCACCTTTCTGCCTCTTATGCCAACAATGCTTGACCAACGAATCAATGAAACCAGGTCGTCTTGAGTTGCATTTGAAGGCGAAACATAGTGCGTATGTAAATCAGATTTAAATTACTTTAAGTCTTTAAAGGAGAAGTTTGCAAAAAGATCAACAATAAAGTCTCTGTTTACTACACAAACTGTTCGCGTCAGTCGTACTCTGAGGCTAGTTATGAATTTCTTTACTCATTGCTAAATGTGGAAAAAATCATACTATAGGAGAGGATTTAATTAAACCATCAATATCAACATTTCTTAAAACAGTCCTGGAAAAAGATGACAACGCTGTTAAAGCCATGCCACTCAGTAACAATACTGTCAGTAGAAGAATAGATGAAATGAGTGAAGATATTGAAACACAACTTGTTGAAAAGCTGAAATCAAGATATTTCTCACTACAAATGGATGAATCAACTCTGAGAGACAGTGAGGTCGTATTGTTAGCATATGCAAGATATATTGATAAAGGTGAATTTGCTGAAGAAATGGTATTCTGTAAATCATTAGAAACCACCACTTCCGCCGCTGATATATATGGTAAGCTAAACAATCACTTACACGTCAATAATATACCAATAGAAAACATAACATCTTGTGCTGCAGATGGTGCTCCTGTTATGATGGGCAAGAAAAAAGGCTGCTTAAAATTGATGAAAGATGAGAATCCAGAAATGCTTCTTGTGCACTGTGTTATTCATAGAGAGAACTTAGTGTCCAAAAATATTACTCCTGTTCTTAATGAGGTACTACGCTCAGTTATAATGTATCAATGCTATCAAAGCTAATGCAAAATGTGAGCGTCTCTTCAAGCAATTTTGTGAAAATGAAAATGCAGACTATGTGAAACTTTTACTTCACACTGAGGTAAGGTGGCTCTCAAAGGGGAATTGCTTGAAAAGATTCATGGACCTATTTGATGTTCTTAGTGACTTTTTAAGTGACAAGCCTGAAATGAAGCACCTGCTAACCGTTGATGGTAAAGCATTTGTGAGTTATTTAACAGATATTTTTGAAAAACTGAATATGTTGAATAAACAACTTCAAGGATCAAACAAAACTCTTGTAGATGCAAAGACGAAGATATTTGGCTTCGTTACATTTATCGAGGTATGTCAAAAAAACATTTCTCACAAAATTTTTGACCAGTTTCATTGGCTAAAAAAATGTAAGGTGACTGATGCTGCTGTACTTGTCATTGTGGATCATCTGAAAATAATGGCCTCTGATTTTAAAGAAAGATTTTCTGATTTAAAACAAATTGATTTTCCAACATGGGTGATGCAGCCAATGCTAGTGGATATATCTGATGTTTCGATGCAGTACCAAGAAGAACTCTCGGAAATGCAAAATGATGAGTCAGTTAAAACTTTATTCAATATAAAAGGGGTGATGGCATGGCTTTGTGATGAGACAGAAACTAAATACCCACATTCAACCAACTTTGCAAGAAAATTGTTGTTACCCTTCCCATCTTCATATTTAGCTGAATGTGGCTTTAGTGCTGTAAATGATTTGTTATTGAAGAAAAGAAATCGACTGGATATCACTAAACGAGGAGACTTGAGACTTAAGCTAACTAAATTGGTGCCTGATATAAAATCTCTCTGTAGCAGACATGACGCACAAGAATCTCACTAACAGACATTTTTAGGTGAGCTCAAATTTTATTTTTCATTATTATTAGTTCAATAATTAAAATGATCAAAGTATTACAGAATAACTTTTCATTCAAATATTTTCTATTTCTGCATTCCAGTTCTCTATTATATGTTTGGAAACTTTATTTATTTAGCTGTCCTTTCGTTTTTTATTTTTCTCTTTCATGGATGCCATGTTCTTTGGAAGCTTGTTTAGAGACCAAGTTAATGGCCTTTTAAGCTTCCTTCACGTGAATAACAGTAAAATTTTGAATAACAAAAATTAAATATCACAGGGGGGGGCATCAGGGTTTTAGAAATGCGTAGGTGGGGCATGGCCCAAAATCGGTTGGGAACCACTGGTCTAGACATATGGCACGTGTGGCAGCACAGGTGAAGAGTACAATGTACACTTTGTATTCCTTTGAATCCATTTTGTCTCCAAAACTCACATTTACCGCTCCAGTGTAGTCAATACCCGTGGTTTCAAATGGCCGAGTAAATGTTACTCGTTCCACAGGTAGGTCTGGAGGGCTTGGGGTCTTAAAGGGTCGTGAATGGATACGTTTACAAGGAATGCATGTGTTTAAAATTTTCTTTGTTTCAGTTCTACCCTTTGGTAGCCAGTAAGTTTTTCTCAGCTCTGTCAGGGTTTGTGGGACTCCCATGTGGTGTATTTTGTTGTGGGTATCCCTGATGATGAGTTTTGTGAAGTGATTTCTCCTTGGAAGAAGAATTGGGTGCTTAGAGTTGTAAGTCAAAGTTGACTTGTTAAGCCTTCCTTTACACCTTATCAGACCCTCTGTATCCAGGTACAGATTTAGATCCATGACAAGTGAAGGAATTCCTTTGTTTAATGTGTTACTGGACCTAAGATACTTCAACTCCTTGTCAAATTCTGAAGCTTGTATCTGTTGGAGCCAGTATTTTGTTGCAGTTTCTGTTAAGTTAGAAAAGGCCTTCTGAGGACAGTGTTTGAGAAGGTAGCTATTGACAAACTTGCAGCAATAGACTGTAATTCTCAAGAGTTTGTTGAGGTCTGAATAAAGGTGAGTCAAATATAGGTTTGTCCTCAGTGATCTTTTCAGTTGTTGTAGAGTTGAGTGTGAGGTTAACTACTTTGGCTGGCCAAAGATCCTCACATGTTACCATTCGGGCCCTTCATACCAGATTTTATTTGTTTTCAACAGCTTGTAAGAGAGCCCTCTTGTCAAAAAGTCTGCAGGATTCTCTTTTGTTTTTATGTACCTAAATTTGATACCAAGGTTTGTGTTTGCAGTTTTGATTTCTGTTAGTCTGTTTTTCACAAATATGTTTTTGCAAGAAGTTGTATCTGTGTTGGTCACCCATGTTAGACAAATTTGACTGTCTGTCCTTAAGTAAATGTTTGTTATGTCAACTTCTTTATACACTTGTGAAAGAAAGTCTGCTGTTTTAACTCCCAATGAGACAGCTAATGATTCAAGTTGTGGTACAGTTTTCTTTTGGTTTAAGGGTGCCACTTTTGCCTTTGAATAAACCAAGTTACTTTCATTTTCACTTGTTAAATAGGCACAACACCCGTAGGCTTGTGTGCTGGCATCTGTAAAAATGTGTAGTGTTTGAGATTTCAATCTGTAGCCAGCACATCTTGGTACGTAGATGTCTTGAACTTTGTTCAAGTCTGTGGCTAATTTTTTCCAATGAAGTTGGTCTTCCACTGAAAGTGGTTCATCCCAATCAATTTTCTTTTTCCATAAGTCTTGCAAAAGGATTTTGGATCTTATGGTTGCTGGTAAATATAATCCAATGGGGTCGAAAATTTTGGATGATTCTGAAAGCACTTGTCTTTTTGTATCGGCATTTGGATTTAAGTTATAACTCTTTGTGCAAAGAGTGTCATCGTGTTCGGAATTCTGTTTTAAAAACCAAAGCATTCCAAGTGTTTTCGTGTAATTGTTTGGTTCAATGTTCCCTTGTTGTCTTTTGTTATTTGTTCATTTAATTTAGGAGAATTAGAAAGAGTTTGTACTGTATTCAAACCTCCTACCACTTCAGACTAGTCAATACCCGTAGTTTTAGTGGAGTAAATTTACTCCTCCACAGGTAGATCTGGAGGGCTTGGGGCTTTGAATCCTGTACTGTTTTTGTGTTGTTTGGCCTATGGCCAAGGGAGGCCACAAGACCCTTTTTGTTTGGTCTCTGGCCAAAGGAGGCCACAAGACCCTTGTTGTTTGGTCTCTGGCCAAGGGAGGCCACAAGACCAATGTTGTTTGGTCTCTGGCCAAGGGAGGCCACAAGACCAATGTTGTTTGGTCTCTGGCCAAGGGAGGCCACAAGACCAATGTTGTTTGGTCTCTGGCCAAGGGAGGCCACAAGACCCTTGTTGTTTGGTCTCTGGCCAAGGGAGGCCACAAGACCCTTGTTGTTTGGTCTCTGGCCAAAGGAGGCCACAAGACCCTTGATGAATATGTTGGGCTATGGCCAAGTGAGACCATCAGCCCCTTGATGAATATGTTGGGCTATGGCCAAGTGAGACCATCAGCCCCTTGATGAATTTGTTGGGCTATGGCCAAGGTAGGCCATCATCCCTTTTGATAAATTTGTTGGGCTATGGCCAAGGTAGGCCAAGGCCCTTTGATGATTTGTTGGGCTATGGCCAAGGTAGGCCATCATCCCTTTTGATAAATTTGTTGGGCTATGGCCAAGGGTAGGCCATCAGCCCTTTGATGAATTTGTTGGGCTATGGCCAAGGTAGGCCAAGCCCTTTGATGATTTGTTGGCTATGGCCAAGGTAGGCCATCAGCCCTTTGATGAATTTGTTGGGCTATGGCCAAGGTAGGCCAAGGCCCTTTGATGATTTGTTGGGCTATGGCCAAGGGTAGGCCATCAGTCCTTTGATGATTTGTTGGGCTATGGCCAAGGTAGGCCAAGCCCTTTGATGATTTGTTGGGCTATGGCCAAGGGTAGGCCATCAGCCCTTTGATGATTTGTTGGGCTATGGCAAAGGTAGGCCAAGCCCTTTGATGATTTGTTGGGCTATGGCCAAGGGTAGGCCATCAGCCCTTTGATGATTTGTTGGGCTATGACCAAGGGTAGGCCATCAGCCGTTTGATGAATTTGTTGGGCTATGGCCAAGGTAGGCCATCAGCCGTTTGATGATTTGTTGGGCTATGGCCAAGGTAGGCCATCAGCCTTTGATGAATTTGTTGGGCTATGGCCAAGGGTAGGCCATCAGGCCGTTTGATGAATTTGTTGGGCTACGGCCAAGGGTAGGCCATCAGCCGTTTGGAGTAGAGTAGTTTGTTTGTACGTGTTACTGTCTAACTCTAACCATATAATTTTTGGCACAAAATTATGTGCACAGAATCAGAGCGCAGCAATAAAAGCTTTTACTCTCCGATCCTTGGTTATGTTTAGACAGGTTTTTGTGTTTGAGACACATTGAAAGAGTAGTGTGTGTGTGTGTGTGTGTGTGTGTGTGTGTGTGTGTTCGCATTCCTCCGAATCCAGTTGGTCTTCAAAACTTGGATTCACCACTCCAATGAAGTCAATACCAGTAGTTATGAATGAGTAAATGTTGTGTATCCTACAGGTAGGTCTGGAAGGTTTTGGGGTTTTGAAGGAATCCAATCTGTTTGCAAGGAATGTATGTGTCTGTTGATGAAATCTGTTGTGATTCTTCTTTTAAAAGAAGAATTGGATGTTTGAAGTCGTATGTATATTTATATACTGTACCGTACGTGTGTGTGTGTAAATGTGTATTTTGTTATAGGGTTTTATTTTTGGTTTTGGGTTAGGTTAATCAATTTGGCTGAGTAAAGATCCTCAAACGTTGCATTTGAGACCCTTATATCAAGCCTTGTCTGTTTTATGCCTATATGTCAAATAGGAATTGGAATAGGTTGGGCCTATATTGGTCAAATAGGAATTGGAATAGGTTGGGCCTATTGGTCAAATAGGACTTGGAATAGGTTGGGCCTATATGTCAAATAGGACTTGGAATAGGTTGGGCCTATGTCAAATAGGACTTGGAATAGGTTGGGCCTATATGTCAAGTAGGACTTAGAATAGGTTGGGCCTATATGTCAAAATAGGACTTGGAATAGGTTGGGCCTATGTCAAATAGGACTTGGAATAGGTTGGGCCTATGTCAAATAGGACTTGGAATAGGTTGGGCCTATATGTCAAATAGGACTTAGAATAGGTTGGGCCTATATGTCAAATAGGACTTGGTGGGTTGGGCCTATATGCCAAATAGGACTTGGAATAGGTTAAATAGGACTTGGTGTGCCTATATGTCAAATAGGACTTCGAATAGGTAATAGGTTGGGCCTATATGTCAAATAGGACTTGGTGTGCCTATATGTCAAATAGGATTTGGAATAGGTTGGGCCTATATGTCAAATAGGACTTGGTATGCCTATATGTCAAATAGGACTTGGTATGCCTATATGTCAAATAGGACTTGGTATGCCTATATGTCAAATAGGAATTGGAATAAGTTGGGCCTATATGTCAAATAGGACTTGGTATGCCTATATGTCAAATAGGACTTGGAATAGGGTCACTAATAGGTGTTAGGTGGGTGTAGGTTTGAATTCGTGCAATTGCTTTAGGTCTTTGTGATGTTACAGTTCGAGTCGAATTTTGTGATGTTACAGGTCTGAGTCGAATTTTGTGATGTTAATGAGTCTTATGAGTAAGTTAAATTGCTGAAATAAATTTTATAACCTACACCACAGGTTCAATTATAAATTTAGTGTTTTTAGTTAGGATAGGCCTTGAGTGTAAAGAGTAAGGCCTACTTTAAGAGGTAGGCCCATTATGTAAGGTAAAGTTATGTGGGCCTACTAAATAGGCCTATTTGTTGGGCCTATTGTTTTATAGGACCTCAAATGAGTTAAGCCTGTTAAATTAACAAGGCTTAGTTTTGAGTTTGAAGAGTAGGACCTATTAAATAGGCTTAATGTTGCGGGCCTATTTTTTTAGGACCTAAAATAAGTTATGCCTGTTAAATGAACAAGCCTTTGTTTTCGGTTAGTGTAAAGGTAAAGGAATCGGTTCCCAGTTTTAGGCCACCATATGAAAAAACTAGTGGGGTTACGGTTGAAATTGGGGTTAGGCCAATGTGGTAAGCCTAGCCACCGCGTGTCAGTGTAAATTTTAGAGGGGTTAGTTCCCCATACACAGGGCCACCATGTGAAAAAACTATATAGGGCTATGGGTTGATTGCCTGTGCCCTCATCCGTTGGAAATTGCCAACAGACTTCAGTGGAGGGTTACCGACAAAAGCCCTATGCTTTTTCGTTAGAGAGTTATAAATATGTAGGTTGTTAAAAGGACCTTTTTATATTTAAGTGATTACGGTAATTTTAGCGCCGGGGTTTGGGAAGCCTTATGTTAATGAAAACTGAAATTGCCTCACCTAAATTTTGCTGGGTCCTTGGTTTGCTTCGATGTAGGGCGTTACGATCATTTTCGGTGTAGGGCCGCCACGATGGAGTTACGCGGCGAATTTACTTAAGGTAATTAATATAGGCAGTCACTATATAAACCCCTGAAGGAATAGGCCTATCCTTTTATAGTCACTAGGTTTTATATTATAAGGAATTCACTCAGAACTAGAGGGAAAACTTTATACGTCTTCCCTGTTTAAAGCGTTCGCTGTAACATAAACAGCCCTGAGAGCCGTTCCTTGGTTCTGGTGTATTATTTGCCGAACTAGCAAAATTTTGTTTGGGCTACTCCTGTGGTAGACTAAACAATAAATTGGGTTTTCTTGTTGCTATGTGAGGCTGATTCATACATACAGGTTCTTTGTACGTATGGCAATTCAATTATTTCATTCCCAATAGGCTATGTCGCCAATCCCGAGGCATTTTTGTATAGATATTTAATTCAATTAATTAATAATTTATATTTAATTATGAAATAAATGTACCACATATGATACCATGTTGTGAGTGCGTATAGTTTTTCCATAGCTTTCTTGAAGCACACTTTATCCACCAATTTCACTAAACATTCTTTCTTCTACTACTTCTTTCACCATCTTTCTCTACAAAAAAAAAAAATGGTGTCAATAATCCAGCAGGGTTGAAAGCACCTTAAACAGAAAAAAACAAACAAACAATACATAATATTCCTCATACAGAGGCAGCCGCGGGTTCACTGCCTGCAGGATCTCAATCACATCCTTTGCTATCATTTTAGCAATATCATAGTCTTTCAAGTCCGGGTGGCTGTTTTGGAGGAAATAACTGTACTGAATAACTTGGCGGAGGGTAGGAGACTGTTTTATCCAAAGGGGAAGGCTGGCCACTGAATTTTTTGGTACTATCACTTCGAGTTAACACTGCAGACTTCCGTTTTTTACCCATTTTTATGAAATATCTGAAAATAAACACAATTAAATGAACGCATCATAAAATAACTTAATTTAATACACATTTTATAGGTAAATATCATTCAAAAATACAAAATAATACACTAATAAACATCTATAATGCATTTACAATAAGTTTCAAGCATCGTTTTGTTAAAAAAGCCGAATTTTAATTGATTATTTTGATGAAATAAGGTCCGATATTTTGTTTGTTTACATTGCGCGAATGCCGCGCGCGCGATTTTACGCGTAAAATTTGGCAATTTTACAACTTAAAAATAATTAATAATCCTCAAAAAATACAATCATTTTCACAAATATGAGTTGGTGCAACGTTTTTTATACATTAATACCTTTCTATCTAGACTAGTCCAAGATCACATTTCCAAAATCAACCTACCCTAATATATATACATACTCTATATCGACTATGGTTATTAGGTTATTAGGTCTAAGATTCGACGTGAGCACCATCAGTTTCTCTGCAAATCTCAGATTTGTCCACTGCATTGCGGAACACATTATAAAGTCTGAGGTTTATAAAACAATTTACAGACCTGCAGGATCTGCGAACCCGCATTATTGTGGCAGTCGCTAAAATAACCCCAGAGATGCTTGAGAATGTGTTCCGCAATGCAGTGATTAAATATGAGATTTGCAGAGACACTGATGGTGCTCACGTCGAATCTTAGACCTAAGCTTGATAAATAAATATATATCTAATTATGTTACTACGCTTTTATCGTAATATATAAAATACTACTATTATTTCAGCAAAATAGATAAGGACTTTTGGACCACCCTGTATATATATCTTTAGTCCCAATAAACTATTGGAGAGATGGCATAATTTACATAACACTGACTTTTCTTGTACTCTTGATTATTAACAATACTTGTGAGAAGAAAACTTTAAATTTAAAGCATAGCCTTCCATTAACATCAAGAAGACTGGGACATTAGACCAAATTAGAACGCTGGAATAATATCATTAGCATGTGATTGTATTTTTTAACTTTAGGCTCCATAGTAGTTCAGAACTTCAGAATCAGAAGTTTGATGCATTTCCTTTTGGTTCTTAGTATTGTTGCAAGACGATGGTAGGTTACCAGATTAAATCTTGGCATCTCATAATATATAAGACTATCTGAAAGAAATTTTACATGTTAAAATTATTAACTACCACTCAGTGTTTTATAACCTTCGTGTAGTTGTCATAATAGACTTCGCAGTCTTCAACATGATAGCTGGAAGGTTAGATGGTAAGCACGCAAATTTTTAAATGTAGCTTAAGTTAATAATAAAGAAATAAGCAGTAGGCTACTTAACTAGAAAGAGACATGAAAAAGAAAGGGGTAAAATTCCAGAATTCAGATGTGGTTCAGAGACAATAGTCCATAATTACTAACCTAATGGTCCAAACCTAACCAATGTAGCCTAACCTAACTTAACAGTATAACTGAGCTATTATGAACTGTCTCTGGAATCTCTCGAATTTTGTTAAAGTAAGAAGATGTATTGCTTAAACTCAAAACTTGATATTTAGCTTAACTAGTTATAATATACAGTATCCAGTAACCCTGCATTTTGTGTGTCCTTATAGAACTAACCACTCAGTTTCATGCTTTCTCGTTGGTCCAGGATCAAGATGAGAAAGCTGAAGAAAGTAGGCCTATAAAACAAAATGTTAGCAATAATAATCCAGACTCATATAAACCCAGGCACTCTAAAGCTATAGGTGTGTTTGAACTAGCATCCGTTATAGGTGACACTCAAGTGAGGGGCCTAGGATCTAAATTACCTAGAGGTAGCCAGCTTACTGTTATCCAGGTGCAGGGATAAATAGAATTAGTAATAAAATTATAGAAAAAGGATCTGGTATTGACCTAACTGGGTAAATCTCTAGGAGCGCTCCATTTTTCAATATTAAACATACACTCATAAAACATATACCATTTGAAAGCCCACATTTTTCTGAGTCTAAAAATGTAGTAATCCAAAAGTATCATTAGCAAATAAAAAGTAATTAGGTTTAAATGTAAAACCCTATGCTGATCAATTTGTGATGCGTAATCTTTACGGCGTCAGAGCCCCCGTACCCCCGAGACCTAAATTATACAAATGATAATGGGTAATTATTCGTTTTTTGACCCAGTCACTTTTTATAATGAGAGCAAACTTTTCTGGTCAATTTTGAGGTATTCTGCACGAATCTGCCATCTGTTTCCTGTGCAAATGCGTAGTTTTTGAGATATCGTCATCTTGAAAACTACGCATTTGCACAGGAAACGGATGGCAGTTTTGTACAAAACACCTCAAAATTAACCAGAAAAGTTTGCACTCGTCATTTTCATTTAAGCTAACGAATTTAAACGAAAGTATCATGACTTAACCTAACTAATCATCAAGGGCGTACAGTTGACCTAACTGGTGTCATGTACTGAACTGTGTGCAAAATATTAGGACTGATCAATTTGTGATGCGTGATCTTTATGGGGGCTCTGCCCCCGTAACCCTGAGACCTAAATTATACAAATGATAATGTAATAACGTGTGCCAACCTTGCATGGGTAGTCCGCTAAATTTTGCCTGCCCTAAAACTGAAATGACACACGTTTATTTTTAGGATTTTTTTTACGGCACCTAAAGACCTTCTGATCTTTTCTTAAAATACAAGCACTATTGCATTTAGGGCAGGTCACGGATGTCTTAATTATTCCGTGATTGAAAAAAAGGTCAACTCTTGTCTTCATCGAGGGCAATATGGCGGATCTTGTCTTCAAAATCAAATGTGCATAACTGACACATCATACTTTGTCACAAAAAAACCAAACTGAAGAGACGAACAATTACTAAAAATGATTTATTTGTAAAACAGGACAAATTGAATTAAGCAGAAGTAGCCAGAATCACCAAAAATGAGAAATATTCACCAAATAGGCGATATACAGTGCCCGCGAAAAGTATCCGATCACCCTTGAAATTTGTATTTTTTACATAAAAAACAATGTTTAAATGTATACTAACCTTATATTAGTATTTTGTCATCTGTCCTTTGGTTTGGATGACTTGTTCTAGACGTTTTGGCATGGATTTAATCAAGTTTTGACAAACTTCCACTGATATTTCCTTGCACCATACCTTTTTGATGGCCTCTTGTAATTTTTCGACTGAGCAAGTGTCGTGGCATTCAACCTTATTTTTTATTATTAGCCACAGATTTTCTATCGGATTGAGATCTGGACTATTACCAGGCCAATCCAAAATATCAAATTTATTGTCAGTAATCCATTTTGTCACTATTTTGGCCCTGTGACATGGTGCACCATCATGCATGTATGTTTTTGTCCTTTGGATTGCCATTGCCATTGGAAGTTTATCCTGTAGCATTGCTAAATACCGTGCACCATTCATAGTTGTGTTCTTCGGAAGAAAATATAAGTTTTCCACGCCCATAGTAACCGAAACAACCCCAAACCATCACACTTGGAGGGTGTTTCATTGTCTTTAGGGTGTATTTAGGGTCCATCCTATTTGAGCCAATGGGCCGGCGAACCTTTTTTGGACAACTTCTGAATGTCAAAAATGTCGACTCATCGCTAAATAAAACCTTTTCTTCCAGTCATCAACAGTCCAATGAATGTATTTTTTACAAAATGCGACACGTTTTTTACGCATTTTTTCATTAATGAACGGTTTCTTAGCAGCATGGCGAGATGGTAATCCGAGTTCTTTTTGGAGCCGCTCCAGGATAGTTCGTTCAGAAACACCAGATAACAAATTATTCATATTAAATTTTATTTCTTTCGCAGTTATTGTTGAGTTTTTCAATACTAAACGTTTCATAAGTTTGTCTGTTCGCGAATTTGTTTTTCTCGGTCTGCCAGATCGTTTTTTAGGGACTGGCGTGGTTAGGCCACCATTGTTCTTAGCCCGTGAAACCCATAAATTAACGGTACTTTGGGATATGTTTAATTCCTTAGCTATCTGTCTCTGTGATTTCCCACATGCATGCAAAGCAACAATAGCACCTCGACAATCACTCTTAAGTTGTTTTTTAGCACACATTATATATAAATTTTATTTACACCACTTTCTGTAAAAAAAAAAAAAATCAAGAAATTTACACAAACAGTGAAATCTGACAAATTTGAGACACAGCCACCCGCAACGAAGGCTACCAGAACACTAATTTGAGAATGCGTTGGATAGCTCTCATATCAGCGAGCAACCTCAAAGTTACCAGATGTCGCTAGAACAAATAGAAAGTGAATTACGTGTCTCTGAATATCAAGGGAAAATATTGTATTTTCTTGAGTGATCGGATACTTTTCGCGGGCACTGTATATATATATTGAAAAAAACACAAAAAATAGGAAATATATTTTAATAAAAAAACATACTTTATACAAATTTGCACAAGATAATATATATATTTTCTTATTCAGTTTTGGGTAATTTTTTACTATCACTCCGGTCTCTTCAATTCCCATAATTCATAGATCAATGGATACGTTATTACACCAGGAATGCGATTTTGATAGTCTCAAGTGAGGGAACTGGCCCAAAACTAAGTTAGGACACGAAGTTTGTTTTGGGGTATAAGTGTGAAAAATTACCCTAAAATGAGGGTAATTCCTTCAGTAGAGACTATCTAGAGCGGATTCGCGATGTAAAAACGAATCCATTGATATATAAATTATGGAAATTGTAGAAACAGCCTACATGAGTGACCTAAAAGGTATATATTCACTGTATATATTATATATACCGTAAAACTATACTAACCTAACCTAAACCTAACCTACCCTACGTAACCTAATTTTAGGTACTACTCTTACTTGTGCATATATATATTTTTTTTTTAATGTGGTTTGTAGAGCTGAGCCGCTGCAACATGAAAAGCGTGTAGCCTTTGTTTTGGTTCTTGATATTTCAAGCAGAATATGTATCTTGCTAGATACCCAACAAAATGCTTTTTACGTCTCCCATACCTCGGTACGTTCTGTTTAATATCTTGCCACTTCCTTTCGATGTTTTGGGTGTGGGCTCCTGTTGTCGGATCGACGAAATTAATGGAATGATTCACGTTAAGGTGGGTATAACCTTCCTCTCCAAGTGAAGAATACGCCTTCCAACAGTCACTATGAATGGTAGTCCCACTCAAAATTCTTTCTTTAATAAGTTTAATTAGGGTCTCAGAGCTACGGTCCTGAACAGGAACAAGAAAAATTTTATTTGTGTTTCGTTGCACACCTCCGAATACCCACTGGCCATCAATAGCTCTTCCACAGTTATACTTCCTTTTCCCAAACTTAGACTCATCCACTTCCACCACTGTTCCAGGACCACCTATTTTCTCACTATTATCGATACAGTGAAAAACGCACACCTCTCTGCAAAAACTGGCCCAGTCTACGATGGTTTTTGTGGATAAACCTAGTTCATCCCTTGCCAGTTTGATACTAAAATTTGGTCTTAGATAGAACGCAATGAAAACTAGGTTTAAATTAATTTTAAAGCTGCACCTCTCTAGCCACGTATTTTTATAAACTGACTGAAAAAAATCGCAATATATGCGTGTTCCCCTTCTCCGTTTCTTATCACGCACTGACCTATAGCAACGAAATGCTTTTCTGTTTTTATCGAACACACACTTATTACCACAAACAATACCTTCCTTGTTTTTCTTAGGGCAAATAAATTCTTTTAGCAATACACCGTGTTCTACATAAAAATTAAATGCAGCCTCTTCATCATCAAAAAATTTGCATGAAGTTAAACACAGTGAATAGCTACAACCATCGCAAACCGACGCCATCGTGACACTAAAATCTTTCGAGTTCAAGTCAAACCCCCCAATTTTGTTAGCGGTACGTTCCTAACCTTTGTGGGATCAGCCATTTTATCACTCCCAAAAACATGATCCGCGATTTCATCGCTCAAAAAAATAATTTCTTAATATTAATTTTATAGCTTTAATCGGCATTTGCCTTCATATTGTACTTAATAAAAGTTGTTTAAAAAAATGTAGAGAGTCTTATGGTAAACTTTATTTTCAGTTTCCAGAGACCGGACTGATAGTAAAAAATTACCCAGTTTTGATTGGTTATTCAATATATATATTGCTGTTATAGCTGGGTGTGACTGGGTCAAAAAACGAATAATAACCTGATAATGTAATAACATATTCATGTTAGGTTAGGTTAGCGTAACAATTACCAAAAATACCATCTTACAACACAGACTGAAGATTTATAACTTAGTAAACCTTTATAATGTAATTAATTACGTCACACATCAAACAATCAAACCTAGTTACTTTTTGTTTGCTATTGATACTTTTGGATTACTACATTTTTAGACTCAGAAAAATGTGAGCTTTCAAATGGTGTATGTTTTATGAGTGGAAATGATATAAAGGGTAAGGGTAATTATTCTTTTTAGTGCTCCCTCTCCTTTCTGAACCAAAACACATTTTTCTGGTGTTTTTTGGTGTGATTTGTTCAAATCTGAACTTCGTTTCTTTGGGAAATGAGCCATTTTTGAGAAATTTTCAATTTTAAAATTTCTCAAAAATGGCTCATTTCCCAAAGAAACGAAGTTCAGATTTGAACAAAAAACACCAGAAAAATGTTTTACTTAACCTAACTCTTTTGCAATAATATTGGTCAGCAACTTGTCTATAATTACACTCATGACCACACTGCGGACAAATAACATGAGTAGGTAAAACACCATGACTGGTAAAGAAAACTTCAGCACCATCATCTTTTTTATAAATATCTTGTATTAATTGATAGTAATCCAAATCGCAACCTCCATAAACCATAGCAAAAAGCGAACTGAAAAAGCATTTTGGAATGAGTATGCATTATGGGAGATTCAAAATGCACACCTCTGTCTGATTGGTTGGATAAGGTCACATGAAACAAAAACCAGATTTAATTAGCTGATTTGACCTATGTTTCCTAATTTTGCCATGAGATGTCTCCCCATAAAACTGGAGAGGATGGAGAGCAGCAAAATTTTAACTGAGGAAAGTGCTAAATACTGGGTCAATGGCCTGTAATGGCTGCTTATCGACGTCTAAATTTTTTTTTTTCTGTAAAAAATAATTATTATATTTCCTTGATTTTTATCAGTTTCCGTGAGGTTTCAAGTAGTGATGGGACGATTAATCGGAATTGAGAATCAGAAGAATCGAGCATTTTTCAGGAATTGGAATCAGAATCGAGAGAATTATACCATGATTTCCGATTCTTAAAACGATTCTCTAACTTTTAATTGAACCAGTTTTGCAATGTAAACTTTAAAATTTAAATGAAAGAGGATAACAAATTTTATTTTTATTGTATTGTAGCTATACATTAAAACATGTATATCCATGATGTGTAGCTAATCAAGAAGATTAAAAGGAATTGTTACAACTTACAGTTGATTTTTATTTTTAAACCAATCTTTTATAATTTATATTACCATACTCATAATGTAAATAGTTAATCTTACCAGAGTAAAATATGACAATTTCCAGAAAAACAAGTATAGAATTATATTTAAAAATATTGAGAATCGGAATCAAGAATTGTATCGGAATCGAGACTTTTTAGTGGTATCGGAATCGGAATCATTAAAAATTTTGGTATCGTCCCATCACTAGTTTCAAGGTGTCCTGAATACAAATTTATATGTTAAATTGTCATAGAATGTCTCCTCCTATCAAAAATGAAGGGAGTATTAAAACTAATATTAACCAGGGTAAGCACTCCGAAGAAATCATGGAGTCATATAAACAGCTATTAATGAAGTTAAAGGAACAGAGACCTAACCTTAAAACATCTATCACAGGTACAATTCCCAGGATACATGAGAATAATAAGTGGTACTCACAAGCACTATATATAAATAGTAGGCTTAAGACACTATGTCAGAGCATGGAAATTACATATATTGAACTGTGGAATAAATTTTACAAAAAAAGAGAGTTCTATAACAGAGATGGAATTCACCTTAATAGAAAAGGGACTGTTTTACTATCAAAGATTGTATCATATAATTGACTAAAAACCAAAGGAATAGGCCAAATTAGTACAAATACCAATACTCTTGATAACAATAAACTAATAAAAAATATAATTAAAACTCAAAAGAAAAAGGTCAACAAAGAAAGTAAAAGAGATGCAAATAATATACCATCACAGAACAAGAACCAGACTAAATTACAAGCAAAATATTCCAAGGGTTCTTTGTCATTTTTCTATGTAAATGCAACAAGTATCCGAGATAAATGAATTCAAGACATACGTAGGTATTGAAAATCCTGATGTTATGATTGTCACTGAAACTTGGACAAAATTCAGTATGATACCAAATAGAGTCATTCCAGCTCAATTGGTACAGGGGTGGTCGAGTGACCATCTCCGATTTTCTTGAAATTTTCAGGGTTGATTCATACACCATTCAATAGCTTAAATCTAAAATTTTAGCTTCCTCGGTCAAAAACTTTTAATTTTATGGTCGCTTAATGGCCCCCACCTTCGACAAAAAATGCCCATGTTGGGCTTGATTGGCCAGCGCCTTCATTTTGAGAGGCCTTGAAAAGTGTCTTCTAATAGGAGTAGAAGCTTCAAATTTGTCATGCCAATACAACTTCTGGTGGGCTTTTCAATTTTGCAAGCAAAAAGGCTGTGGAACAAATAGTTTCTAAGTTACAAGGGCTTAAATATGGCTCCATTTTGAAGCTTGCATAAATTTCTCCCACTTTTACGACTACCATTTTCAAAAGTTTTAGTTCTACATCAATCACAGCTGTTTTAATACTCCTAATAGTCTCTATGGGTTGTAAATTTATGAGTGAAATAAAAAAAAAACCAAAAAAAGATTTATTTTTATTTTTAAAAATTTCCAAAAGTTGATATTTTCACAAAATTTGCAAAATTAACATCAACTTTGGGGCTTAATATAAAGGTGTCTGAAATTAGTCAGGGAGTTGATACTTCTAGTAAAGAAAGATACATATGTGTAAAAAAACATATATAAGGAATAGATCTCAACTCAACTCCTTCATGTAGTTTTGGTGATTCAAAGAAAAGTGCTTTTTGTGAAAAATCTCAAATTTGTGCAAAATTTGTAAATTTTTAAATTTCTATTTATGACATTGAATTGTAATTTTACTTCCATTTTATTACTTATTAAGTTGATTTACAATTGTAATAATATGTAAATAAGTCTAAAACATACAAGAAATTTAATATGTCTTGTCAAAACAACCAGCGACTCGAAGGGCTCTGGGTAGCTCATTTCGCTTTGTATATTCTTATAAATGTAAAACATGATGGTTAATCATTAATGTCCAGGCCTATTTTATAGATCATGATCTTTTATTTTCAGAAAATTTAGCTAGAGCAATTAACTTAATTTTACTGCCTTATTCTAATCAAGAATCAAAGTGCAGCTTTGGTATGTACTTGGATGATCCATGTCATGAACACAGACTCACCAGGAAGGTGGGTATGTATACCTTACATGAGCTGACAGATGAAACAAGGAAACTGCTATTGTGGAGAACAAAAGCAACTGTAATCAACCCAAATACTGCTACTGTATGCTACCACCATGAAAAAATATTTGGAATGCATTACCAACAAATGCAACGTAGCTGCCAAGATCCATGGAGAAATCATCGAAAGAAGATAACAAGTAAGTAAATATAGGTACTAATATATTTATATTTCATAAAGAAGTTTATATTGTAAATTGTAACCTAAATTAGCTATTTAATTTTAATAGGGTAGGCTATATACTGTGCTACTGAATTTAGGGTGGCAATAAAAAATGGTCGCAAAATTTAAAATGTGCGGGTGCTCATTTTATTCAGTTTATTGAAAAAACAAATTCTGCCAAATTTCAAGTTCCTAATCTTATTTTAAGTGGTGGTACAAGACACAAAGAACTTTGTGCTCTAGGCTATTGGAAACGAGTGTTCGAGTGAGCTTCAAAGTTATACAAAACAAAAAACTGAAAAGAACGATTCTGATAAGACTCAAACAA
This sequence comes from Bathynomus jamesi, assembly GCA_023014485.1. Taxonomy (NCBI): domain Eukaryota; kingdom Metazoa; phylum Arthropoda; class Malacostraca; order Isopoda; family Cirolanidae; genus Bathynomus; species Bathynomus jamesi. The sequence goes on along the minus strand of JAJOZX010004349.1, from coordinate 240,347 downwards.
CCTCAAATAGGACTGCAATAGATTGTAGTGATCTGATAGATTACAATTATGCCTAATTTTTCTGGCTTCGAATGAATGTGGATTTATTGGCATCAGGGAACATCTTCCAGTGCTGCTCCACAACCTGAAGAACGTATTGCTGTTGATCCTCCTGTGTGGTCAGCACAGCGTTAAAATCTTTCATTAGGGCAACTCTTTCTGCGGGATCATTGACAACACTGATGGCAGAGACGCGCTGTTTCGCTTGTTGAAAATCTTCATCTTTCCACTGCTCCGGATCCTTGGAGAGGAAGGATGTGGGAAGCTGGAGCAGGTGGAAGAAGGCCAATGTGTTCTTCGTGACAAAGGCTGCCAAAGAAAGATGTTCAGCATCTCCCACATCAATTGTCACATGAGGCGAAGGACTCTTCCTTTCTTCATTTTTGAGTACCTCAACCATGCCTCTTTTCACCACGCTGCTGAGATATTCATCAAAAAAGGCCAAAGCGACCAACTTTTCACTTAAGTACCAAAGATGGCTAGTGATCCCTTTCAAAGCGGCCTCTGCCATGCGTCAGTTAACTTGTCTGTACTGCACCAGCTTTTGTATCAGCTCCAAGTCCAACCGCGGAGCATATCTGGCTACCAGGGCATTGAACCAAACTTTAACGTAAATCTCTGCAACAAAGAGGCAGAAGTCAGTAACACCCTGGAGCTCCTGGTCCGTGAGTTTCCCCAAGTTCTGCAACTGGTGATGGTACGAGAAGGTCTTAAATGCATAGATGCATTTTGCCATCCACCATGCCCTGTGGAGGGCACCCAGAGTTTGAATATGATTTCCCCGTGGTAGATTTATTCCGAGAAATAGTAGTATGAGTTCCAGGAATTCACGGTAATCATCGCGAGGCTGCTGAGATCTCAACTGTTCGTGCACAAACTCTGCAACTTTCTCCTTGAATGTGTGCATCCGATCTGCCACCTCACGGTCTCCCTCAGCAGAAAGAAACGAATCCTTTACAATCTTTGGCCACACCTCCGCCAATCTTTGAAAAGAGTTTGATCTTTGGTCCCGAAGAGCATGCTACTAAGGCTTCGAAAACTTTTTTGAGAACTATTTCCGCGATGTGGTGATGACGAGCAAGATTGAGAAGTTTCTTCCCGAGCTTCTGCTCGAGGAATTGACAAGCGCCGTTCAAGCGACCGGTGTTACATGATGTCGTGTCAAAAGACATGGCTACGATCCCGGGAGATAACTGCCAGTCTTCCAGCATGTCATGCACTGCTGTTGCCTGCGCCAGACCTGTTGATGATGGCAGCTTTGGTACCCCCAACAGCTTCATCACACCTTCTCCTGAAACCAGGACTGGAAGGCGATTGACCTTCTCTTTGTTTGTAAGGTCTGGAAGGAGCTTGCCATCCCAATGAACTGTTAATGGTACCGTGGGGGAAAAGGACCTTCTCAGCTCGTCCGCGATGTCTTGGCGGAATTTCATTTGAGCTAGTCGGATTGTCTCTCGATTCAATGCGTCATGCTCCATACTTTGTCCAGCAGCTGCTAAGGTATTGGCCACAACATGGACTGCCCGGCGATTGGATATCTTTGTGTGGTCCAACGCTTGCACCAGTTCTTGAGTAACAATCTGATTTAACCCTCTTGATCTTTTCCTCTTGGGAGTGGCAGATGACGCGCCTCCTATTGCTCCGACATTCACCTCATCTTCCTTGTCAGTATCCTTGTTTGTAGAACTGCTGCTCGACTCCAAAACCATGGACCTGTCCATCTTCTGGAGTTCATTCAGGTTCCTTCGTTTCCTTTTCTCTTGCTCACACTGCCGCGTCATTTTGTTCTCCTCTTGTCTAATATACTTCTGATCAACAAGTCCTATAGTTCCGCGATGACCAGGCTCACGCTGCGCAAGAAGAAACTGCTTGTCTTCTTATTTTTGATGATTTTGAGCTCATCACCGTGAGCGCAATCGAACAGGCCTTCAGACCTTCTAGAAAGACCTTCTCCGTGTCCATCTGGGTTTTGGTACGCCTCACTCGTAATTCTTTAAGCTTCTCTCACTCAGAATGGAGGTTCTCCAGCTTGTCTTGTGCCGGTGCGTAGCTTGAGTCGGAAGACTTGCATTCTTCCACATCTGTTCGACCTCTGTCATCACCAGTCGGCTACTTTCTCTGACAGGTAAAGAACAAGAATCATTCAGGACCTGCCGCTTGGACGGCAATTTGGCTCCTGTAAGGGCATATGAGTTGGAGAATCTCCAGTAGCCATAAAACATCATCTTCTTAGAGTAGTCGCCATTTTTCATCTACCTTGCAAAGTATACAAAATAGAGAATTAGTAAGTGACAATGGTGGAAACGTTTTCTCTTGTACACCCCCTCAATGTTTATCAAAAGTCCTAAAAATTTGCCTGAGTGATTTTCTTCAGGAACTGCACCAACGCACCACACCTCGCTCCTCCAGGCAACTTGGATTTTTACCACTATTGGCTTGCCACCCTAAATTATTATTGCATATGTTTTGATATTTTATAACGAATAGCCTATAACCAAATGTTGAGGTTTAAAATTATTTTCCAATGTGTTTAGAGTTTACATTACCCTACTTTATTTGCAGAATCACTACAAATTATTGACAAAGACATAGCAACTAGACTGAATCTGATACCAGGGACAGAAACTTTGCTCAACATGCTTCTCTAGAGCCAAGACAATGAAGATGAAAAAAGACTCAGTTAGTGATGAATATGTTCCAGAAGAAATAGTTTTAAGCGAGATATTTGACGAAACGTTAGGTTCACTAGAATGCTCACCCATTAAGTATGTAAGAGCAAGAGATCGAAAGTTTTACGCGAAAAGGAAACTAAAGCAAATTGAAACATCAACAAAATCAAAGCTGTCAAAAGTACTTCATATGAAGCCTAGCATTTTGGATGAGGAAGCGGAGAAACCTATAGAGAGTGAGGAAGAAAAGTGTCATTCAGCATATGATAGAGGAACTGAAAGAAAAGTGTAAAACTAGTACAGACAAGAAAAGATACAAATTCTAACACTCCTTCCAATTGGTAAAACCTGATCCAGAGAAAAATTTGAAGTGTCAGCCAGAATGGTTAATGCTGTGAGGGCCTTAAAGAGAAAAGAAGGTATCCTTCCTATAATGAGAAATAAAGAGTAGCAAGGGTATAAGTGATGAAATAAAGGAAAGAGTGATAGAATTTTCCAAAACAATGAAATATTACTAGAGAATGCCCTGGTAAAAAAGACTACAAATCAATACAAACACCACAAGGGAAGGTTCACAAGCAGAAATTCTGTTGTTGACAATATCAGAGAATTATATACACTTTACAAATAAATATCCAAATGACAAATCTCCAAATCAAAGTTTTTTGAACTGAGACAAAATGGTGTATGGTTGGGGAGTAAAGGATCACACAATGTATGCATTTGAAATACACCAGAACTTTAAACTTTTATGTGAATCACTCCCCGTCAAAGTAGAATTAAGTGTGTTACTAGGGAAAATAGTCTGCAGCACTGAAACCAGAAACTGCATGATTAACTGCAAAACATGTCCGTGGTTTAAATGAATACGGGATTGGCTTCTTACCATTTTGAAAACAATGATTATGACATGGATGAGGAGGTTTCCTTTAAGCAGTGGCTTCATACAGACCATACCCAACTGGTCACAATGACAAAAAGTGTTTCGAATGTAGTAGAAGACATATGTGAAAGTGCAAAAAAGTTGAAAGTACACCATTTCATAGCAAAAGCCCAATCAAAATATTTGTCCAACTGTAAAGAAAACCTCAATGATTCTACAGCATTAGTGCTTGTTGACTTCTCTGAAAACTATAGTTTTATAATTCAGGATGCGTACAAGGGCATCACTGGGACAATACCCAGGCTTACCTTGCATCTGGTAGTCTGCTATCAAAAAGTTGATGGTGAACTAAAAAGTTACAAATTTTTGTGTAATATCAGATTCACTTACACACAACACAAACTGCAGTTCATTCTTTTTTATGTGAAGCCTTGAAATGACTTAAAAGTCAGAATCCTAAACTAAAACATATTTCTTACTTTAGCGATGGCGCAGCACGTCATATAAAAACTATAAAAAACATCATTAATTCAGTGTTACATGAAAAAGATTTCCAACTAATATGTGAATGGAACTTTTTTGCCACCTCTCATGGAAAGCCCCTGGTGATGTGTTGGTGGCACCGTCAAAAGGTTAGTTGCCCGGGCAAGTCTACAAGCAACAAGTAAAGGTCACATCACCAATCCAAAAGAGATGTTCGATTGGTGCAAATCTAATATTAATGGTATAAATTTCTGTACATTGATTCAGCTAAAATTTAGGAAAATGCTAATTTATTTGAGGTAGAAAAAAGGTATTCCTTAATTAAGACAATCCCAGGAACCCGTTCATATCACTGCTTTAGACCTTCATCAACAGAATTAAACTGTACAAATTTCTAGTGATGAAATTTCTTTAACGTACAACTTTCCTTCTTCATGCTACACAAGAAAATGGCTTACCAATATAAACCTGGTACATATATGTGGCCTGTTTCTATGAAGGTGACTGGTTTGTTGGAAACATAGTTGAAGTGTGTGATACCGAGAAGGATCTATAGTAAATTTCATGAAAAAGAATCCTTTTAAATGGCCTGAACAAGAGGATGTTTGCTGGATCCATTCCAACATGTTTTGTGTTCAATGAATTGAACCACCTACAGTTGCTGGGAAAATGGGGAGACAGTACAAAGTTATCAAATGATTGTTTATCTAAAATTGAGGAGTATTTTAAAAAAACCTAAGTAACTACAGACCCGTATCAAGCTGAATAATAATTGCCAATTTATGGCTGTGAAGCCAGGAGTGTTGAAGACAATCAGACTTAAAGCCTGAGTACAATAATAAATTCCTGAGTCAGTGTCTAAACATAGTTATTTGCTATATATAAGTTTACATACGAATTACATAAACAACACACATTAAAAAAAAGAATATGAACTTATAGCCAATAATTCACATGCTTAAAAACTCAGGAATTCATTATTGTATATAGCTAAGTACTGTACACTTGTATTAAGGGAAGTAATACAACAAAGCTACTTAAATTTAAGGTTTTGTACTGAAAATGGTGGTTACTGCTAGTTTATCTGTACTAAACCATAATTTAAATTAGCTACTAGGAAGTGCTTAAAGAGCAGTAGAACACTTTTCTACATGATTTTACTTAGGTAGATCCAAGTATTGAGCCTACAAGCTGGTCCATCTGTTGTGTTAACTGCAAATGTAGTAATAATCTAGGTATATATTGTCTTTTTTATGAGTAAAACTTTATTTAGATAATTTAACATTTGTGATTAACTTACCAAGTAATAAAATGGAAGTAAAATTACAATTCAATGTAAAAAGAAATTTAAAAACATTTCAAAATTTTGAAAAAAATCAGAATTTTTCACAAAAAGTACTTTTCTTTGAATAGCCAAAACTATATGAAGGATTGAGTTGAGATCTATTCCTTAATATATGTTTTTGTACACATATGTATCTTTCTTTACTAGAAGTATCAACTCCCTGACTAATTTTGGACACCTTTATATTAAGCCCCAAAGTTGATGTTAATTTTGCAAATTTTGTGGAAATATCAACTTTTGGAAATTTTTAAAAATAAAAATAAATCCTTTTTTGGTTATTTTTTTATTTCACTCATAAATTTACAACCCATAGAGACTATTAGGAGTATTAAAACAGCTGTGATTGATGTAGAACTAAAACTTTTGAAAATGGTAAGAGTCGTAAAAGTGGGAGGAAGTGATGCAAGCTTCAAAATGGAGCCTTGTTTAAGGCCTTGTAACTCAGAAACTATTTGTTCCACAGCCTTTTAGCTTGCAAAATTGAAAAGCCCACCAGAAGTTGTATTGGCTTGACAAATGTGAAGCTTCTACTCCTATTAGAAGACACTTTTCAAGGCCTCTCAAAATGAAGGCTCTGGCCGATCAAGCCCAATATGGGCATTTTTTGTCGAAGGTGGGGGCCATTTAAGCGACCATAAAATTAAACACTTTTGACTGAGGAAGCTAAAATTTTAGATTTAAGCTATTGAATGGTGTATGAATCAACGCTGAAAATTTGAAGAAAATCGGAGATGGTCACCCGACCAACTTTCTGAAATCTGTACCAGTTGAGCTGGAATGACTCAAAGGCATTTGATACTGTTCCTCATGCAAGATTGTTGGTAAAAGTTAGAGCCCATGGTATAAGAGGTCATATAGCTGACTGGATAGAAGAATGTTTTCTGTTTCTCAGCCAGAGTTCATCTAAATGGAAATAAGTCTACTTGGAGACCTGTATTGAGCAGAGTCCCACAGGGGTCTTTGCTGGGACCTCTGCTTTTTGTTGTCTATATAAATGATCTAGAGAAGGGCCTATCATGTAAAACCTCAAAATTTGTTGATGATACAAAATTAGGCCATAATATTAAGTCAGTAGCAGGAGCAATGACAATACAAAAAGACTTAGACAGAGTAACAGCGGGGCAGATAAGTGGGAAATGAAATTTAATGTTGATAAGTGCAAGGTTATGCATATTGGGCCAAAAAATCCAGAATTTGAATACAATATGAATGGAATTTGGATTAAAAATGATGATAAAGAGAAAGACTTGGGTGTCATTGTGACTAATGAACTTAAACCCTCAAATCACTGTATGGTAATCAGAAATAAAGTAACTGCTAGACTCACTCATGCAGACACACATTGAATAGAAATCACCCAATATTATAAAGCAACTATACATTTCATATGTGAGACCCTTCCTTGAATACTGCATTGAATTTAATAGTCCCTATTTGATACAAGATATTGAAAAACTGGAAAAAGTACAGAAACGAGCAACAAGAATGATCCCATTTCTAAGAGAATTGACATATAAGGAAAGACTGGCGGATCTAAGCATGTTCTCATTAAAAAGGAGGTGGTTAAGGGGTGATATGATAGAGGTGTATAAAATAATAAAAGGGTTGGATAAGATAGATTTTGAGTCTCTCTTCATTAAAGATCACAATAACCAGACTAGAGGTCATAGTATGAAATTATTTAAGCCAAGATGTAGAACAAATTTAAGAAAACATAGTTTTACAAACAGAGTAATTAAGTTTTGGAACAGTCTGACAGAAGAAGTGGTGACTTCAGATACACTTGATTCTTTCAAAAGAAGGTTGAATAGTTTGATGTCTGCAAGGGATATCTGGTGATGGTGTTTAAGCCCATTTTTATTGCATGAATGGTACTAGTTTATTTCATATATATTATGCGCATTTGGGTGATAGATCCCACAGCTCAACACAGGTGTTGTGGGATATAGGGAGGCAGCATCTTGGGTTAGGGGATACTCTCTGTCCTTACACACCCCATTTAAAGAGATTCCTCTGCTGAGTGGTGCCCCCCATAGTACTGTGAGGTATTGAAAAACTCATGATCTTCACTTGCCCCACAAACACCTTCAAATGGGAGACCCAAAATGGGTGCACACACATTTCTACATTACTGTACAGTCTTTACAACCACACCTACACTTTTCCTCCTAAGTATATATATATTGTAATGTATGTGGTTGTAAATTGTGACTTGGTCCGCAATTGATATGGACCACGACTTATTTTTGGTTGGCAAGGTACTGGTATTGATGGGTACCATAAAGAAATTGACTGGATTCTTTGGATCTAATATATTTGCATGTCAGTTATAAATAGATATAGAGTGTAACATATTTGTGGATAGTAGCCTATTATGACTTTGATCCTCTGGATCCAGAGATTCTATCTTTAGTTTTAAATTGATAATTAATTAGTTTTAAGTTGATAATTAATTAGTTTTGTAAAAATTGGTTGTTGCCAATGTACAGGCAGTTTTTACATAGTGGAGCCACCTCGATGGGCTGAAGTGGCCCCTAGTGTGCCCACTATAAAAATTTCTTATGTTCTTATACAATATTATTATTTTTGGTAATTATGCAGTAAAGTATATGATCCAAGATTAGTCAAATGTATAATTCACTAGTGTAATTTAGTGTGTTTTGTTTAAATCTGACATTCATTTCTTGTGTAAAATTGCCAAACCCTAACCTAACCTAACCTAGCACTTAAAAATTTGGGCAATATCCTATTTTGGCATCCCAAATTATTTAACACTTGCAAAATAAACAAATAGTGTCCCAAATACAAGCAATTGACGAATGTGTATATTTAGTCATTTCTTGACATGTATGATAGTGCAGTAGCTATACTGTGTGATACACCTGTCTGCAGGGTTTCGGAGCCGGTAAAAAAATTTCTGGCTCCGACTCCGGCTCCGGAGCAGAAATTTTTTACAGTCTGGCTCCGGCTCTTTTATAGTAAATTATGTTAATTATAAAATAAATATCTAGATTTATATAACTAATTGTCCAATTTAAAATATTGCACAAAAATATTTTATTATTAAATCACTTTAATACTCAAAATTTAAATTTCTTATGATTTTAAATTAGGCAAATATAATGATAGAATGAAGTTATTTAAATAACTAAAGGAAAATGCTGAAAACTAAATGATATTAAATATTTATTAACAATGGTAGCTTATATAAATTAGAGAAACTTGCCTCCTAATTAGTTCAAAGTTCAAACTTAAGAATTCTCGTATGGAAAATAGTAACAATCAAACTTTCTGTGATAATATATGCATCTTTTTTTAAGTGTTGAAACTTGAAAGCTTCATGAAAGCCAACTTGGCTTGAAAAAGAGCTGAATATTTCAAAAATTCAGTTTTTAAATTTTTAATAGGTTATATTATTTACTTAAAAAGAGATTTTCTTTTAGTCAAAAAGTTTTGTAATTTAATTAACAAAAGCAATTCAACTAAAAGTCAAAAGTTCAAACTACTAATACATATTAAAAAAAATTTACAAAATCATTTACCCTACGCTTATAAAATCAATACTACTCCTTGGATTAACAAATGAAAACTAATGCAAATTTTTTTTTATTCTAGCTAAGGTATAATCAAACTAATTTTAAACATAAAATCAAGATATTCTTCTTGTAAATCTGTTTCCTTAAAATAATTGAAAATGAAAATTACTAAGTTTATTTATAATTTTTTTTTTTAAAACAAGATGGCCTCAATTATATTTTTTTTAAGTGTAACCTTAAATCAGACTTTATCTTTAAAGTTCAAACTACATATTAAAAAATTAAAAAGTTTGCAAATTCAATGATACATTTACAGTATCATAAATCATAATACTCCTTGTATTAAAAAATGAAAGCAAAATAATAACTTTTGCAGAAATTTTTACTAATGTAGCTAAGGTAGGAAACTAATTTTTAAACATAAAATCAAGATATTCTCCTTGTAAATCTGTTTCCATAAAAAAAATTATGAATTAAAATTATTTATCTAAGTTTACTTATAAACATTTGTTCTTAAAAATAACATAGCCTCAACAATATCTTCTTTCATACGTGCCCTTAAATCAGATTTTAAAATTTTCAGTGCTGAAATAGCCGTTCAACACTGACTTGTGTTGAAGGCATAGCTACTAGAAGATTTGCAACATCTCTTATAACTTTAGGATACCTTTCTATTACTTGTTCAAAAGACAGTTTTGACGAATGGTCAAATTTTTCAATCTCAGGAAAAGATTCCTCAACTTGCAATTTGAGGGTACACATTGGACTGAGAGGTGGTATTAGTTCACTTTCTAAACGAGGATGTTTTGATTTCTTACCATGTTGAATATCAATAATTTTTTCAAAATCAAACTCGCTGACATCAGAAGTGGTGGAAGGAGATGATGAATTTGATGATGATGCAATAATCTCGGTTCCACATTCCTCTCTTAATAGAGAGACTTTATTTGAAAGGTCTAGGTTACTTTTCATTCTGATTGCTATATTGCATAGGGCATCCTTGGCTTTAACTACCTGTTCAGATGTTAATAAGCATCTATATCTAGGATCTATATAAACAGCAGCAAGCAATACTTCATTATCAAGTAAAATATTTTCTCTCCTTTCCATGGAACTTTTAATGTCATCAGCTATGGTGCCTTCTATCTTGGAAAGAAAATACATCAAAGATTTCCACTCTTTCAAAAATTGACCGGGAGTCAAATCTTCACTTTGAATTTTTTTTGTTACTATATATGGCTGGTACAGTACTCTTTCCAATCTTCTTGCTTGTTCCCACATTATTTCTGAAAGATTCACATTTGAATTTGCCATGTCCAAGAGTACAGGTTTTAATTCTAATAAGCACTCTATCATTAAATAAGTGCTGCCCCATTGAGTAGGTTGATCTAAAATAGCAACCTTGCCTGCACGTCTTTTAATTATTCTTCCACTTTTGGGTTTCTTGCTGCTACTACAACCTGTCTCAACTTACCTATGAGAGAGGTAGCATGTTTATCTCTCAATCCATCGGAAATAGCAAGTTGCAAGGTATGTGCACCACAACGCATGTGGTTGATTCTGGAGAAGTGTGAAATTTCAGATACAATACTGTCAATTTCTTCTACACAAGATGCCACTTCCTGAGTGTCTGTTGAATCATCATGATGTTCACCAAATGTTTGTATATCATCTTCTGAAGTTGCCTCTTGATTATCATTCAACTTCTCAACAGTTTTAATCATATTTGATGCATTATCACTGACAATGCAGAGCACAAATTCTTTCGGTATGCCGTACTCTTCCAGAGTTCTCATAATTAGATCATGCAGGTAGTCACTAGTTTGCTGAGCATGTGTATCTTTTACTGCTATAGTGCGGGTGAGGATTTTATTATCATCATCAATAAATCGGACATTGATGGCAAAATAATGTGTCCGTATTCGTGTGCAACCAACTTTTAAATATATGAAGCGCCCTTTTAATTGCTCTTTGAGAGCAAATTTTTCTTCTTGATTTTTCTATCACTAAATGACGGATATTGTCTTTATCTAAACTAATCTTGAATTTCTGAGCCATTTCTTCTAGTAGACTGCGCATAGCTGGCTTTTCAAACATAGATAGAGGCATAGAATCTTTAACAACTAACTCAATTATGCTATTTTTAAAATTATCTGTAGTCATTGAGATAGTGACTTTTTGAGACATCAAAAATTTAGTAATGTTTTGCTGGTTTGCTTTAGTTTTTGAACTGGCAGAAGTACTGGGTCTTGAAAGCTCAAGCATTTGCTTCTTTTCTTCCATCATTTTTGATATTTCAGGATGTAATCGACTCAAGTGTCTTTTCAAATTATATGCTCTTGAGGAGACATCAGGCTTTTTGCTTTGAGGCTTGGTAATTTTAGTTCCACACGTTGAAATATTTCCTGAAGCATCAGAAACTTCACAAATACAAACATAGTGTTTCTTATCTGAACTTTCAGTAAAATACTTGAATATATCAGACTTCTTTATTGAATCTCTATCCATTATGAAGGGTCATAGACTGATAATTATAATTAAAGAATCAAGTACAAATTACAAAGAATCTGAAAAAAAGAAATTTAGCAATACAAGATAATTGACCTAAAAATAAAAATAGTTCAATCCAGTCAGAAGGACCAACCTTACTAGGTATGTATCTAGGTAGTTACCTACTTAGATAAATAGTTAGTACCTACCTACCTAAGGTCTCCACCGCCATAAAAAATTTTTTACCTATATAATTAAGTGTTGTTAAGACAAATCTTCCCAAATATTTAATGGTTAAAAAATGGAAATTTGCAGATTATTCCTGCAACTCCCACACCTCCATAAAATCCAAGAATCCTATGGTACCATTTTTCGTAATATATTACAAGAATTATAATTTGCAACTAAACCTATATTTAACAAATAACAATTTAGGTAGCAATATATCGCCCGGAGCCAGACCATAAAGCCGTATTTTCAAGGTTTCTGGCTCCGGCTCCAGGTAAGCAAAATTCACTGGCTCCACTGACTCCGGCTCCGAAACCCTGCCTGTCTGTGTAGGGTCATTCCACGTAACTGTCATCCTGAGGCTGAAATGTTAAAATTTATCAAAAAGCAACATATTGGAACTGGGAAAGTGTCTAGTTTTCAAATCTTTTTACAGATTTGAGCTATCTTTATTGGTTTTGGAGATCTGATGTTTTATGCAAAGACAAGTTATACAATAAGCGTTAAGTGCTAAAATTTAAACCTTTAAGTTCCCCAAATTAGTAGAAACCAAAACATGCTGACTAAATTTTGTTATGGGATTATATAGGTACATACATGTAGTGTGTTATGCACTATCACTATTGTCTTCATGCACCCAATGAAAATATTTATAGGTAGCTTCCCAAAATATTATAGTTACGTTACGAGCGACACTTTTTTGGTTGTTTTTCTTCTCGGGTCATCTGATTTGTAGGAATAAATGAAATCTATTACAATTCTTCTTTTAGTTAGTTGCCAGGTATGTGTAACTGGCAGCACTTCGGAAAACATGTCCTATTTATTTAGGTTAGACCACATTTACAGTGTGGTTACGAGCGACACATTTGGTGTCACTTGTAACTATCGTAGATCATGTTACAAGTGACACCACAATTGTGGTGTCGTTATAATGCATAATGAAATTACAAAACTTAGTGAGAATGTGTGTGTGTGTGTGAGGAATGACAAAATTAATAGACAGAGTATACATTCTAAGGTTTTAATGAAGGAAAACTGAATATTAATCTTAGAGAGTATGTTAATGGAACGATTTCTTTTGTTATGCCCATTGTCTCGTGAATTTCCTATATTGTTAATATTGTTTTAATAATTAATTCTCTTTAAAATAAGAAGAAAGTTTGTGTGAATTAAAATAAATGGAGGTATTTAGCAACTCTCCCTAATAAGGTACAGTATACCTGAACATTTAAAATAAAAGATGGTATCTGGCAACTCAACCTTCCTCTATGTAAGACCTGCTTGGCTTCGGAGTGGTCATAATGATGCGAACTTTGGTGGAATAAAGATCTTGGGATATCGAATGAGATATATATATATATATATTTTTTTTTTTAAGTTCGGGAAGAACCGATTCGCCTCTATTTAAAAGGGCATATCTCAGCGGAAAAACAAAGAAAAAGTGAGAGGAAAGACAGAGGAAAAAGAAAGGGTGGAGGGGACAGTCGAAGTGGAAAAAGACCAAGGACTGCAGGGTCGAGCCCCATCATCCTTGGGTGCTAGGGCCGGGAGGGCGCACGTGAAACCTCCAGGAACAAGCACGTACAAATGAGCACAAAGAGCACTCAAGAGCACGAGCTTAGAACCCCCTTGTGGGGGATTAACCACTAATATATATATATATGATGAATAAAACCACGAAGGAAAAAGAAACACACAGGGGTGCTCAAGCGCTTTCGTCTAATGACATCCTCAGTGTTCCTGAGGATGTCATTAGACGAAAGCGCTTGAGCACCCCTTTGTGTTTCTTTTTCCTTCGTGGTTTTATTCATCATAAATATTTTTCACGTGTCACTTTCGTGAAATAATTTTTCATACACACACACACACACACACACACACACACACACACACACACACACACACACACACACACAGGATGGGCCGAAAGTCTGGATCCATAGGAAAATATTTATTTTAATACATAAATTACAACAAATGGTAAATACTTAAAATGAATATCAACTTTAACTCGTAAATGCATATCCGTGATACTGTACAGTGGTTTGTACTCCAGTATAAAAAACAAATTATAACAAATGCTCAAATTGGCGGCCTCTGACATCGAGACACTTAGTGATGGAATTTATTATTTTTAATAATTCTTCGAATTGACGTTCTTGAGATGCGTGCTTCATTTGATAATCTTCTTGTTGACTTTACTGGACTATTCGTTAAAGTTTCACATACCATTGCAGAGGTATTTTCATCAGTTGCAGTTTTTGGACGACCAGAACGCCATCGATCATGTACACTTCCTGTTTCTTTGAAACGTTTAAACAACTTGCCAACAGTCGCATGTGTTACTGGATGCTTATCAGGATGATTTCTATTGAATTCGGTAGCAACTTCTCCGTGTGTAGCGCCCTGTCTTGCGTACATGAGCACAAGTTCTACCCGGTCTTCTGTTGTTAGATTCGAAGCCATTTCTGGGCTGAAATAAAAAAAGTATTTGAGTATTTATACTGGAGTACGAACTACTGTACAGTATCACGGATACACATTTACGAGTTAAAGTTGATATTCATTTTAAGTATTTACCATTTGTTGTAATTTATGTATTAAAATAAATATTTTCCTATGGATCCAGACTTTCAGCCCACCCTGTGTGTATATATATATATATATATATATATATATATATATATATTTCAATAATATTTGTGTATTGTGGCCACTATGCTATTCATTATTTATGTATGAGTGCATTTAATATGCAAATATTGTATTCTGGGTCCACAGAATCGCATGGTTACGAGTGACACTTTTTTTTTGTTAGAGTGACACTACACATTGAGAGGGGGGAACCTAAAATTGTAGAGCTAATTGCTAGGTCTCAATTTGCAGCAAATTTTGTTGTCCTTCAACAAGGAATAATACGTTTTTCCTGTAGATGTCCACAATTCACAGGAATTCAGACAAATGTAAAGTACAACTGTAAGTGCTGGCTGCATTTCAGTTACGAGCGACACCATAACTTTGGACATTTGCTGTAAACAATGTATTTGCCTGATTTAGCTGAAACACATCATTGTGTTCATTGACCATCCCTCAATACCCAATAGTAAGAAAAGTTCAATTGCTCTATAATTAATAGAAATATGATGAGAAATGTTACAATAAGTTGCTCCTAAATGTTACGAGCAACACTATGGAATGACCCTGTATTAAAAATAAAGATGAAACTTTACAAGACACCTGCATTGCCATGAAATATGGTACAGTAACGAAACGTATATATCAATTGATAGAGCAGAAAAAATGGTGCAAGCTGCTATGTATCATTTCAAAAATATTAAAAAATAAAGTTATGACACTATGAAGATGTTACTATGCCTATCATAGCTTACATCATTTGGATCTTTTCCGTTTCATGTACTGTTTCTGATTTTGTTGAAAATAAGATATTTAGTTAAATATGCAGTTTCACAGCTCTACAAATACCGATATTTTAGTCGTAAAAACCATAAATATGTATATTTGGAGACTGTCTGAAGACCATGGCATTGGTAAAGTTTTTGTGAAACCCCGTTGTTGTGGGAAAACTGGAGAACCCACCTGGATTTGACTTGAGAAACAGTTCTTCCTATGGTAGGAATCCAATTGTACTGGCCAGTGGCCAGCCACAAAGTACATGCAAAGTGAATAGACTGGAAAGCAGGAGATGAAGCTGGACTCAAAGATCTTTTCCCAAGCGGGTAAATCCAGGATAAATACAGGTAGAAGTGCTGATATAACACTAATACATCTTCAATATTCACGAAACTTGGTCTGAGAGTTTTTTTTAAGTGAAAAAAACATTCACAAATTTTTTTGAAAATCAGTCAAATAGGTCAAAATTTAGGGTCAGGTCAAATTTTGGCCAAATCATGACCTAAGAATTTTTTAAATCCCTATATCTTGGCTTCTAATTGTCGTAGCTTAATAAACTTTATATGGATGGAAGTGGAATAAGCTCTAGTTTCCAAAAATGGTACTTTCATTGGGATAATTTGATAAAAAAAAAATAATTTTGAAAAAAAAAAAAAAAATTCAGGATTTGATCTTGAAGGGATCAATTTTAAAAAAAAAATTTTATTAAGAAAAAATGTTGCCTGAGCAAAGATCTACATTAATCAGCAATAAAAAGTTAGCTTACAGGCCATTATATTTAAAACTTAATTTTATTAATGCTGGCTTTCTTAATTTTTTCAGAATTTCATCATCAAAAATTTATTTAATGAAACTAAACATATTAAATAATAGGATAACAATACAGGGTGTCCCAGAATTAACTATCTATTTCAATGAAATCGGACAAATTTTTTAAAAACACACTTATTTATGTTTATCATGTTTAATATGTGTTAAAAATGTGTAAATTTCTAAATTTTTTTCATAATTTTATTTTCAGAATTTTTTCATTATCTGGTCCAATGAAAGACCGTCTGAAATCATAGAATGGCAAAGACACACTCCAAAAGTTAACGTGTGGCTTGGAATGACCAAATCCAAAATTTATGGCCCATTCTTCTTTGCGGAAGCAACTGTAACAGGTACCATCTACCTTGATATGCTTCAGCAGTTTCTTGAACCACAGCTTCTTGATGATGGCATTCTTGATAATGTTGTGTTTCAACAAGATGGAGTACCATAAATTTTGGATTTGGTCATTCCAAGCCAGACATTAACTTTTGGAGAGTCTCTCTGCCATTCTATGACTTCAGACGGTCTTTCATTGGACCAGATAATGAAAAAATTATGAAAATAAAATTCTGAAAAAAATTTAGAAATTTATACATTTTTAAAACATATTAAACATGATAAACATAAATAAAAGTGTATTTTTAAAAAATTTGTCCGATTTCATTGAAATAGATAGTTAATTCTGGGACACCCTGTATAATAAGGATATACTTAGCATTTGTGATTATTAATTGTAATTTAAATATGTATCTACTCTACATTCTACATACATGCTAAGTGCTAACTTCATATATATATGCTAATTTGTTTTAAGTTTTCTTGAGAAATTTTCTAAATCTTGAACTGGAAAGACATACTGTATCCTTGTTCCGCCTCTTAAACTTGACTTAACTGTTCCAAATATGTTCTCAGGGGGAACAAGGCAAATATTGTCTTGTGCAGGAAAAATGTATGAGGGCACTATTCCTGAAGGATAAAGAAATTTAATCAAATAATTGTCATATTCTGCATCATATGACTTGACCAGTCCTAACCACAATTCTTTTTCATACACACAACCGACAAAAGAGCCTACTTCTATTTCTTTATTGCTTAATTCTCCTTTGATATCACTGGCTTCTCCATCATGATCTACTTCTCCACTAACAATTTTTCTTATTTCTTCTGGCTGAAGACTATTAGATAATGAATATACTTTTAAAGTGTTTGCTGACAAAGGGATAAATCTATGTAATTTTTGGGTACCCTTAACAGTGCCACCTATTCCGTCGCACGTGCTCTTTCCATGCGATGTTGCAAAAAATTTCACATACTGTCTATTCCAAAATCGGCTTTGTGGTGGCATAAATTCAAAAAGTTTAATTTTATTTTTATACTGGGCTGCACAGCCATCAGTAAAGTAGTGAATTTTTGATAAAGTTGGATGCTGCTCATGGATACTAGGTATAAGTTTTTTTTAGAAAGGAATATACTAGCATTGTACTGTGCTTATGACAATCAGAAATAAAACAATAACTTTGATAACAAATTTTTTGCCAAGTTTATAATAATATACAAAAGGATGCATGGTACACTTAGAAGTTTCCCAGTGAAACCCTTGTGCCGCATCCTGAACAATAAAAGAAAAGTTTTCTGCAAATCTCCTACAAGAATGCCTTCATTTTCTTAGATTTTCTCTTTAGCTCTTTAAAGTAATTGGATTGGCTTTTGTTTGTGAAATGATGCCTAGTTAGTTTTGTAATATTTTTACTCAATGATTTCACAAAATCTTGTGGAGATTCAACTTTGTCTTTAATCATGCAGCTGTCCACACACACCCACTAGGGTGCATTAAACGCCCCATGATTTTCAAAAAGTTGTTGGATTTTAATGTCTATTCCCTCAAATGTTACACTTGTTGGTAGAAGTATGTATGCAAAACATAAATCAAATCGGAGGTGGTCCTGGGTGGCCACCGGCCACTTTTATATATTTAGTAGCGATGCACCGAATATTCGGCAAATATTCGGTATTACTTATAATACTAATATACAAATATTCGGTATTACTATACTTACATTGATTGAAAGTTGAAAATGTATAAAACACAACGCCAATGTCACTACTCCAACTTTGCTCATTTCCGCAAATTTGGCCTCGCTTTGTGGTCACATTCAACCACTTGAAGAAGATTTTGGAAGTGGTCTTCTCCTCTTGCAGCTGAGACAAAATCAGTTGTGAGCTTTACTGCTCTCTCCGCAGGGTCATTCACAACATTTAACCCATCCACAATGGACTTGGCTGCCTTGAAGTGGTCATTGTTCTGCCAATTGTCAACATCCTCTGTTAGGAAGGTCATATCCAGGTGAAGAAGGTTCACTGTAAACCACGAGTCCTCATTCACAAGATCAGCCAGGGTTGTCGCTTCTGTAATTTTTGGAAATGATGGTTTGCCATATCCAGAACCGTAGCGGTGTTTTGGAGTGCTTGGCATTTCATCTGGTTGTATGGCCAGTAACACATCTGCAAGGGCACACGATGCTCCTTTTGAGGTACTGCATTGCTGAACAGTGCCAAAACAACCAGTTCTGGGGTTAAATACCACAAATGTCTATCAAAGGCTTTCACAGCACTGACTGAAATGATTGAGTTGACAGCTTTATAGTTGAGCAGAGTCTTGTATAAGCACAAATCAAACCATGGGGCATTTGAAGCAGACTGACATATGAGCCACCAATCACAATAAATATAAACAACAAAAACAACAAACCTCCTTCAGTTTTTCCTGTTGATGTTGTGTTGTTACAGTTCCTCGAGGTAGTACAGAAATTTGCTCTTCAAGTAGGCATATTTTGATGGAATAAAGAATCTTTGACATCCACCTTGCTTTATGCATGGCCCCAGGTCTGTGGAGTGTTCCTTGTTTTGTGACATCATCATCGAGGACTACCTGGCAGAGTTGTGCCATTTCCTTGTAGTCTTCCCTACAGTATGAAGCGCTTGTGCGGATTGTGCTTAAAACCTTGTTTTTGCAGGATAAAAGCAGTTGTTGTGCATCATCATTGTACATTGAAATGTCAATTTTGGTTAAACTTTCATCCTTTGCATGCGATATGCGTTCCCAATTCTTCTGGAATCTTTGGAACAAAGATGCTTCTGGAGACTTTGATGTCTCAATTTTGAGAGCGTCAAACACATGATCCAGGATTACCTCTCCAACATGATGGCGACATGCACACTGTAGTAGGGACCACTGATTAACAAATCATGGTAGTTGTGTGTTTTAACCTTCATCCTTTCTCTCCCATACAGGTTTGAATGCCATAACCCCCATAAAATCTAGCCCCATAGAATCTAACATCAGAATTGTGGCTTAATGTTCTAAAAAGATAAAACAAACCACAAAAACAGGGTTTTTTTTTGTTTAAGAAGTCCTGAAATGGGTAGGCTTGCCAAATCTGAACAGGCCAACAAAGTGCACAGTGCGACTGGGTATACGTGTAATGTCGGTTGCTGAAGCTAGAAGTTAAGAAAGACAGAAATTAGATGACATTCATCTAGTGCGTTTGACTCCTTGAACTCGAACAATCATCCCCGAACCTTTTGAAAGTTTTAAGTGGTGGTACCTGCACATCAGTTAAGGCCAGGTATCAATAACACCTTGCCCTCCTTTCCATTTAGCCTAGTCAGGGATATTTAGGGTATAATTATTGTATGCGAACAAAAACAACTAAAAGAAGGACATTTAAGTTTCAAGATAAGGAATCAGGACGCAACTCCTCATTGTTTCTTGATTCATCTTGATTGTAACCCAAAGGAGCCTCTCTTGACCATTGTAATGCAAGATAGATCACTTGCTTTGCCAAAATCCAGTTGTCTGTGACCATGTGTTAACATATATATGAAATTGTGCTCTTGCGATTGACACTGCGTGTACATTTGTGAAAGATATACCTTATTGCTTGTCTGCCCACTTACCTTAATGTCCTTGCTTCACCCTGCCTAACCCCCGCTTTTCTAACTTTTTCCTCCCTTTCATGTGTTGTATAGAATGTAAACTCCCCTTTCCATCAATAAAGTTTGTCCATGGTTTTTCCTCTAGTGTGTTTTTCCAACCCGTTGAGGTTACAGTTTGATTTGGCTACGGCATTGTCATCGGGAATGTGGTGAGCATTTTTGTTTCCTTTTTCGTGGAATATTGGGAGGTCCTGAGGTTGGGTCAGTCCGGTGGGCATTGGGACACTTAACTAATCGCATTGTTTCTCTGTTCTGAGGATAACGAGGTCACGCCTGGAGGGTCGCGTCGGGATCAACGAGACTCCGGGAAGGTTTACCGCATCAGGGATTCTTAGAAGCCCGTCCTCCCTCAGCCAACGAGCCGCCTTTGGGTGTTTGGTTTTGAAGTAAGTCTTCTCCCCGTACCGGTAGACAAAAATTGCATGAAATAAAAATGTTGTCGGGTGGTTCACATTGACTCGGAACTTCATTGGTTTATTGGATAACCCCACCGCAACATTTTTGGTGCCCAGACCCGGGAACGGGAGGCACCCAACGTTGACGGCTTCGGCTTAGCACGGACGAAAAAAAAAATAAATGTCAGATTTAGTTGAGCTCAAGACCCAGGTTGCCCAACTTGTTGACCTGGTCAAGGAGCAGAAACAACAAGCTCTAGAATCAGAGCAGAACTGGACGCAGCGGTTGGTGGACCTTGAAACGGTCTGGAAAGGAAAGTATGACCGGTTGTCCAAAGAAAATGATGATCTTGTGGCCCGACGTGAATACTGGCAAGAACGAATGGACCAACTGGAGAGAAAACAAGCAGCCAGAGAGGAACAATATGACGATCTTGTGGCCCGAAGTGAATACTGGCAAGGACGAGTGAACCAACTGGAGAGAAAACAGGCCACCAGAGAGGAACAAGAACTTCAGAGTGCCCGTCAGGAATATGAAGACCTTGTACCAGATAATGACATGGAGCAGAAGGTGGAGGTCAGAAAAGAGCCGTCCAAGGATCCTCGAACAAGGAAACATTCAGACGTCAGTTTCCACAGACCTCATAACCGCAGTTCCGAATCGTCTCATAATGAGGAGTCAAGCTCATCAGACGAAGTCAACGTCAAGAAGGAGGAAACGCGGCCTAGATACCCATCATCCAGAAAATATCATCATAGGGTCCCGCAGCGAACACCTATGAACGCTCCCGAATTGGATGACTTCAATGTCAATAGTGGGCGCTCCTTCCCTGAATATCTTGAAGCGTTTGAGCGCCACTGTGCCTCAAAATATAATTGTGAAAGACGAGATTGGACAGGAGCGTTAGGAAAGCACTTGACCGGAAAACTTCAAGACTTGTACCATGCTTATGGGGGTTGTGGTGTCGAATATGACCACATGAAGGAAATACTGTTAACATGGCATAAGAGAATCAAGAAGACCGTGACCACTGGAAAGGTTGCCGAATTCAAGAATGCCAAAATGAAGTCAGGGGAATCTCCCGATGTATATGCGGGCCGATTGGAGACATTGGCACGAAGGGCATTCCCTCAGAAAGACATCGAGACCAGCAAGGAGTTAAGGAGGAAGTACCTCGAGACTGTCCCCTCAGCCCTGTCACAACACCTAGCGAGGATAATAACGGAAAACAAGACTCTGCACCAGAAGAAGGTCTACTGGTCCAACATTTTGGATTTTGTGGCCTTACAAGGAACTGAAAGTTCTGGGATTCCGACCATACCTGAACCAATAGAAGTCTTGCAAATGCAGGTCCCTGTTCAGGTTTCCGAAAATCTTGACACTTCCAGACAGGGATTTGTTCCTCAGAGCCAGCCACGACTAGGTAGGAATAGAGGGCGCAGTCGTCCACGAAGCAATGGAAATGGGACAAGCGTTTTCTCACGGAGGCAAGGAGGGTCAAGAGAAAACCAGCGAGGACAGGATCGCTCACGAAATCCACGACCAAATCAGGAAAGCAGTTACCGGCCAGGATCCTCGCCCCACCCTAGAGAACAACGACAACCCCGAACTCATGGCCAGAGGGAATCCAGCAACGGAGCAACAGATGAAGAGTGTCAGTGGTGTACCAGAAAAGGACATAACGAGGCCAATTGCCGAAGGAAGAATGGTGCCTGTTTGTTGTGTGGCGCGTTGGACCATTTTGTCCGTGAGTGCTCCAGAAATTCCCAGAGAACACCAACCCCTGACCCTACTGCCCGATATCATTGTTCCCGTTGTCAGGGGCCTCACCCTGGTATGTATTGTCCCGTGAGAAGTCAATATCAATCGACCTCAGGAAATCAAAATATGGAAGATCATGACGGCCAACCACCATCCCAGTCGGAAAACTAAGCATGTCCAACGAGGACAGGGACTCGTTGGAAAGGATTGTCACAATCCCTGATAATGATGACCACCCCAGAGCTAGATGCACCCCAGAGTTTGCCCCCCGAGCAACTGCCTTTCCTGAAGACCACTGGTTGTGTGACTCACCGGGCGATTTGAGAAGTCATGCTCTAGAGAAACCAGGGGAGCTTGGCCAACCGCCAACGACCCCTTTTGGAGCTTCTGAAACGATTTTTCACGAACAAGCGGCACCAGTTGTGGAACCTGATCTACCTACCCTTGATTTTCGAGGAGTTAAGTTTGCAGAGCTGGAGCCAGCAAATGTACTCACACTGGATGTCGTGATTAATAACACGATCATAAACAGTCTTATCGACACAGGGGCTCAAGTTAGTTTAATATCGGGAGGGCTGGTTGAGCAGTTGGGGTTGGTTCTGGATACCCAAGACAGGATACCTATTCGTGGGATAGGTAAAGACCTTGCATGCCACACTCTGGGGTCAATAAATATTGCACTTTCTCTACATAACATCGTCATGAAGCCTTGTACATTTCTGGTAATCCCGCATTTGGACACAAATTATCCACTTTTCCTCGGTCTAGATTTTCTAAGAAAGAATGGCTTGCAAGTAAATTTGTCCCGTCGAAGAATATCTGGAACTTGTGAGGATGGATCTAAATGGGATGTGTATTTGGGTTCAGGTGGGACAGAGTGTACGAAGCTTAGATACCAAGCTAAATGTTGGGCAGCTGAAAGTGTGCAAAGAAATGATTGTGGACCTGTTCGAGTGCCAGTAGAGTGGGAGGGGAGAGAAAGTGAATTGAATGGTCCTTGCGCATGTTCACAAGGGGCAAGCATGTGGTTTTATGATGGTAGTGCAGTGAATGCTCATTTAGGGGATAAGGTAATCGGAGTGCCAGGTATCATGAATGTTGAGCAACCGTCAGTTTTATTGTATACAAGGGGGAAGTCATTGGGAAAGATTAAAAAGGGAGACCTAATAGGATACATGTACACAATCGTTATACCTGAACATGAAAGTAATGTGCTCCAGTGTAGAACTGCGACGCAGGGAGATGTAGGCCCGAGTCAAGTGTCTCCAACTCTTCAAGATTGGACTCCAGAGCGTATACAGTCAGGAATAAGCCTGGATGGGTTAACCCCAGACCAGAAGGAAAGTGTTCATCGCCTGTTGGAATCCCGAAAGGAAGTATTGAGTCGTGGAGATGCCGATGTTGGTGCAGCAAGAATGACCCCACACCGCATCGAACTCTACGATGAAACCCCAATTTTTCAACGTCCAAGGAGATTCCCAGAACCTATCACACAGGTAATTGAAGATCAGTGTCAAGAACTTCATGAACTGGGTATTATTGAACCTACTACTTCACCATGGAGTGCTCCGGTAGTCCCGATTAGAAAGCCGGATGGTTCCATCCGGTTATGCGTTGACTATCGCAAGTTGAATAAAATTACCAAGCCAGATAGGTTCCCGATGGCCAACCTTACTGATTCGGTATATAGTCTCCATGGAGTAAGGTACTTCACGACCCTAGACCTTGTCCGCGGCTACTATCAAATGCCCATTGAAGAGGATAGTCGTGACTATACCGCATTCTCAACACCTCATGGCCATTGGCGGTTCAGAAAACTCAGTTTCGGCTTGAGGAATGCTCCATCAGCTTTTCAACGTGAAATGCAGGAAGTCCTGAAGAGTTTTTCCAGAAAGAACGTGCTGGTTTATATTGATGACATCTTGATTATGGAAAAGACTTTTGCAGCTCACCTGAAGTTAGTAGGCAGTGTTTTGAAAGTCCTGGAAGATCATGGGATTAAGATCAAGCCTCCAAAGTGCAGATGGTTCAAGTCAAAAGTACCCTTCTTAGGGCACACAGTTAGCTCTAGTGGATTATCAAAGTCTCCAGAATATATGGAAAAGGTTAGTAACTTCCCGAAACCTACCACCATTCGTGAATTGAGGGAATTTCTTGGACTCATCAACTTCCAACGAAAATTCCTACCGCAATGTTCCCCTCTCGCAAAACCCTTGTCAGAGCTCACTGGTAAATCCGCTTCGACTAATCTTCAATGGACATCTGAAATGGAGTCTTCTTTTGATGCACTCAAGACTGAGATGCAGAGGGAGATAGAGCTTGCATTTCCAGATTATCGGGAAACTGCCGAAAAGATAAACCTATGGGTGGATGCCTCTGCTATCGGCGCCGGAGCATGCTTAACTCAAGTTCAAGATGGGAGGGTTAGGATTATCGCACATGCCTCCATGACCTTCTCGAAACCCCAACGTAAATATTCCGTGACTGAACGCGAACTAGCCGCAATGCGATGGGGTGTGAAAACTTTTCGCGCCTTCTTATATGGCATCCCTTTTGTCTTAAATACGGACCATCAGGCTTTATTTTACCTCCACAACATGAAACTGGTAAACGATAGAATTGCTCGGACGCTAGAAGACCTGGCCGAGTTTGATTTTGAACTCCATTACATACCAGGAAAAGAAAATCAAGCTGCTGACACTTTATCACGCCATTTCCAGACACCCCAGGAAGATGGGACAGAAGTGACCCCCACTGATTTTCCAAAGGGATTAATGGTGCTTTTTAAACCAGACGGAGGGGGTGACTCATTAATCGAATGTCTCTTGCATGTCTTGACTCAAGTTTTGGAAAAGGAATGTCCGGACAGTGTCACCTCGCTCAGGAAGCAGCTCGTGGGTGAACTGATGACGAAACCCTCACGATATAAGATCCAATTGAATGCAAAGAAAAAGCAAAGTCTTCGGTTGATGACGTTGGCTGGTCAGCCCATGACTCTTGAAGTTTTGCTGGTTTGCAGTCATTTATACAATCTGGATATTGTCCTGCATTTTGGTTCAACTCATCCCCTCGTGTTTCAAGTCCCCGCAGGAGTGGGGGATGATAGCAGAGAAAGGGTACACCTTCAGTGCTTGGGTGGGATACACTTTAACTTGTTGCAGGAAACGAACACATTCCACGCTAATAACCTGTCGCTCATAAACACCATTAATTCTTATGACGCCACTGACTCAGATCCGGATCCAGTGAACCCAATTATGGATAGCCATGAAAACCCTGATCCTCAGGGGCAGGAGGTTAACCTGCATTTTCCTGAGTATCAAGTGGATATCGTATGTGCTCATTCGTCTCGATCTAGAGCAATTGTTCCTCTTGAATGCAATGGCCAGACTTATTGTGCTCTCGTGGATTCCGGAGCTGAGATTAGTTTGGTGTCTGAGACTACCTGGAAAACCATATTAGGTGAGCAGGAAGATTACTCAAAAGACATAATTGTAAATATACAAGGGATGGCTGAACGTCGGGTCATGGTGACCAAATTCGTAAATTTGGATGTATCATTGAGAACGCAAGTGAAAGCAAAAGACCATCCATTTGCTATCATGGATGATGGTTCTCTCCCATCATGCTTTTTGCTTGGAGCAAATTTCATGACTACTTCAGGACTAGTGCTAGATCTATCCAATGATAGCGTCCTGAAGGAGGGAGAAGTGGTCGCTACCTTCTTGGCAACGGCAGTAGACCCATCAGAGGGTCCTGAAGTGATCATTATCGGAAACGTTAGGCCGTATTCTCTTCTCGAACGGGTTAATGTTGAAACATTGCAGAGAAACGATCTAGACTTGCGCAGGCTTAGGAATTATCTAGGGAGAAGGAATGCGAATGCCCGTTGCCCGAGAAACTTATCTCGGTACAACCGCTATCTTAAAGACATCTATATAGAAAATGGGATTCTAGTTAAATACGACTCGTTAGATCTTGAACTGTATCCACAGAACTTGATCTCATTTAACTTCCTGATTGAACTTGCCATCAGTGTCCATCTTGAAATGGCCCATGTTGGCCGTAATAAAGTCCTGGAAGTTCTTTCTCGAGACGTATTTCATCCTCGATTGTATCAGGTTGTACAGGAAGTGGTCACGTCATGTTCACAGTGCCAACTGAACAAAGTCTCAAGTCAAATTAAGGGTCCACCTACCTTAAAGATCATGACCAGGTCACCTTTTGAATTGGTGGCTGCCGACTTGGTAGTGTTCCCAAAGACGTCTCGAGGGAACATTGGTTGTCTGGTAGTCGTAGACCACCATTCAAAGTGGGTGGTAGCCATCCCAATCATGAATAAGACTTCCCGCACCATCGCAAGATTGTTCGAGACCCGTGTCCTGCCTACTTTGTTGAGGAGGCCATGTCGGTTATTAACCGATAATGGGCCTGAATTCAGGGGTCAAGAATTTGAGCAAATGTTAGCTCAGTATGGCATCGTTCATGTTTTTACGACACCAAATCGTCCTGAAGGGAATGGGGCAGTCGAGAGAGTCAACCGTACCATTGGAGAGTTTCTTAGAAACCTTGTTCAAGGTCCTAGCTCATGGGATTTACATCTTCCCAGAGCCATCATATCATACAATGGTACTGTGCATACGGAGTTAACGATGTCTCCAGCGCAATTTTTATTGGCTAACTCGCATCCAGACCCAATTCCAGCCCTTATCTCGGCTCAGATTCAAGGACAATGGGTTCCTGGTCACCCTAGTTTTTGTTCCTTCTCTAGAGGACAGCTGGTGATCAGGAAGGTAGTCCAAAAGGGGCACCTTGTCATGAACAAGCTTCTCCCCAAATATTGTGGCCCATTTTGTATTGATCGGGTAGAGTCAAATGGAGTCACTTATGTGATTTCTCCAGCCTACCCAAATGACCAACCATTCTTAACATCATCACGTGCCCATCACACACAGTTACGCGCTTGGAAGGAGGCTCCTATTTTTCTCAGGAACCATCCAAGCTACTCCCGATTGGTAAAACTTCCCTGGGTTATCCCAGAAGATCAGCCTGATGTACCTGATCAGGAATATTCTTGTCCGAATGAAGTCCCAAACTATGCCTATCTGTTCGAAAAGTCATCTGAAGAAAGTTTGTGGGATTCTTCTAGTGATTCTCATGATGAGGTGGAATCGGGAAAGCAGGGGGTACCCTTGGTGCATCCTTGGATTTCTGTAGCGCTGGACTCTTCTGGGGAGTCTTCCAGTGAATCATCGGAGAGTTCACTTGGTTCAACTGAACCGGATTTCTCAGGTTTTCCTGGCACTTCTCCAAGGTTGTCAGAGTCTCCTGATAGTCGTCGAGATTTCTTGGGGTTTCCTGACAATCCTCCGGATTTCTCAGGCTTCCCCGATGCCTCTATTGTTAGGCCCATTCTCAGACCGGAGTCGCGAGTGGGAAAAGTCACATTCCGAGATTGTCCTGAACTGCCCAGTAGTGATTTGGATAATGCGATTGGTGAGATGTCGCCGATTCCCCATGTGACTGGCCAGGCACGGGAACCGCCCGTGGATGATAAATTGGGTAGTTGTGATAGTCCACCTCACCATAGTTCCCCTTGTAGTGTCGCTGGGTCAAGTGGTTTATCTTCTCCAGACTCTTCCTCCCTAGTGAAATCGTTAGAGGTAACTCTAGAGTTCATACAGGAGGATAGGGAGGAGATATACCAGTTATTGGAAGGCCAGATAAGTTTGTGTGAACAGGGTCTTGATGCTGGTCATGAGGATGGGCGCCCGATTAGATTGAGTCTGTCACCCATGAGAGAGCTGGTTTTAGAGGGACGTGCCCTGATTCAGGAAAACCGGAGGAGATCTCGAGAGCGATTGGTGGTCACCCGAAGACGGCTGGGGGAGGTGCTCCCGGCATTAACCGGCAGTTCTCCTCCACAAACCCGCTCCCGCGGACCAGTCATGGATCTTTCCCACGTCCCGAAGAAACCAGTTGAGTATGACCATGACTTGCATCGGTAGATTCCGGAATATTATCATGTGAATGTGTTTGGGTTATTTATGTTTAAACTTTTTAGAATTGCCAGTTCAAAATCAGTAGTTCCATGTTTAATAAAGTTAGCTAGTTAGAATCTATGTAAAATGGAAAGGAAATTCTAAGGATTTTTGTGAATTAATGTAAATAGATTATTGTAAGGCATTGCTAAATGGAAGGAGAGATTTTGCTAGGGATGGTATTTGGATCTGTTGGGACGAGAGTGGTTCCCTGGTGGATTGGTCTTTTTGAGTGGCTCTGCCGCTCGAAGGGGGGAATGTAGTAGGGACCACTGATTAACAAATCATGGTAGTTGTGTGTTTTAACCTTCATCCTTTCTCTCCCATACAGGTTTGAATGCCATAACCCCCATAAAATCTAGCCCCATAGAATCTAACGTCAGAATTGTGGCTTAATGTTCTAAAAAGATAAAACAAACCACAAAAAGGGGTTTTTTTTGTTTAAGAAGTCCTGAAATGGGTAGGCTTGCCAAATCTGAACAGGCCAACAAAGTGCACAGTGCGACTGGGTATACGTGTAATGTCGGTTGCTGAAGCTAGAAGTTAAGAAAGACAGAAATTAGATGACATTCATCTAGTGCGTTTGACTCCTTGAACTCGAACAATCATCCCCGAACCTTTTGAAAGTTTTAAGTGGTGGTACCTGCACATCAGTTAAGGCCAGGTATCAATAACACCTTGCCCTCCTTTCCATTTAGCCTAGTCAGGGATATTTAGGGTATAATTATTGTATGCGAACAAAAACAACTAAAAGAAGGACATTTAAGTTTCAAGATAAGGAATCAGGACGCAACTCCTCATTGTTTCTTGATTCATCTTGATTGTAACCCAAAGGAGCCTCTCTTGACCATTGTAATGCAAGATAGATCACTTGCTTTGCCAAAATCCAGTTGTCTGTGACCATGTGTTAACATATATATGAAATTGTGCTCTTGCGATTGACACTGCGTGTACATTTGTGAAAGATATACCTTATTGCTTGTCTGCCCACTTACCTTAATGTCCTTGCTTCACCCTGCCTAACCCCCGCTTTTCTAACTTTTTCCTCCCTTTCATGTGTTGTATAGAATGTAAACTCCCCTTTCCATCAATAAAGTTTGTCCATGGTTTTTCCTCTAGTGTGTTTTTCCAACCCGTTGAGGTTACAGTTTGATTTGGCTACGGCATTGTCATCGGGAATGTGGTGAGCATTTTTGTTTCCTTTTTCGTGGAATATTGGGAGGTCCTGAGGTTGGGTCAGTCCGGTGGGCATTGGGACACTTAACTAATCGCATTGTTTCTCTGTTCTGAGGATAACGAGGTCACGCCTGGAGGGTCGCGTCGGGATCAACGAGACTCCGGGAAGGTTTACCGCATCAGGGATTCTTAGAAGCCCGTCCTCCCTCAGCCAACGAGCCGCCTTTGGGTGTTTGGTTTTGAAGTAAGTCTTCTCCCCGTACCGGTAGACAAAAATTGCATGAAATAAAAATGTTGTCGGGTGGTTCACATTGACTCGGAACTTCATTGGTTTATTGGATAACCCCACCGCAACAACACCACAGAAGAGCACGGTCCAGTTTTGATTGAATGGTAACACAGGCAGCTGTAACGTGTCCAGTGTTTGATGCTGTTGTGTCAAAACGTAAGTTGACAACTGACTGTTTGCACTTCCATGAATGTAGAAACGTGTAAGTGTGCTCGGCAATGATGTCACCTGATGACATATCACTTCCATGAGGATATCTAGCCACTCCCAGTAGCTTTACATCAGTGGCATTCCCAACCAACACTGGCAATCTTTCTTCCTTGCCATTCTTGTTTGTGAGCGTATGCATCTGCTTGCCATCCCAGTGAAGTGTTGCAGCTGTTGGGGTGATCCAATTTTCTCAAATATCTTTGGCGATAGCACTTGTTATTGATCGTCGAGCCTTATCAGCAGTTGAATACGACTTGGCCACACGACGTGGATCACCTCCTGCCTCTTGAATTACAGCTTCGGTGAGCACAGCCTGTTGAACAGGAGTTATGTTTAGTCGAGTAGCAACAGACACGACTGAAGGCCTTTCAGAATATCATGAGGAATAAAGGCAGACGTACCTGCATATGTTGATCTGTGGTGACTACGCTTCCTTTGAAGCTCTGGAATCGCCTCTTCTTCAGTTTCTTCCAAGCTATCTGCAGAGGCACTATCATCAGAGCATACAGAACTTTCATCTCTTGTACACTGGATGATTCATGACGTTCTCGTCTTGAAGCTTCGCTAAGATGCGTTTTTCTTTTCTACGATCTTTATCAGCTTTCTTCTTGTCAACACTACCAAATGAGGCTACTCTGTCAGATTTCATTGACTCTAAAAATGCTCTATCTTCCTCATTCTTAATGTTTGTCATTGCATCTTTTGTCCATACACCAAAGGTCTTATCAAGACGTTCATTCATGGATTGCAACTTAGCCAAAGTGTTTGGAGATTCTCTGCGAGAAACAGGTATTTGACGCAATTGTTATTGTCATTAAGAAGGTCAAGTATTAGTTTGCAGCATTGATGGTCTGAAAGCATAGGAATATTTGCTTTAGTGTAGAATGTTTTCAGCTGGATAAGGACTATGCTGGCAGATTTCCATTTGAGTGGCTGTGTTTGTTTGCCTTCACATATTTCTTTCTGGATGTGCCACATCACGCATCGAAGAACCTGCCGGCAAGTTGGGAGGCGGACTCCTGTCAATGTACCATCTCCTTCTGTAAGAGCATTGCCAAGACCAAAAATGGCACTTGCTAATCTGGTCTTCTTAGCTTCCATTGTTACAGCTTCCATTGTTTCTGAAAGACAATAAAGGATATTATTAGACTATAAGTGAAGTTTCGTTTATGGTACATGTTTTATGTAAATCACCCCTTTAGGGTGCATCAAATGCCCTTAGGTTCTTGGATTTTAATGTCTATTCTCTCAAATGTTATGTAAATCACCCCTTAGCAACTCTATATTAAAAGAAACAATGTAAGTAGTCAACTGGTTGGTAAATAAAAAAAAATATTTTTACATAGCGTGGCCCCGAAAATTGCCGCGAAAATATAAAAGTGACCGGTGGCCACCCAGGACCACCTCCGATTTAATTAATGTTTGGCATACACACTTCTAGCAACAAGTGTAACATTTGAGAGAATAGACATTAAAATCCAAGAACCTAAGGACGTTTGATGCACCCTAACACCCACTGTTTATAAATTATTTCTTCCACATTAAACATAAAATCTAAAGTTTCTAAATATTGTTTAACACCTCCCTCACCGGGGCATTTTTTACATTTGTGCATCATACAATCTTCATCTTCTATGTTACAGACCGATAAGGCCATCAGCCTTTTGTAGTCCAAATCTTTAATCCCCAAAGCTGCTATCTGCAGCTTTGGGTTTGATGGTACGTACATACACACACTGTGTGTACCACTCTGACCTGCGAGTACACACCAAGGAGGTTTTAAGTTTGCAAAAGAGCTAAATCCAATTTTTGGATTAGCTTCATTTTTTATATATTCTCTGAATAATTCACGTAAATTACATAGCATCAAACTCTTCTGCATCTTCACTTTTTCTCCATTTTCATTAATAGTAAATTTATAATCCTTCATTCCCGGATACATTCAGCTATAATCATCGCTCTCATAAAATTCTCTTACAATCCTCTTCACTTCACTGGTTATGACCTTTCCTTTTGACATACTCGGAACATGCAGTAATATACCATATTCTTTTTGCAAACTCCGACTTTTTCTCACCATATACGTAGAAGTTTCAAAGAATTCTGCTGTTTTTTCAATTGAAAATGGACATAAAGATATAATTTGTAATTTAATCTTGCGATCAGTTGTAGAAATAAATTTGTCTTTAAGCTCTTGCTTGACATTTTCATACCTAAAATTATAAAAAAAAAAAAAAGAGTAAAAATCTAAGTTAAGTTAGTAAATTAAGTATTAAATTTTATTTTATTCTCAAAAAATCTATTGTTTCATTATGTATTGTACAATGTACATATAAATAACAATAGCTACATGTTTTTAATATATGATAAATTTTTTGCCTTTTTAAATCATCCCAACGACCCTTTTTGGATGGGCCAGCAACAGCATCTTCCTGGATAGAAGTCCCATAGGCAGATTCTATACTTCTAACTTTTCCTGATGTTGCCTGAAATTTTGAAGTGGCTTTTTTTTTGTTTTTGCTGTGACGTTAAGGTAGCTGTAAAGAATTACATAAAATTACAATTGAGATACAATATATTATATATGTATACCGTATGTAATGTACCCTATGTTAGTTGTCTAACTGAGACTTGGTTTATTAATTAGATAAAAATTAAATATATGTTTATTGAAAGATTTCATTAATTATATAAAAAGTAAATACAGTGGAACCTCGCTTAACGAGCATAATTCGTTCCCGAATTGTGCTCGTTATGCAAAATGCTCGTTAAGCAAGGCAATTTTTTCCATAGGAATCAATGTAAAATATGATAATGCGTTCCATGCTTAAAAAATACTTAAAATAATATTTATAATGATATTTAAAGGCGTTTTTTAAATTATTATTGCATGAAATGAAAAGATTATTAATAAAAATTAACCCAAAAGAGAATGTAAATAATTAGTAAACGGTGAAATTTATAAATAACTTACGAAGAGAGAAGGTGCTCC
The DNA here is from genome assembly GCA_023014485.1 of Bathynomus jamesi. NCBI lineage: Eukaryota > Metazoa > Arthropoda > Malacostraca > Isopoda > Cirolanidae > Bathynomus > Bathynomus jamesi. The sequence goes on along the minus strand of JAJOZX010004349.1, from coordinate 207,589 downwards.
TGACGCACGCAAAGGAAATGAAGAGACAGGGGAGGAGGAGAGGGTTATTGAGGGGAAGGAGGAGAATCGTCTTCGTTCAATGCAATAACATTCTCGACGAGCTCACAGTCACTAGCTTTAAATTTTTTAGAGGCACTTTCACTTTCTTTTGGATCCTTTTTCACGAGGAAACTGTCTAGAGACATTTGTTTTTGTCTACGCTTTAAATTTTGACGAAATATTTTGCTCGTTAAGCAAAGTGTCGCTCGTTATGCAAGGTAATTTCCCCCATTCTTTTGGCTCGTTATACGAATTTCTCGTTATACGAGGCACTCGTTAAGCGAGGTTCCACTGTATATGGTTATTTAAATATATTTACATGTTTTTATTGGGCTCTCATCTAAATATGGTAATATTTTATCACTAAGTATATCCTTATTATTAGGGCCCGGATGTTTAGGCATTATAAAATTGAAAAATAGGCAAAATAAAAGTATAAAATAGGCAAAAATAGGCATTTATTTTATACTGATCAAAAACACACAAAACAAAATAAGTTATATAATAATGTATGAATGTATCATTAGTTTCATTACCTTGAGACTATGTCGCACATTATTAGTCTGAATTACACATAATTACAAGTAATTTTTTAATGTTTTCAACTTTTAGGCCTCTTCTTCTGTCTGAAAGAACATGCTTGTACAGCGAGAATGACCTCTCTACTTCCACTCATGTAACAGGAGCAAATTTGAAGTATGATACATTTATGGGATTCATATCCCCTACATCGGCATCAGTGTGTCCTTCAAGAACGTGTGCAATGTTCTTTAGTCGTTCCAGATCTGCATTTGCTCGTATCACTTGGTCACATTTTTCGCGAACAGATTCACCTTTCTCGCCGGGCGCTTGACTGATGCCTGCAATGACTAACTCAAAAATTTTCAAAGTGTCGATTAACGGCTGGTTCCTAGTTTCAAGAGCAGTAATGTTCTCAGGTATTTTTGCAAAGTGGGAAGTGATGTATGAAAGTTCATTGCGAAGAGATCTATCTTCAATGAGGTCCATCACGATGTGGATTGATGAAGCATCTTCGATGTCAAGTGCTGATACAACTTCTCGAAACTTGTCAAAATTTGACGTGTAATACAACGCAGCCGAGATCCAGGTTCCCCACCTCGTCAAAACGGGCTGTGGCGGCAATGCGAGTTCAGGCGCTATTTCATGCAACATATGACATCTTGATGGTGCCTTAAGAAATATCTTCTTTCCATTAGAAATTAATTTGTCGACATTGGGGAACAAGCCTCGTATCTGCTCAGCAACATGGTGAAGTGCGTGAGCCAAATAAATAACATGTAGCATTTGTGGAAAAAGAATTTTCAATGCTGTTGCTGCCTTCTTCATGTACGGCGCTGCGTCTGTCATGAAGAGAAGAACTTTTTCATGCTGGATGCCCTCTGGCCAAAGCAAAGCGAGGGATGTTGTGAAAAGTTGAGCTGTTGGTCTTTGGCAGCTCTTTTGATGTCAGCAGATAAACTTTCGGCGTCTGATCAGCTTCCAAAGTACCTATAATCACGTTAGCAATATATCTACCCATGGAATCGGTGGTCTCGTCTATTGAAATCCATATCTTGTTATCTGCAACGCCTTCACGTATTTTCTGCATTGCAAAGGCGTAGTTTGTATCCACATAATTTTTTCGAAGAGTGGACTCACTTGGAATAACTTGTTTTGTGTATTTTTCTAAAAAAGTCTTTAATGATTTGTTTTCCAACTTCCACAGTGGAATTCCAGCATCAATAAATGATTTGCATAGCTCCAAGGAAAAGGTAGATTGACGACTTGACGTTGAAGCAAATGTTGTCATCAAACACGTTTGTAGGCTGTTTGGTTTAATCTTTTCAGCAGAAGCTTTGTGCTTAACGGTCTGCACATGCTGGGAAACAAAGTACCTTTTCTCACTATTAACTGCTTTGTCACACACTTTACAAAATAACACTGTGCCATCTGTGGAAAAGGTATCTTTTCCAAAGTCACGAACATGTTGGTTCAGTTTACTACTTGAAGATGAACTAACTTTTGGCATATTAACGTCTTCTAAATATCATTCAAGTTTAGTCAAATACCACTGATGATCGCACACCCTCACACGCACGAAGCAGAACAATGAATATGAGGAAATGGCCGTGCGAGGCTGGTTTTCAGATACTGTGCTCAGCTGATAACGTCAATCATACATGATGTCATTTCCGCAATATGAAATTCCACGATATCTTCATTCACGTTATCTGCGCATTCCTGGTTAGTCTAGTCGTAACTAATACATGATAATTTTCCTGTAAATGCCTATTTATGTCTTTTTTCTTTATAATCTAATTAAAAAGGCAAAAATATGCATTTTCAATGAAATAGGCATTATCATACTCATACTCCCAAAAAAGGCATTTATGGCATTTTGCCTGAACATCCGGGCTCTACTTATTATGTTGTGGATCTTCCCAAAAAATTTTCCTCAACAGGTGGAGCTGTAGAAATATTTGTAGATGAGCTACTACTGCGCTCAAAGGATTCTTCATTTGCTGGTAAAGGACACGGTTCTTGTAGTGGTACAGCCTCTTCTGCTGGTACTGGTACAGATTCCAGTATTCCAGGTTGACTTCTTATTAAGGTGTAGCAATTGCTACACAATAGCTGATCCTTGTGAAGAACTCCATAACTTACAGAAGCCATAAGTTCTGTAACTTTTTTAATATTATTGAAAATTCTTTTTTTGCGTTTTTTTAAAGGATCACAACAATATAATTTCTTATTTTTTTGGCATTTTTTTTAAAGTTATTTAGGTACACCTGTATCTTCCAATATATAGTTATTAAAATCTGAAAATAGAAAACTAAAAACTAAAAAATGAAGAAAGCCAGCATTAATAAAATTAAGTTTTAAGCTATATAATGGCCTATAAGCTAACTTTTTATTGCTAATTATGTTAGATCTTTGCTCTCGCAACATTTTTTCTTCAATAAAGTCTTAAAAAATTGATCCCTTCAATGTCAAATCCTGAAATTTTTTTGTTTTTTCAAAATTAAGTGTTTTTTTTATTAAATTATCCAAATGAAAGTACCATTTTTGGAAACTTAGAGCTCATTCTGCTTCCATCCATATAATGTTTATTAAGCTACGACAATTAGAAGCTGAGATAGAGGGATTTAAAAAGTTCTTAGGTCACGATTTGGCCAAAATTTGACCTGACCCTAAATTTTGACCTATTTGACTGATTTTAAAATTTTTGGAATTTGTTTTTTTTTCACTAAAAAATGCCCCCAGACCAAGTTTTATGCAAATTGAAGACATGACTGTGTTGTTTATCTGTCTATTTAACCTGGATTTAGCCAAGCAGTACACTGGACATCAAGCGAGCAAGGACCAGTCACAAAAATGTCAAGCAGGAAGAGCAAGACCCACCACAGTGCATTCAAGCGATGGAAAGCAAACAGTACATATATGCTGGAATGTTAAGGAGTGGGTGCAAGAAAAAAGGTGTTCAGGCAGAAAAGGAAGAGAAGGACTTCAGGATAAACAATAAACAGGAACAAGCACAGTACAGGCAAAACCTATGCTACTGACAATTAATTCAAGAATTTTCCCTTGACTTGAAAATATCACCAAATTTAGTAAACCTTGTTTCAATGTATGACTTTTTATCTAGTCTTATTCCCTATGATGATCAAATGTGAAACTGATCTCCCCATCATGTAACATGACTGATATTTAATGATTTATAGAAAGCAAACTAGAAATTTAGGTTTTTCAGTTTTATTTATAACTTGATTTAATAGAACAACTTGAAACCTCCCATTTCTAGACTTGAACAAAAAATTGTATCAATAATTATTTACAATGCATTCTGGAGGTTCTAGACAATAAGAAACTTTAATCTTAAATTAGATGATGATGAGGTTAATAAAGGTTAGTGATGATAATGAGGATATAAAGATGATTTATGTACAAAACCCTAGAATTCTAAATAACTAAAACTTTGGAGGGTCTTAACTTTCTAGATTTTAACAATATTGTATTTACTGGAATTCTTCTCACTTGTTTATTTCCTAATTTATCTGGACCAGACAACATGTATAGGCACTAAATAAATTCACATGCAATAACTTAACTAAAGGTTTATAAGCCAAAGCACACTGGCAATGCTTCAAGAAATTTGGACTCATGCACAACACTGGATTGTCTGCCTAGAAGGAGCACTTAAGTTCTGGATTGTTAGTGCTAAACTTCAAAACATACCTTCTGGCTTCAGTAATGGACTATGATCTTGCCTTTTCTTGAGTTTAACAGGGACTATCAGGACTAAATACTGGACTAGGTTTTAACATTAGTCCAGAGCTGTTTCTAGTAAGATGCCCTATTACAATGATTTAGGCACTTTTTCATTAATTACAGTATCTGCCTCTGCTTGACTAAATAGACTTAATGAATACCTAACTTGAGGCTGCAAAAGCTGAGTGGCTGGAAAGAAAAATCATTAATTTAAAAATAAAAAGACGAGAAATGAGAGTTGGCAAAACCCTACACTGCAAAGTATTTTTTATTAATATTTTTAATATGAACTACTATGTGCCATTCTGCCGCATGATTGCCTATGAAATGTAGCAATGAGGTGGAAATGCGTCAGTTTGGAGTGTAATGTTGATGATGATGGATGTGTGCACCGGATGTTCCATCAGTGACCTTAAACTAGTTACAGAGGATTGTGTTAAATTTAGCCAAAGTAGCAGAAAAAAATCAAGAATTATCACCAAATAATGCAGAAAAAAACAATAATTATCACCAATTAAATAACTAAGGTCAATTGAAGGCCTGGTTAGGTCAACTGTATGCCCTTGATGATTGGTTAAGTCGTGATATTTTCATTAGTTAACGAAAATATCACAACTTAATCTAATGAATCATCAAGGGCGTACAGTTGACCTAACTGGCCATTCAATTGACCTAACTGGGCATTCAATTAACCTTAGTTATTTAATTGGTGATAATTATTGTTTTTTCTTCATTATTTGGTGATAATTCTTGATCTTTTTTTTCTGCTAGTTTTACAGATCCGCAAAGTCATGGTCCAAGAATACAAAACACTTGTCTATAACATAAACAATAGTATTTTGTATTCCTCCACAACTGTGGGGAAAAAAATTTAGATGGAGCTGTGAAACTGCAGCTTTACCGATATTTAATGTAGATTAACTGAATGCCCTTGATGATCGGTTAAGTCCTGATATTTTCATTAGTTTTAACGAAAATATCACAACTTAACCAATTGTGAAGGGCATTCAGGTGACTTAACTGCAGGGTTGGCAAAAACCAAAAAACCCAACTACCCAGCAAAAAACCAGTTGGGTTTTTGACAACCCTGCTGAACTGGGCATTCAGGTGACCTACATTAAATACCTTATTTTCAACAAAATATGTTTAATTACTGTAGCATGTTTCATGGCAATGCGGATGTCTTGTAAAATTTTACCAAAATAAATGTTCACATATTTGGTAAAAGTTGCTTAAAATTAATCAAAACCTATGTGAAAATTATTGACTGCTTGGTTAAGTCAACTGTATGCTCTTGATGATTGGTTAGGTTAAGTCATGATATTTTTGTTAGTTTAAATGAAAATATCAGGACTTAATCTAACCAATCATCAAGGGTGTACAGTTGACCTAACTGGGCATTCCAGCCATGTTTTCTCGTAAGAAATCAACAAAAATGATTCATCGAAACTAGAGATACACTGAATATTCAGTAACTATTTGGTATTCGGCCTATTCAGCCATTTTTCCGAATATTCTGTATTCAGCCTTTTTGCCAAATATTTGGCACCAAATGGTATTTTTTAAATATTTATTTCCCTTTTCTAATAAAGGCATTTCATCACCACCACGTGACTCGTCAGGCTACTTATATGGCTATAGCTATGCCTTTATGGCTTTTTTATTCAACTTTATTAACAAAATCAAATCAAATAACCAAATATGGTAACCAAAATGAGAAAAAAATATACCCATGATTCAGTACGGTACTCAAAATTGTATATTGGAAGGTTGTAGTGGAGAAACATAATCTTTTCTCCATTTTCTGGATTTAATCTGTTTCGCTTAGTTTCATAGATATTTCCACCTGTACTGAAAAGTCTTTCACTTTCCACCAGTGAGGAGGGAGCTGAAAGAGATTTGAGAGTGAGCTTCTGCAAATTCTTGAAACCTGTTTTATTCTGCCTCCACCATCCTAGAGGATCTTTTGATCTTTCCAAAAGAGGTAAAGACAAATAGGTGTCAACTTCTTTGCCAATGGCGAGTCTTTTAGAATTAGTTTTAGGACTCCTAATATTTGATGTAGAGGGTGCAGAGCTTGCATCAGTGTCTTCGTCTACCTTTTCACTAGAATGACTAGATTTTGCCAACTCTAAGAAACAATCATTTAAACTGAAATATTTGGAAAATCCAGGAAATGTTTTACTAATCTCTGAAGGTCAATCAGTGTCAGATGACTCAGGGCTAGGGCTTCCTGTAGATTGTTCTTAATGCTCTCAATGAGCCACTCTTTCACTTCATCAATTTGGCCCTTCTGAAATTGTAATTTAAATCTTGGATCTAAAAATGTAGTTATACACAGCATTTTGTTGGTAAGGTAGCATTCAAATCTTGTCTTAGTTGATTTAAGTAATTCTTCAAGCATTGTGAAGTTGATTTAAGTAATTCTTCAAGCATTGTTAAAATGCCACTGAAGTTGCTTGATTCATTTTGGTCCATGCTACCAGCCTTTTTTCAAAAGCAGTTGCAAGGCTAAAATTTGAAGGTATGATCAAGGAAGCTGTCAAATTTCTGTTACTGTGTTCCAGCGTTAGATCTTCGAAAGGTTTAAGTACATGTACTAACTTCTTAATGATGGTCCATTGATAGGGGTTTATATCAGTTACATTGTGGCCAGCACTGTAAGCAGCAATAACTTTTTTTTGTTCTAACATCCTTTCCAACATATAGTATGTACTATTCCATCTGGTCTTAACATCTTGTTTGAGCTTGTGCCCTACTACTCTGAGTTGTTTTTGTAGTAATTCAAATTTGGTCATTGCTGATGGTTAGGGTGTGACCGTTGCCCTCCAAAAATCAAAAAATGGTCCTACGATGCTGTTCAAAGTTTGTGTTGTGTATTTATCTAGGAAACACCCTTGTAAATTTTCTTGGAGATCGGTGCATATTTGAGCTAGCACCGTTGTACCAGCAAGTATTGCTATTTCAGCTTATGAACTTCATAAATAAGTGTGAAAATAGCACATTTTATCAGATTTTCATTTCCGGGTCTGGAATGCTGACCCACAAATTTTCCACGTATTATTTTATTGCATTTAATTTTAATGATGCTCTTTTCTTTTCCCTTGACAGTGATTTGATGTTGTGAATAGAGAATTTAATCATGGATACACGGCAAGATGATGAGTATGTCAGAATGTTATTGGGCACCATACCCCGAGAAGAAAAGGAAATAAAGGGCTGCAAACTGCCAACTAATAGGCAGGTCTTACTATGTCTGTTAGCAAACCTTCGGGATATGCATTGGGACCAGGCTTTATCTGCCACCATTGACAATGTGCTTTTGCATTACCAGAAGGCGAATGTCCCGACCATTACAGGCAGGAACAATATTGGCCGAGTGATTAAAACTTACTATGACAAAGACTACATGATGCTTATGAAAAAGAATGAGGATAGAAGATGGGCTGATGATCCTGGAATTATGAAGTTTAAATCAGAATTGAGCCTGACGATGAAATTTTATAAGAACACAGTGTTGAAAGACATGGCGGCTGCGAAAAAGGGGAAAACTCAGGCTGAACAAGATGCCATCGATACTGACATACTCTTTATGAAAAGCATGCTAAGTGACAGAGTAGCTACCTACTCTGGGGTAAACAAAGTACTCACAGAAAAGGTTCAGAAGCGACAGAAAAGGCAGATGCGAGAAGAGAAGCAACAAGAGAGAGAGCAATGTGATCATGCTGAGAATGTACAGGCTGATATTGATTCACCTATTAGCTCTGATGAGGATGATGACATTGATGAGGCCAGCACTGCTGAACCAAAGAGAAAACATCGGAGAACAGTGAAAGAGGGAGTTTCAATTTTTGTGCCCCATGATATTCTGAAGTCGGCAGAACTTGTTTCATGCAGTGTTCGAAACAACATCTTGCCGACCCAGCTGAGTGCAATTGTGTACTCCCTTGTATCTGCATGTGGAGGAGATACATCAAAGCTGAGTCTAAATGCAAGGACGGCCCACCGATACCGAGCTTCCATCGTGTCAGAAATAAGTTTAAAAATCATGGATGAATGGCAACCATCAGACAAAGTACTGGTGCACTGGGATGGTAAACTTATGGACACGCTGGATTCCAAAGGCACTGATGACCGCCTGCCCATTCTTGTGTCTGGTGTCAATGGCACAAAGCTTCTTGGAGTCCCACCTCTTCTGCATTTGACTCAAAAAGCTGGCCTGGTTCAAGGAGACTTGATATCAACAGCAACCAAACAACTTCTGGTTGATTGGGAGTGTGAACAGAATGTCGTTGGTATGGTTTTCGACACTTCATCCAATACAGGTAAACCTATTTCAAACATCAGCATGAATTTATCACGACATTAATACCAAAATACAGTGAATGATTTAACAGAAATCTGCAAAAAGCACGTGCCTGAAATGGTGGCCTTAAACTACAATTACATTTTTTTTTCAGGACAAAAAACAGCTGCTTGCATCTCCCTCCAAAAGGAATTAGAGCATGCCGTATTCTGGTGCGCCTGTCGCAGGCATGTGGGCGAAGTCATCCTAGGTGTTTGCTGGGATTGCTTGAAAGTGGAGGGCTCTTCAAGTCCAAACATAATGGTTTTCCAGAGGTGAGTCATAAGCTTTACAAAATAACAAGGAATATTATTATCTAATGAACAAATTTAGTGGAATTTCTTTTATTAGACTTATAAGATATACTAACACCAAGCAAATGATCGATCATATCAATCTTAATACCCCTAAAACAATATTATAGATTAGTATGAAATACAATAATCCCAATAATTGCATTTCTAGGTTCAAGAACCATTTGTCTCAACTGGCGTACAATGAAAAAAAGAAATACTACTACCCCGCAATGCCTGGAGTGTTTGAGGAGCGCCAGCAGGAGATGGCTGACTTCTTCCGTGAATCTCTAGCCCAACCATTTGCACGTGGCGACTACAAGGAGCTGGTAGAGCTTTGTCTGCTGTTTGTAACTAAAGGATCCGAGCCAGTTAATTTCACAATGGTCTACCCCGGCGCACTTCACAAAGCAAGGTGGATGGCTAAACTGCTCTATACCCTCAAGATTGTTCTTTTGTCAGGCCAGATCAAAGAGCAGTTTCCCAAAGCCGAGGTTGTGACTAAAAGTTAAATCAGCAAGTTAGAGCGGTTTGCTGTGTTCACAGTCGCTGTTTATGTCCCATGGTGGATTGTTTGCCCCATTCCAGCAAGTGCGCCACTGAATGACTTGAATTTGGTCGAAACCTTGGCTGAATTTGCCCCATATGATGCCACAATAGTTGACAAAGCACGTGTGGCACTCGGTAGACACACTTGGTACCTAACTGAGGAGTTGGCCCCACTGGCTTTGTTCTCGTCCCAAGTACAAGAAAGGACAAAAGAGGAGATGAGGAAGGCCCTTCTTTGCCATGAAGGCACTGAAGTTACTAAGAGAGTGGGGCTCAATCATGGGGGCTATGGAAAGCCATATCTTCCCCCTGTCCCAGAAAGTGGCACTGCCCTGGTGGACCTAATTGGGCCTGACTCAAGCCGGTTCTTCACCATTTTAGGCATGCCCTATCAGTTTCTCCACAGTCCAGCCAGTGAATGGGCAGATCATGACGACTACCTGAACATGAAACGGGTTGTGGACAATGTTCCCTCTAATTTTTTTAGTCTGTGTGCGCAAGAAATTTTCTTTGTGCATATATTTAGATTCATGGTGAAAAATTGAGCAAACTTTTCTGAACGCTTATTATCTTCAAAATGAAATATATATATATAAATATTAAATACTTAATAAATATTATTTCCATAAGGTGATAGCTTGATCATTACAGTACTATTAAATGGATATTAAAAAACTGTGTACAATATTATATATTCTTATAAAAGAAAACATTTTATCCATTCTAAAAATATGAATAAATTAAAAAATAGTAAAATAAAATTCAACAAAATAAAGAAATAAAACAAAAATAACATTAATTGAAAAATGACTATTTTAGTTATCATTTCTCAAAACAATTTTTAGCATTTAGCAATTTAAAATAGACTATCAAGATTAATACATGATTTTATCCATTCACAAAATAGGAATAAAATAAAAAATAATAAAATTCAATAAAATAAAATATAATCAAAATAACATTAAATGAAAGTGCCTTTCATTTAAGTATGATTATGATTTCTCCCTACGATCTTTAGCATTTGCCCATTCCAAATAAACTCTATGAAGATTAATACATCCGTCATCATTCAGGTAACTTTTAATTCGCATGAGCATGTCCAAATGATTTTCTTTCAAGCGGTTTCTTAATTTGTTCTTTATAGAATTCATTAAACTGAATTTTTTTAAATTACTTCATTTACTGTCGTAACTCATGATATGCTTGAGCCTGTGCGCATTTTATTTTGCTGTGTGCGCGGGTTTCACAATGCGTGTGCGCGCGCATATGCGCACACCTTAGAGGGAACATTGGTTGTGGACAAGCTTCAGGTCGTCAATGAGGCTGCAGAGCGTGGTGTAAAACTTTGCCATGACTTTCTTAATGTTGCCAGGGATGAGGAGCGCTTTCAAGAAGTCCTTCAAGTAGTTGAAAATGACACACTCCGCGTTCCTAATCAGCGCAAATGATCATCTGTTTCCGAACAGAAATCATGGTTTCTTGCTCTAGAGAAATAATACCTTGTGAATATATGATAAAACCCCTTAATGTACCATGAGAGAATAAGAATGATTAACTTTTTTGTGTTAGTGATAACAGCTTTTAATTAAGACAGGCAAATGATTTGTGTTAATATCCCTTACGATGGTTGTGTAATCTCATATATAGGCGCGTATGCCGTATAAGCAAAATCGCTATTTTTCAAATTGCTGGTGCTCACTCAAATATGCATGAATCTTCAAAAAATTGCACGTGGGTATTTTTTATGTCAATATGCAACACCAAAATTTTGAACAGCATTGTAGGACAAAGTTGGGGCAACTGTCACACCCTACTGATGGTGAATGATTTAGATGTGTAGCTGTGGCTTGACATACAGTCAAAATATCTTTTACAGACCTCTGAGTTAATATTGAATCTGAAATGCTAAGTTGTAGGGTGTGGATAAAAGAAGATAAGGAAAGTAACCCACTTTCTTTGAGTCTTGCAACCATATTGGCAGCGTTGTCCCTCAGAATGACATGGATTTTATTGAGAGGAATATTGAAACTCTCCAGACTGCTCACCAACTGTTCACTAATGTTTTAAGGTAGAATGAGTTCCCAGGAAATGTTTGACTCTTAAGACTGCCCTTTAACACTCAAAGTTGTCAGACAACTACTATGCTGTTAAACATATGAATGGAGTGTTGGCTGTAGTGGCAGTCAATATATCTGTTGTTAGGGAAATATATTTTGCAGATGATATTACATCTTTAATGTTAGTAAATAATTTATCATATATATTAGGGACAACGTTCTTGGAAAAATGTCTCCTACTTGGAATGGTATAATTAGGGCAAGCTTTTTTCATAAGGCAGTTGAAACCCTCATTTTCAACAAATGAAAATGGCTATGTCTTTGGCAATCATCTCTCCAATTAATTTGAAATATTCCCATATTATACTTCTACTTTGAGACATTTCATAAAGCATAAGGCCATAAGCCTATACATACAATAATTGTTAGGTAAAAACTGCTGAAAAGTTAAAAAAAGTAAAATAATAATAAAAGTTAAAAAAACTAAAATAATACCAAATTTTCAATTAAATCATTGTGCTAATCTGAACAAACTTAACCTAACCTAACCATGCCCATAAAAACCTTTCAGGCTTAGGAACCTGTAGTTTGCATTACAAACTAAATTTTCAACCTTTTGTAGTTTGTGGACTTAGCCATTTGGGCAAAAATAGCAAGCCTACACTATAGTATCCCTTATGTACAAAGAACATTTGGGGTTAAATTACAACTAAAAAAACGAGTATTCAACTTATTGAAGCCAATTATTTCTATTTAACATGCTGAATATTCAGTTTTAATAAGCAAACTGAACAGTCAGTTTTTAACAGGCTGAATATTTGGTAGGCAAAAAATGCTATTTGGGCAGAATATTCAGTATTTGCCAAATAGTAGGCAGCCAAATGTTCGGTATTTGGCTAAACTGCTATTCAGTGCACCACTAAATTCAAAACAAAGCTAATGCTGTTAAATAATTTGGGACACTATTAATTTATTTTTGGTTGGTTGAATAATTTGGGATACCAAAATAGGATATTGCCAAAATTTATACACAGGTGTACCTAGCTTGTGGGTTTTACCCCCTACCATTTCCTTAATCTTGTCAATGAAAATAATATAAATAATATAGAACATAATTTACAATCTTGCATTTAGTTCTCCAGAGGTGGATACAATAGAGCAACTTGATGTAAGAAAGCACGAATTGGAGTTTTACAGGGATACTCAGCTGTAAGCATATAGCTACTGTGTAAAATACTCGTTCAAAACTTTTTAGCATGTTTTAAAAACCTCTTCATTTTATTAAATTTGCGCAAGAAATGGTCATATTGCTGCACTTCCTGAGTAGGCCATAGTCCCCAAGTATCAAGTATCTTCAAGCCACCCAGCACCCTTTTAAGTTTCTGGGTTTGACAATAAATTCTCCAGGTAAGGGGATAGTATTCTCCAGTATCCTGTAGTATCTTCTTGGGTATTAGTTTTTTCTTACCCCCAACTTTCTTAGTATGATGATGGACACAGGTATACAATAGGTTCTGGATAATATGCCAACTGCACTTCACCACCAATCACTTAGTCTAGTTCTGATCCTTACACTAATTATAAGCTCTAAACAAATCAACTTATTCTGGGTCAGGATTCTCTCATATCAGCTGTCTATTTCCAGGAGATTAGTGAGGTTGAATCCGTATGTTAACTGTAAGCTACTTCCCAAGTATGTATTAGATCTTGATCTCCCTAGGAAAACAATCCCAATCACTCAAAATCCAAGAAAGGAACCAGAATTCCAAGGCACACCTGACAGAAATGAAGTGACCTATTTTTTATCCATTTTATTATGACTGGAATAAATACCGTACAAGTTCTACTATAAAAGTATAAATGTATGGAACACTGGCAATATGTCACAGTTTAGTCTTTAGTATCATTTTTGTACAAAATATTTTCCATTCTTTAGGTTTCTTGCTTTTCTCCAATTAATTTTTTAGACATTTTACCAATGCTTCTAAAGAAATATGACAATTTCCTAATATTTTATAGTATTCTGGTTTTAGACCATCTGGTCCAGCAGCTTTCTTATTCTTTTCAAACATTCTTTCACTTGTTTGTTACTAATTTCTGGTGGTTCCATGGGCTTTATCCCTTTCCTGATTTTCAAAAATAGATCCATATGTTCCCTAAGCATTTCAGGGAATGCATAATCATCACTTCCTTTATCCCTTTCCTGATTTTCAAAAATAGATCCATATGTTCCCTAAGCATTTCAGGGAATGCATAATCATCACTTCTGACTAGATCTTTATTATTCTCAATCTCTAGAATATAATTCCTCTTTGTTTCCTCATTCCACACATTCTTTGTTGTTTTTATGCTACCTGTATTCTAGTTCCCAACACTTTACCATTTCAATACCAGTTTCTTTCACTGGCAACACTTGACCTGTACCATACCTATTATCATAGATCTGCAGATCTACCATCTTCTTTTCTTGCCCCTTCAATTTCCTTATATTCTCCCAGAGCTTTTGACTCTTATTTGAGCTCAATCGTATCTTATTCACTATCTTATTTTTATGAATACATATTGGCTCTTTTATCATTCTTTGTACCATTTTTTTTTTATCCAGATACTGTATATAGAAATTTTGCTTTTTGTACTTCTGAAGCAAAATTTCTCTATTTCCTATTTAGTTCTTTTCTTTTTTTATTTCACTTTGAATTGTACTATTTATCAACAGTGGTTCCTTAGAGCTCCATCATTTTTCTCTTAAGTTCTTTTAGTATTTTTCAAGCCACCTCTCCTATAACTTGATTCATATGTACCATATCACTTATATTCTCCTCTTACTTTTTTCTCCATTTCCTTCATATAGATTTTCATAGTGTCTGGGCAGACATAGGGTAATAGCCGTAATAGTAATAGAAGAAAAAGTAATAGATAGTAGTCCATTACTTTTCTATTACAGTGGCAATGGACATATTGTGAGAACAAAGAACTGAAAAATGAACAAAATCTACTCTAAACTAAAATAAACATGTATGAAAACTAATATTGTGGCAAATATTTCCTTCAGTAAAGTAAAATTTATCAAGACCTACAGTCTCTGAAATTGTAATGATTTAGGTAAAACAAATATTTGTTATTTGGCTGCTGCTCAGCCTCATTCTGGATCCATGAGTGTAGAGCCTTCTGCCTCTCAGCCTCATCCTGGATCCACGAGTGTAGAGCCTTCTGCCTCTCAGCCTCATCCTGGATCCACGAGTGCAGACCCTTCTGCCTCTCAGCCTCATCCTGGATCCACGAGTGCAGACCCTTCTGCCTCTCAGCCTCATCCTGGATCCACGAGTGCAGACCCTTCTGCTTCTCAGCCTCATCCTGGATCCACGAGTGCAGACCCTTCTGCCTCTCAGCCTCATCCTGGATCCACGAGTGCAGAGCCTTCTGCCTCTCAGCCTCATCCTGGATCCACGAGTGCAGAGCCTGAAGTCTGCCTCTCAGCCTCATCCTGGATCCACGAGTGCAGAGCCTGAAGTCTGCCTCTCAGCCTCATCCTGGATCCACGAGTGCAGAGCCTGAAGTCTGCCTCTCAGCCTCATCCTGGATCCACGAGTGGAGAGCCTGAAGTCTGCCTCTCAGCTCATCCTGGATCCCGAGTGTAGAGCCTGAAGTCTGCCTCTCAGCCTCATCCTGGATCCACGATGTAGAGCTGAAGTCTGCCTCTCAGCCTCATCCTGGATCCACGAGTGTAGAGCCTGAAGTCTGCCTCTCAGCCTCATCCTGGATCCACGAGTGTAGAGCCTGAAGTCTGCCTCTCAGCCTCATCCTGGATCCACGAGTGTAGAGCCTGAAGTCTGCCTCTCAGCCTCATCCTGGATCCACGAGTGTAGAGCCTGAAGTCTGCCTCTCAGCCTCATCCTGGATCCACGAGTGTAGAGCCTGAAGTCTGCCTCTCAGCCTCATCCTGGATCCATGAGTGTAGAGCTGAAGTCTGCCTCTCAGCCTCATCCTGGATCCACGAGTGGAGAGCCTGAAGTCTGCCTCTCCGCCTCATCCTGGATCCACGAGTGGAGAGCCTGAAGTCTGCCTCTCAGCCTCATCCTGGATCCACGAGTGGAGAGCCTGAAGTCTGCCTCTCAGCCTCATCCTGGATCCACGAGTGGAGAGCCTGAAGTCCTGCTCTCAGCCTCATCCTGGATCCACGAGTGGAGAGCCTGAGTCTGCCTCTCAGCCTCATCCTGGATCCACGAGTGGAGAGCCTGAAGTCCTGCCTCTCAGCCTCATCCTGGATCCACGAGTGGAGAGCCTGAAGTCTGCCTCTCAGCCTCATCCTGGATCCACGAGTGGAGAGCCTGAAGTCTGCCTCTCAGCCTCATCCTGGATCCACGAGTGGAGAGCCTGAAGTCTGCCTCTCAGCCTCATCCTGGATCCACGAGTGGAGCGCCTGAAGTCTGCCTCTCAGCCTCATCCTGGATCCACGAGTGGAGAGCCTGAAGTCTGCCTCTCAGCCTCATCCTGGATCCACGAGTGGAGAGCCTGAAGTCTGCCTCTCAGCCTCATCCTGGATCCACGGGGAGAGCCTGAAGTCTGCCTCTCAGCCTCATCCTGGATCCACGAGTGGAGAGCCTGAAGTCTGCCTCTCAGGCCTATCCTGGATCCACGAGTGGAGAGCCTGAAGTCTGCCTCTCAGCCTCATCCTGGATCCACGAGTGGAGAGCCTGAAGTCTGCCTCTCAGCCTCATCCTGGATCCACGAGTGGAGAGCCTGAAGTCTGCCTCTCAGCCTCATCCTGGATCCACGAGTGGAGAGCCTGAAGTCTGCCTCTCAGCCTCATCCTGGATCCACGAGTGGAGAGCCTGAAGTCTGCCTCTCAGCCTCATCCTGGATCCACGAGTGGAGAGCCTGAAGTCTGCCTCTCAGCCTCATCCTGGATCCACGAGTGGGAGAGCCTGAAGTCTGCCTCTCAGCCTCATCCTGGTCCACGAGTGGAGAGCCTGAAGTCTGCCTCTCAGCCTCCTGGATCCACGAGTGGAGAGCCTGAAGT
This sequence comes from Bathynomus jamesi, assembly GCA_023014485.1. Lineage (NCBI taxonomy): Eukaryota > Metazoa > Arthropoda > Malacostraca > Isopoda > Cirolanidae > Bathynomus > Bathynomus jamesi. The sequence goes on along the minus strand of JAJOZX010004349.1, from coordinate 191,017 downwards.
CTGCCTCTCAGCCTCATCCTGGATCCACGAGTGGAGAGCCTGAAGTCTGCCTCTCAGCCTCATCCTGGATCCACGAGTGGAGAGCTGAGTCTGCCTCTCAGCCTCATCCTGGATCCACGAGTGGAGAGCCTGAAGTCTGCCTTCAGCCTCATCCTGGATCCACGAGTGGAGAGCCTGAAGTCTGCCTCTCAGCCTCATCCTGGATCCACGAGTGGAGAGCCTGAAGTCTGCCTCTCAGCCTCATCCTGGATCCACGAGTGGAGAGCCTGAAGTCTGCCTCTCAGCCTCATCCTGGATCCACGAGTGGAGAGCCTGAAGTCTGCCTCTCAGCCTCATCCTGGATCCACGAGTGGAGAGCCTGAAGTCTGCCTCTCAGCCTCATCCTGGATCCACGAGTGGAGAGCCTGAAGTCTGCCTCTCAGCCTCATTCTGGATCCATGAATCCAGACACTGCTACATCGCCAGCTCAATACCATCTCACACAGGATACCCCCCAAGGGGCTTTGGTGAATCGGGATGCTGGGAATGCAGAACTTTGGTAAATACCAAACTCTAGATGCTAATGTATTTTTGTGTTTCCTGGATGCCTCTAAAGCATTTGATCATGTTAATCATGACAAATGATTCATGAAACTTGAAATTGTAATGTACCTTGTTATGATATAGGCTGCTATATTGGTACAATGATTATTAATTATCTGATGTATGCAGATGATCTAGTTATTTCTCCATCTCTGAAAAGGGCTCAGCACACTTTTGAAGGTGTGTAAAAAGTATGGGAAGGGTAATGACAAAATATAATCCTGATAAAAGTCATGTTATGATTATGAGAACCAAGGCCTACAAGGATATAAAATTTCCTGAATTTCAATTGAATGGTATGGTGCTGTCAGAAGTAACCCAGACTAAGTATCTTGGCCACGTACTAATGGATAGTCTTTCAGATGACTGTGATATTCTAAGGCAATGTAGACAATTATATGCTCAGGGAAATACTTTGGTTAAAAAATTTCCTGTGTGTACATTAGATGTAAAGCTGATTTTGTTTAAAACTTTTTGTACTCCAATGTATACAGCTCATTTGTGGTGGAACTATGGGATGTGTATTTTGAGGAAATTATTCGTTGCCTATAATAATATTTTTAGGAGTTTATTAAGGACTCCCAAAATTGTAAATGGTGCTGCTCCTAGTGTCAGTATGCTGTTTGTAGTCAATAAGGTGCTTAACTGTGCCAGTGTCATTTGCGATTTTGTATTTAGATTTATCACTACACACTGCTCAAAATATGTACATTAGATGTAAAGCTGATTTTGTTTAAAACTTTTTGTACTCCAATGTATACAGCTCATTTGTGGTGGAACTATGGGATGTGTATTTTGAGGAAATTATTCGTTGCCTATAATAATATTTTTAGGAGTTTATTAAGGACTCCCAAAATTGTAAATGGTGCTGCTCCTAGTGTCAGTATGCTGTTTGTAGTCAATAAGGTGCTTAACTGTGCCAGTGTCATTCGCGATTTTGTATTTAGATTTATCACTACACACTGCTCAAAATATCTTTGGAATTGGATAATATTAAGAGGTGGCTCTCAGGTCATGAATTTTCCATATGTATGGTATTGAATTTAGTGCACAGATATCCTACAAGGGCCAACTGTGGTTGTCACCATAAACTGCCTTCCTTCTGTGTCTGCTGATGCTATGCTGTCTTCTGTAATCTAAACCAGCTTTCTGTAAATGAATGTAAACAAGTAACATATAAAATGTATAATTAACACACTGGAAGGGTATCAAAATTCAAAGGTATTGTACCATGCTTTGTTGCTTGACCAATTGCATTAGCAAATTTAAATTCAACATGTACAAAACTGTACATGTATAAAAATATAGAATAGATGCATGCAACACATTTTTGTTTATTTTTTATCTATGAAGTTTGTTAAAAAAAAATTTATTGCGTCTCTACTCTCAAATAGGAAATATTGGCTGGCAAATATTGACAAAAACAACAATCATGACTATTTTTGGCCATGATTGTCTTTTTTGTACAATCAGGAAACTGTTGTTGATGTTCCCTTAGACTTGGAGTTGTTGTTCCTCTATTGTTAAGCAAGTCCAGAAGACATGATGTTGATTCTGGCCCTTTTTGGAGCAGAAGCACCAACAACAGCCCTATGGGGGGGTCCTGATGTTCATTTGTATCTTCTGAACCACTTAATGAAGCTGATGATGCATTGGATCCAAACACAACATGCCTTGAAGAAGCTTCAATCTCATCTTCCAATCTTCTCTGGTGCCTCATCTCAGTGTCTAAATGCTCTTGAGATTGCTGGTTATGAAGAGCCTGGGCCCTATCCAAGGCACCAATGGAGCCTAGATGCCCCTTCTGCCTTTGAGAGAGAAGGAAGGCCCTGTCTTCTGGGATGGTGATGAGGGTGAGGGCATCTGCATGGGTGATATCGAAGAGATCATCCAGACGCAGCACAAATTTTTCCTCCTTGTTTTTGTGCCTTGGAGTCATTCGTTTTTTATGCTTCTGAAGTCCCTTCCACTTCGTGAAGATAGGTACTCTCTAGCTTCTGGATGAAATGTTGGGGCACGTGGACTGGAATCCCTGCCTTTGCCCAGAAGATGGATACAGCCTGAATGGTCTCTTGACTTGCCTCACAAATTGTCTTCTTTTCCACCTTCTGGAGATGAAGGAAATGGCCAAATGCTTGGTGGTAAGATGGGAACTTAGTGCCAAGAATTTCAGGTTCATATGAACTGAGCAAGTATACATTAATCTTTCCTCGTGTTTCCATTTTATTCTGAAACAGACAATATAACATTATACAGTATATGAACAAGATAACATACAGTATATACTATATATGTTAAATGGAGTTTTTCAGTATAGGAGTTAAAGATATTTCTACTAAACACTAAAGAAGACAATCATTATGAAGTATATTGATAACTTGTACCTAAAAGGTGCTAATCATTACAAAGATTTCAGTTTGTTTATTATGATTCTGATGTATATACTAATGCAGAAAATGATATATAATGTTTGTATAAATCAACTAAAGCAGGTAGAACACGAGCATATATGGTGCAAACTGCAAAAGTTACGTACCATTCCAAATAACATTTTCCTTTTTTATAACAATCATAGAAAATTTAAAACATGGATACTAGCATGGAAATGGTCCTATTACTTTAGCAGGCAAGATTATAATGGCTCCTAATTTTATATATTTAATTGGATATTAAAATTTTGCTGCACTTCTAACTTCAGCTTCCCTGCTGCTTTGTTTATCCAATCCTGAATCCAGGGCTGCCAACCTGCAACCAAAAAGTAATTTCCTCCAAATTTTACAAGAATTGCGATTACTCAGTGCCTCAATTCAATGTCTGCAAACAATAAATATAGAAATATAAATGTAATATTGTATACAGTACTACAATATCAATACGGTACTGAGTAAATAAGTTATCAAAGTTACTATCAGCCTCATTGTACTAATGGGTTCCAAAAAACTTTAGCCCCCCCATTTGCAGCTTACATGTTTACTTATATTGAAATAGTTTTTAGTGATTATAAAAATATATAAAATTCTTTATTTATTGCAGGTATTAAAATTACTCTAGCTGATAAAGTGATAATATAATGGCTTCTCAATTAATTGGTGATTTGGAGAGGCAACGTGTGATAGATCGCATATGAGCAATAACATTTTGGGAAGCTTGTGATGCTGGAGCCACCTTTATAACACATTCATGGGTTGCCAAAAAGTTGCGAAGAAGTGAGGACTTCGTCAAAAGAAATTGGAATAAGACTTTGGATGAATGTGAAATGGATACAACCAAATCTGGGCACCCAAATTTGCCACACTCTCAGGAAACAAAGGACATCATTGAAAGTGGTACGCATAAGCGGAAAAACAGCTGTGCTAAACTTTCTAGAGAGATTGAATTGTTGAGAGGAAAGATCGTTAGTGGTGAGATCATTCGACTGTACTGTCATAGGCAAAGTTTAAAGCCTTGGCATGAACTTCCAAAGCCAAGAAAAACTCAATTTAACATCAATGACAGAATGTGGTTTGCCCATTATCTTGAAGATTGGGATGTGGATGATTTCATGCATTTAGCTGTCTCCGATGAATTTTTTTGTTTATGTAACACGTCGGCCTAACTACCAAAATGATCGAGTGTGGACCACAACACCAGATGAAATCAATGACAATGAACATTATCATGAATTATTAAAAAGTCCAGACTGTGTTGGTGTGTTTGTTTTGTTCACTGCAAAGAAGCTCATGTGGGTGCTGAAGCCAAATGGTCAGAGTTAGGATGGACAGTATTTTCGTGATATTATTCTATCCCAGCATGTCATTCCTTTTCTAAGAAACCCAAACAATGTTATGGATGTCGATCAGGTCACACTTCTGCATGATAAGGCCCCCTGTTTTAAGGCATTAGCCACTCAACAGTTGTTGCGGAACCATGAGATTGATTTCTTTGGAAATGAAGAATGGCCAAGAAATTCTCCTGACCTGAACATCTGTGAACACATTGGATCAGTTATAAAGGACAAGGTTGAATGTCTCTTGTTTCAAGAACCTGCATCAAATCAATTTTCGAAGGATACAATGACGCAACACATTGAAACTGTTTTAGCAAATTTGCGTAACGATCAAGATCTATTCATGTCACTTTTGGCAAGCTACCCAAAGTGAATTCAGGTTGTCTTGGAAGCCAATGGCAGGAACACCAAGTTTTAATTGTTTCTCATTAAATGCAGGATTAAATTCTCTTTTGTAAGGTATGTTTAGTTTTACTGTGCCTCTAATGGTTTAGGCCATGGGTGAGGGGGGGGGGGGGGCTAAGGTTTATTGGAGGCCTGTATATAGCTAGTTCAGTGTTAATTGACTTGTGGATTAACATAACTTCAAGCTGAGTGGACCACCCTAAATATTATCCAATTGCAAGTTAATTTCAGTTTTTTTTTCATAAATGGAATACATTAATGGGGTTAGAGGTAGAGATTTCCAACTTTGATTTTTAAGGGCCACCCTAGTATGTACCTATATTACCTGAAAATTTTTGTAGAGAACCAAATCAGACCATTAAGTGCAAAACAAATAGAGAGGTTGATTGATTTTTAAACAGATAAAGAACAGTATTTCTATTACAATATGTCAGATGAAAATTTATGTAGGGGCTTTCAGAAGACTAAATATTGAAAGTGTGTGTGATACAAAACCTTTCAAATGTTTTATTCATTCTCATTCTTATATGATGAGAGTGATTAAGGGGCCTTTTATTTCCTGGTAATATTTTGAAGTTTAAATAAAAGGGTTTTATTCATAGGAGCTTCTTTGTTTTGGTCTAAAGCATTACATAATTCATTCTTTAAATACTGTAGTTAATTTTTAAAAATTCTATTTACGGTATATGTTGTGGAAGCAAAGGTTGTTTTGGCTTCATTCAGTGGAACTGTGGTGCAAGTGTTGAAGAATACCATAGACTTTTTTAAGTGAAATAATACTTGACCCATATATGCAAGGTGGCCCAAGATAAAATAGCCCCATTGAGTTTTGTTAAAAGAAGTGGATATTCTTTACTTCAACATACCATAACCAATAATGAAACCAATATATGTTTCTAGGTAACTAAAGTGTGATAAGTCCAAATATCATGTTCATTTTTTCACAAACGAACACTTTGCCAAAATGTCTGTAGCTAGAAACAAACACATCTTACTCTTAATGCCATTTAAATTGACAGTAAATGTCAAGCTCTAGACGATGGCTCCTGGTGGGCAAGCCATTTCCATAACAACCTTATGAAATAGGTATGGTATGTTTCCATAGCAACTGATTTCAGGTCTGTTTTTTTTGTATTTTTTTTATTGGGGTTGTTTAACCTCCTTCGCAACATCTAAGGGCATATGATGGAAGGGACCTACAGCTTTACATGGGATCCGAACCACAGGTCGCTACATAATCAATCTGAGCATGGAGGATGGTCTCCCATCCAACTACTACCTAGACCCAATGTCGCTTAACTCCGCTGATGAACGGGAAGCGGTGTTACGACATTGGCTATGACATAGCCCTCAGGTCTATGGTTATACCCACCAAAACATATAGGTTAGGTTCTTGCCATTATTTACTATTACACCTTTTTAACCCCACATTTTCCCTCATCTTTATAGCCCTTCCCACTACCAAAAGCTAATTGTCATAAAAGTAATGAATGTAATGGATAAGGATGTAACAGTGCAGGCAAAGTGTTTATTTGTGACAAAAATGAACATATTTTGGATTTATTGCAATTTAATTAGCTAGAAACATATATTGTTTTTTGGGTGCTATGGTGTGTTGAAGTAAAGAATTATTAAAGAAGTAATGGGCTACTTTATCTTATCTTGTGCCACCCTGTTATATATATATATATATATATATATATATATATATATATATATATATATATATTATATATATTATAGGATTGAGTGAGTATGCACTGGACTAGGTTGATTCTTTGTTCAAATTGATCTTTGATCCAGACAATTAATTTTACACATCAAATTCATTGCTTTTTTAATATGATTTGATTATTGTTAGGAACTTAAATAACTTAGTCTTATCAAGCTATCTTTTAAACTACTTACACTAGGCTAGTAGGCCTCTAAAATACCCTGTACAGGATTGACTGTTAGATATAGAGGTATGGGTTATTTATTCTAGGATAATACAATCTCATTTCATTTGAGTCTACAACAGAAAATACTGTAGAATTGCATTAACTATGGTGTCATACCATATAGCTTTGACTTTTTTAAAAGAATGCCCTTAAACAATTGGTCCATTACAGATAATACTGTTGAAAGAGAACTGCAGCATTTTAGTGGAATTGTTGAGAAACATGCTTATGAGTTGGATACAATCAAAGAAACATTAGAACCATATCCCCTTCCTCCTTGGCAACCAAAAATAGATGTGATATCATTGAAGGTGTGTACCTTAGTGTATCTTTTTCCTTTTAAAATGTAATGGTAGTATGACTGTACTCTTACTGTATGGTACTGTTATAGCATGAGTACTGATTGGATTCATAGACTTATATTTAGCTACCTTAAGAACCTATCTAGCTTATCCTAGTATGGCTAACTTCACTTTTAAAGGACAGTTTATGTTCAGGGTTGAGTCATTCCAGCTCAACTGGTACAGATTTCAGAAAGTTGGTCGGGTGACCATCTCCGATTTTCTTCAAATTTTCAGGGTTGATTCATACACCATTCAATAGTTTAAATCTAAAATTTTAGCTTCCTCAGTCAAAAACGTTTAATTTTATGGTCGCTCAAATGGCCCCCACCTTCGACAAAAAATGCCCATGTTGGGCTTGATCGGCCAATGCCTTCATTTTGAGAGGCCTTGAAAAGTGTCTTCTAATAGGAGTAGAAGCTTCAAATTTGTCATGCCAATACAACTTCTGGTGGGCTTTTCAATTTTGCAAGCTAAAAGGCTGTGGAACAAATAGTTTCTGAGTTACAAGGGCTTAAACATGGCTCCATTTTGAAGCTTGCATCAATTCCTTCCACTTTTATGACTACCATTTTCAAAAGTTTTAGTTCTACATCAATCACAGATGTTTTAATACTCCTAATAGTCTCTATGGGTTGTAAATTTATGAGTGAAATAAAAAAATAACCAAAAAAGGATTTATTTTTATTTTTTAAAATTTCCGAAAGTTGATATTTTCACAAAATTTGCAAAATTAACATCAACTTTGGGGCTTAATATAAAGGTGTCCAAAATTAGTCAGGGAGTTGATACTTCTAGTAAAGAAAGATACATATGTGTACAAAAACATATATTAAGGAATAGATCTCAACTCAACTCCTTCATATAGTTTTGGCTATTCAAAGAAAAGTACTTTTTGTGAAAAATTCTGATTCTTTTCATAATTTTGAAATGTTTAACTTTCTTTTTACAACATTGAATTGTAATTTTACTTCCATTTTATTACTTCGTAAGTTAATTCACAAATGTTAAATTATCTAAATAAGTTTTACTCATAAAAAAGACATAATATATACACCTAGATTATTACTACATTTGCAGTTAACACAACAGATGGACCAGCTTGTAGGCTCAATACTTGGATCTACCTAAGTAAATCATGTAGAACTGTGTTCTACTGCTCTTTAAGCACTTCCTAGTAGCTAATTTAAATTATGCAGTTAGTACAGATAAACTAGCAGTAACCACCATTTTCAGTACAAAACCTTAAATTTAAGTAGCTTTGTTGTATTACTTCCCTTAATACAAGTGTACAGTACTTAGCTATATACAATAATGAATTCCTGAGTTTTTAAGCATGTGAATTATTGGCTATAAGTTCATATTCTTTTTTTAATGTGTGTTGTTTTATGTAAATTCGTATGTAAACTTATATATAGCTAATAACTTATGTTTAGACACTGACTCAGGAATTTATTATTGTACTCAGGTTTTAAGTCTGATTGTCTTCAACACTCCATGGTCTCACAGCCATAAATTGGCAATTTATTATTCAGCTTGATACAGGTCTGTAGTTACTTAGGCTTTTTTTACAATAATCCTCAATTTTAGATAAACAATCATTTGATAACTTGTACTGTGTCCCCATTTTCCCAGCAACTGTAGGTGGTTCAATTGAACACAAAACATGTTGGAATGGAATCCAGCAAACGTCCTCTTGTTCAGGCCATTTAAAAGGATTCTTTTTAATGAAATTTACTAATACTGTAGACAGGGTTTCGGAGCCGGTAAAAAAACTTCTGGCTCCGACTCTGGCTCCGGAGCAGAAATTTTTTACAGTCTGGCTCCGGCTCTTTTATAGTAAATTCTGTTAACTATAAAATAAATATCTAGATTTATATAACTAATTGTCCAATTTAAAATATTGCACAAAAATATTTTATTATTAAATCACTTTAATACTCAAAATTTAAATTTCTTATGATTTTAAATTAGGCAAATATAATGATAGAATGAAGTTATTTAAATAACTAAAGGAAAATGATGAAAACTAAATGATATTAAATATTTATTAACAATGGTAGCTTATATAAATTAGAGAAACTTGCCTCCTAATTAGTTCAAAGTAATTTTAGTTCCACACGTTGAAATATTTCCCGAAGCATCAGAAACTTCACAAATACAAACATAGTGTTTCTTATCCGAACTTTCAGTAAAATACTTGAATATATCAGACTTCTTTATTGAATCTCTATCCATTATGAAGGGTCATAGACTGATAATTATAATTAAAGAATCAAGTACAAATTACAAAGAATCTGAAAAAAAAAGAAATTTAGCAATACAAGATAATTGACCTAAAAATAAAAATAGTTCAATCCAAGTCAGAAGGACCAACCTTACTAGGTATGTATCTAGGTAGTTACCTACTTAGATAAATAGTTAGTACCTACCTACCTAAGGTCTCCACCGCCATAAAAAATTTTTTACCATATAATTAAGTGTTGTTAAGACAAATCTTCCCAAATATTTAATGGTTAAAAAATGGAAATTTGCAGATTATTCCTGCAACTCCCACACCTCCATAAAATCCAAGAATCCTATGGTACCATTTTTCGTAATATATTACAAGAATTATAATTTGCAACTAAACCTATATATAACAATTTAGGTAGCAATATATCGCCCGGAGCCAGACCATGGAGCCGTATTTTCAAGGTTTCTGGCTCCGGCTCCGGCTCCAGGTAAGCAAAATTCACTGGCTCCACCGACTCCGGCTCCGAAACCCTGACTGTAGATCCTTCTCGGTATCACACACTTCAACTATGTTTCCAACAAACCAGTCACCTTCATAGAAACAGGCCACATATGTACCAGGTTTATATTGGTAAGCCACATTTTCTTGTGTAGCATTGAGGAAGGAAAGTTGTACATTAAAGAAATTTTCACCACTAGAAATTTTGTACAGTTTAATGCCTGTTGATGAAGGTCTAAAGCAGTGATATGAACGGGTTCCTGGGATTGTCTTAATTAAGGAATACCTTTTTTCTAACTCGAGTAAATTAGCATTTTCCTAAATTTTAGCTGAATCAATGTACAGAAATTGTATACCATTAATATTAGATTTGCACCAATCGAACATCTCTTTTGGATTGGTGATGTGACCTTTACTTGTTGCTTGTAGACTTGCCTGGGCAACTAACCTTTTGACAGTGCCACCAACACCATCACAGGGGCTCTTTCCATGAGAGGTGGCAAAAAAGTTCCATTCACATATTAGTTGGAAATCTTTTTCATGTAACACTGAATTAATGATATTTTTATAGTTTTTATATTGACTTCCTGCACCATCGCTAAAGTAAGAAATATGTTTTAGTTTAGGATTCTGACTTTTAAGTAATTTCAAGGCTTCACATAAAAAAGAATGAACTGCAGTTGTGTTGTGTGTAAGTGAATCTGATATTACACAAAAATTTGTAACTTAGTTCACCATCAACTTTTTGATAGCAGACTACCAGATGCAAGGTAGCCTGGGTATTGTCCCAGTGATGCCCTTGTACGGCATCCTGAATTATAAAACTATAGTTTTCAGAGAAGTCAACAAGCACTAATGCTGTAGAATCATTGAGGTTTTCTTTACAGTCGGACAAATATTTTGATTGGGCTTCTGCTATGAAATGGTGTACTTTCAACTTTTTTGCACTTTCACATGTCTTCTTCTACATTCGAAACACTTTTTGTCATTGTGACCAGTTGGGTATGGTCTGTATGAAGCCACTGCTTAAAGGAAACCACCTCATCCATGTCATAATCATTGTTTTCAAAAATGGTAAGAAGCCAATCCCGTAATTCATTTAAACCAGGACATGTTTTGCAGTTTCTGGTTTCAGTGTTGCAGACTATTTTCCCTAGTAACTTTCTTAATTCTACTTTGACGGGGAGTGATTCACATAAAAGTTTAAAGTTCTGGTGTATTTCACAAATGCATACATTGTGTGATCCTTTACTCCCCACACCCATACACCATTTTGGTCTCAGTTCAAAAAACTTTGATTTGGAGATTTTGTCATTTGGATATTTATTTTTGTAAAGCGTATATAATTCGCTGATATTTGTCAACAACAGTATTTTCTGCTTGTGAACCTTCCCTTGTGGTGTTTTTATTGATTTGTAGTCTTTTTTACCAGGGCATTCTCTACGTAGTATATTCATTGTTTTGGAAAAATTCTATATCACTCCTTTATTTCATCACTTATACCCTTGCTACTCTTTTTATTTCTCATTATAGGAACGATACCTTCTTTTCTCTTTAAGGCCCTCACAGCATTAACCATTCTGGCTGACACTTCAAATTCTTTCATAATTCTTTTTCTGGACCAGGTTTTACCAATTGGAAGGAGTGTTGGAATTTGTATCTTTTCTTGTCTGGTACTAGTTTTACACTTTTCTTTCAGTTCCTCTATCATATGCTGATAACACTTTTCTTCCTCACTCTCTATAGGTTTCTCCGCTTCCTCAAAATGCTAGGCTTCATATGAAGTACTTTTGATAGCTTTGATTTTGTTGGTTTCAATTTGCTTTAGTTTCCTTTTCGCGTAAAACTTTCAATCTCTTGCTCTTACATACTTAATGGGTGAGCATTCTAGTGAACCTAACGTTTCGTCAAATGTCTCCTTAACTGTTTCTTCTGGAACATATTCATCACTACCTGAGTCTTTTTCATCTTCAATCATCTTGGCTCTAGAGAAGCATGTTGAGCAAAGTTTCTGTCCTGGTATCAGATTCAGTCTAGTTGCTATGTCTTTGTCAGTAATTTGTAGTGATTCTGCAAATAAAGACTAGCACTATTTGGGTTGATTACAGTTGCTTTTGTTCTCCACAATAGCAGTTTCCTTGTTTCATCTGTCAGCTCATGTAAGGTATACATACCCACCTTCCTGGTGAGTGTGTTCATGACATGGATCATCCAAGTCCATACCAAAGCTGCACTTTGATTTTTGATTAGAATAAGCCATTATTACAGGCAGTAAAATTAAGTTAATTGCTCTAGTTAAATTTTCTGAAAATAAAAGATCATGATCTATAAAATAGGCCTGGACATTAATGATTAACCATCATGTTTTACATTTATAAGAATATACAAAGTGAAATGAGCTAGCTAGAGCCCTTCGAGTCGCTGGTTATTTTGACAGACATATTAAATTTCTTGTATGTTTTAGACTTATTTACATATTATTACAATTGTAAATCAACTTAATAAGTAATAAAATGGAAGTAAAATTACAATTCAATGTCATAAATAGAAATTTACAAATTTACAAATTTTGCAAAAATTTGAGATTTTTCACAAAAAGCACTTTTCTTTGAATCACCAAAACTATATGAAGGAGTTGAGTTGAGATCTATTCCTCAATATATGTTTTTTTGCACATATGTATCTTTCTTTACTAGAAGTATCAACTCCCTGATTAATTTTGGACACCTTTATATTAAGCCCCAAAGTTGATGTTAATTTTGCAAATTTTGTGAAAATATCAACTTTTGGAAATTTTTAAAAATAAAAATAAATCCTTTTTTGGTTATTTTTTTATTTCACTCATAAATTTACAACCCATAGAGACTATTAGGAGTATTAAAACAGCTGTGATTGATGTAGAACTAAAACTTTTGAAAATGGTAGTCGTAAAAGTGGGAGGAATTGATGCAAGCTTCAAAATGGAGCCATATTTAAGCCCTTGTAACTTAGAAAGTATTTGTTCCACAGCCTTTTTGCTTGCAAAATTGAAAAGCCCACCAGAAGTTGTATTGGCATGACAAATTTGAAGCTTCTACTCCTATTAGAAGACACTTTTCAAGGCCTCTCAAAATGAAGGCGTTGGTCGATCAAGCCCAACATGGGCATTTTTTGTCGAAGGTGGGGGCCATTTAAGCAACCATAAAATTAAAAGTTTTTGACTGAGGAAGCTAAAATTTTAGATTTAAGCTATTGAATGGTGTATGAATCAACCCTGAAAATTTGAAGAAAATCGGAGATGGTCACCCGACCACCCCTGTACCAATTGAGCTGGAATGACCCGGTTTCTAATGTTTCCTTTAGGTTTGGCCTGTTCATCTCACTGCTACTGTAGATGCTAATATAGACCTGTGGGTTTAACTAGGAATGTGGTGCAGGTATATTGGTTTTATAGAGAGAAATGGAGTTCATTCTCCTTTCTGTTTGTGTTATAATAATTGCAGTAAAGTTTGTTACGGTACTACTTATTTCAGTAACAGTACCGTAGTGCCTGATTTCTGCAGTAAAGTTGGTTACTCCTTATTACTTAGCATTAGCTACTCATAAGCAAACCTAACCTTATGTAATTGATAAAATATGCTTAAATGAGAAATCAGGAACTGGAATAAACCTCAAGTAACCAACTTAGCTTTTGTTAATAATAGATATACGGTAAGTCAGTAGGGTAATTCATCATGTAAGGTGTACCATACTTAGTGATGTGAGTCGTTTTTTATTGTGTCGTTTTTTTTGTTTAAAACGAAGATAGTCTGTTTTTTTTTTTTTTTTTTTTTTTTTTTTAAACTTATTCCATATTTTTCTTCCTTTAATCTAATAAGTATATTAGTATTACCTATAATTTACTATACTACCATGCTTATACGGTTATACCTAGTATATGTATATAGTCATCTCTTAGAAAAACTGAATCACACAAAAAGTATATAATAGAAAGGAAAAACAAACCCTCATTTTTTATATGTATATACCTATATTTTTTAACTAGAACATAAAACATTCTTCCTCATTTCAAACAATATACATAATTGTGATTGGCAAGAGTACCAGTATATATATTCCAGATCGAAAAAAAAATATTCACCTTTTTTTGAACCTTTTTGTTAACCTAATGTTGGTTAACCTTCATTTCCATGGAAGAATCATCGCTAGATTGGGTAGAGCATATATGCTAGTTTCAATATCACAGGTACTGGTATAATATCCATAATACTGGTATAAAACAATAGATATAATTGTGATTGGCAAGAATACCAGTGTATATATATATATATATATATATTCCAAATAGAAAAATAAAAAAATATAAATATTCATCTCTTTCTTTAACCTTTGTGTTAACCTAATGCTGTTTAACTTTCATTATCTGATTCTATTTCCATTGAAGAATCATTATCACTAGATTGATTAAAGCAAATAGTTTCAATATCACAGGTACTGGTATTTATTGCAGATTTGGATGTTGACGAAGCCAATGTAGCACCATGTTTTACTTCACTTTCTTGGAATTTTGCATTTTGGGATATAAATACTAGCTTTGCTGCTCTGTCTGTGCTTAATTGGTTTCTTTTGGCTGTATGGATATTACTGTATGTGCTAAATGATCTCAGAGGTAATGAAAGGGCGAAATAGAGGTGTATGAGTTTGTGTAGGTATATATGTGAGTATGCATGCGTATGTATCTGGAATTCTGGATGTATGCATGTGTATGGGGTATACAATAGATATAAATGTGTATATAAGTATTTATGTATATATTGGTATATATGTATATGGGTGTATGTGTATGTATATGTATATGGGTGTATGTGTATGTATATATATGGATGGTCTCGTGGGGGGGGGGGAATATGTCATCGCGGGTCTAAAGGATAGTTAAGTGGGAGATTCAAAATCCGAGGCATGGATGGGAGAGTCCTGGAAAGGTTGGACAATGGGCAGTCAGCTCCCAGCCAGTGTTCTCGCAAGTTTAATGGATCTCAAGATACAAGACTTTCAGTGCAAGAAAGAGGCCAGTTTTTTCTGTAAATAGGCTGAAAAGGACATTCTATACTGGTACCATATGGCCTATTTTATTATTTATTTATTTATTTTTATAATATATATCATTGCAAAAGTATACCTTATAATTAAATTGGCAATATCTATATTAATTATTAAAAAAAACAAAAAAAATGAAAAAAAACAAAAAAAACGACAAAAAAAACAACAAAAAACAAAAAAAATGGTTTTTTTACATCACTAACCATACTACAAAATAGTATATGTAGGTATGGGTTAAGATTTGGTACAACACATCTACCAAACTCGATATTGATATTTATACAGTGAGATAGAGCGAAAAAAACAAGAATACTTTATTCTGTACTAATTTTGGTGGAAATTCCTATTTATTGAGATACTTATTTTTCAAATTATTAAATTTTGGCGCTATTATTCACTAGTCAAACCATCTTGTCCCATGATGTATGTAGTCATGTTGTCATCATTAGCCACTCAGCAGCTGCCCCATTGTCATGTGATATTCCCGTGCAGGTCCGGTGGCTGAAATTTGAATTCAACAGTTGCTTTAGAATGGCGGTCTATGGTGGGAGCTCCCAGTCCAAGTCGGACATCATCTAGGCCTAGGTTAGGTTAGGGGTACTACTTACCTTTTTGGGCCCCAAATTCATTATGGGATACCCATGCCCAGTTAGGTCAACTGTATGCCCTTGACAATTGGTTAGGTTAAGTTATTTTCATTAGTTTTAACAAAAATATCATGGCTTAACCTAACCAATTGTCAAGGGCATACAGTTGACCTAACTGGGCATTCAATTAACCTTTGTGGTATCCAATGCCATAAGTGATTATACCCAGAAAGGTAAGGTTGGGTATTGTCGGGACCCAGAAAGGTAAATAGTACCAGGTTAGGTTACTTTTGCTGTGAATATTACTGATGAAAATAGGTTTTTCTGGTGTATTTCATGCTGTTTCAATTGATTCTGGCCTTTTTAGCCCACAATTTCCCTCTTCTTCAAAGCTCTGGGGGGGACAGGGTATCTCCATAATGGTGCATTTGCGGCAAAAATGAAGGTCAGATTCAATTGAAACAGCATGAAATACACCAGAAAAACCTATTTTTGTCACTAGTCTGGGTGGATGTGTTCTACTGAATCTTTACCTAGGTATGCAATGGGTACTATTAAAAAATGCTTTTGTCCTGCTGAACCCAATTCTCATAAAGATGAGAGGCAGCCATAGTAAACATTATTTCATACCATACTGTAGAGTACACTGTAATAGCTTGGTATACAATCATAAGCTCATCCAATTTAGAATCTTTAAAATTTGAAATTAATTTTATGTATTTCAGTTGGAACCCTTTGAATTTGTATCTGATTTTGATGTCATTCGCACTGACAATCAGCTGCTCAATAAAACAGTTCTTGCTCTCACTTCATTATGCAAAGAAATGTCTGAATTAGCAGATGAAGCAGAGAAAGACTTCTATGTACCACTTTGCATTTATGGAGGTTCAGGTAGGCCTAGTCAGAATTTTTAGAAATTGGGCCAAATTGCATTGTCACTATGATGGCTACAATACAAAAGAACTTACAAAAAATTTTAATTATACAAATAATCTGTATTATTTCAGTCATCATTTTTCTGTTTCTATGTACTTAATGCATTTATATATTTTTTTAGTCATGTATGGTATAAACATTACATTAACATCAACAGACAAAATTATTATTTTTTTCTAAAGTTGTTAGTTATTCCTAATCTAATCTTCTTGTTTGGCTTAAATTAATAATGTTCTCTTTTTCAGGTAACTCTGTTAAAGGCTCAAAAGAGTTTCCACACTTAAGTTTTAGTAAAGTTCTTCCCATTTTGGATCAAATAAACAGCTACATTCAGCATGTGAAGAAGGTGGTATGGAATGTGGCTCTGCAACTGAATGTTCTTCATTCCAGTGAAAGAAATTCTTCTGATGTCCATGCAGGAGCTGCTCATTTTCAGGTACAACAGTTCAATCACAGTTCCATTGTTATTAGGGTCAGTAGTATAAATAGATCTATATGTTACATTTTAGTTGGTCACAAGGAAATTTAAAATTAATTTTAACTTGGTGATGGAAGGTTTAAGTGACTTCTTCCTTAAATTGCAAATGTACTATTCTATGTATTTTCTGATTTGTAGTTAATATGCAAATTTTTCTGAAAATTGAAGATAAGATTGTTTTGCAGTTTAAACAAGTTTATTTCAATTAATATTTTCCCCAGTTTCCTAGAGTAAATGCGAGTGTATTGCATATTCTGAAAGCGCTATTATAATACTGTAATTATAACACGTATGTTCACTGAATTCATCCTAAATGGCCTTCTAGTTTAACTACTCATTGGCCATTTAATCATCCAGTTTCACCAGTGCAACAAACTAGTCATCAGCATCTTTTAAGTTGAAATTTGAAACTTGATTGGGGCCACAAAAATGTCATTTTTAGTAAATCATTTTACTGAAACAGTGATACGAGTTGATTTCTGTCAAGTTTAGTTAACAACTGAATGATTTTTATATTTAAATTCTTCAGGTAGTATTTGAACATCTTGGAAGGGTTTTAGGAACATTGATTGTCCTTGATGAACTTGTGGTGGAAAATGTCATTTTACAAGAGCATTTCACTCTCTACAAAAAACTTTTAAAATCCAGCTTAACAGATCCCTCATCCTTTTCTTGCACCAAGAACGAACTGGAAAATTTGAGGAGTTTCATTAGTGATATTGACAACCAAGTGATGAGTGCCTCAGTTTATAAGGCAGGTTTTGTTTTAATCTTTATTAATTAATCCATAATCGTCTTGAATCATTCCAAGTAGTAGCCAAAGACCAAGGTGAAAGGTTCCTGTCATAACTAACTAGTTGTCTTAACCATAGTAGGGACCACTTAAGTTCAGTGAAAATTTTCCAAAGAAAATTACCATATGGCACCATACATAGTCTTGGATAAGGTGTCAAGCATTCATTTTGACAGTGGGCATCTAAAAAGTAGAGGAAATGAAAATTTCTCTCCTATATAATTTATTTTTGTGCAGAATGTTTTGGCTGAATTATCTCGCAACAGTTTATTGTCAATTTCGAAGAATGGATGTTTAAGGGAAGAAATGCTGACAGTTATTCTGGGTTGGAGCTCGCAAGTAAGAATTTTAGTTTTTCAGTAAAATAGTAAAAGAAAAAAAAAAATATATATATATATGTGTGTGTGTGTGTGTGTGTGTGTGTGTGTGTGTGTGTGTGTGTGTATACAGGGCTGGCTCAAGGTACCGGCAACTCGGGCAGTTGCCCGGGCTGCCACGTCACGCGTTTGGGATTTTCCAAATACAAAGCGAAAAATCTAAAAATAAATAAATAAAATGAAATAAAAGTCAAATGTGAAAATTTCTTGATGTGGAGTAAAATTTTCAGGGATTATAACATTATATTAGCCAATAGCATTAGAGACTACCAGTAAAGGTAAGGTCAGTTTGGCCCGACATGGGATGACATGTCACATGGGTTGATGTGGCCGTGTAGGTGAGCGTTGAGCACAAATTACATACGCCTGGCAGCGCTGCCATCCTATGATATCTCATCAGTGTTGCCACTTTGTGGAATTTTTACATTTTTTTGTGGATTTACCTCAGACAAAAGTGGCAACACTGTCTCTTATATTTTCATACATGGTTCCATTTTGAGAATGTTTAGTTGTACTTTGAGTGAATATCGTTAATTGTAATAAACTCTTTATTCCTACATTTGTAGTTTTTCCTCATTGTGAACAAATTTTAAAATTATACTTGTAAGGGTACCGAAGTTCAGCTTGCCCGGGGCGCCAGCAACCCTAGGGCCGGCCCTGTGTGTATATATGTGTGTGTGTATATATGTGTGTGTGTGTATATGTGTGTGTGTATATATGTGTGTGTGTATATATGTGTGTGTGTATATATGTGTGTGTGTATATGTGTGGGTGTATATATGTGTGGGTGTATATATGTGTGGGTGTATATATATATATGGGTCATTCTCTGTCAGATCAACCAAAAAAAATTGAAATTAACACCCTCATCTCTCATATTTTGCTGAAATTTGGTTTATAGGGAGTTTGTGAGCCCTGAATCCATTTCTGAAATTATAAGGTCAATCCGACCAATGGTTCAAGAGATATGACCTCGGGCAATTTGAGGTCACTCGCGAGGTTACTAACATTTGGCGAGCCATAACTTGGGTAATAATTGTCATAATTATATAAAAGTATATATATTTAGAATCAGAAAATGACAAGGAATCCAAATATGCAAGTTTTAGAACTCTAGGTTGAAAAATAAAAAGGTTACACTGTAACCAAACTTTGAGGTCACGATTTGACCTCTGGGGTATCAAATGAGAATTTTTTTTTTAAATGTAAAAAATGAAGGCATAGGCATTGGCTATTAGAATCAGCAAAAAAAGTTTGTTTGTTAGTATTTTTCATGTAACTAACATATAAGTGAACACCATATTCATAAGTTGTGCGTCAATTCTACCTATTTTTTCACACTTAAGCTCATAATTTGACCTATAGAAATTAAAATTACATTTTTTATAGATATAAAAAACAAAGTCAGAGTTCTTGACTAATAGAAACAATCATAAAAAGTTTGTTTATGTTGGTACTTTTCATGTAACTAACTTATAAGTGAACACCATATTTATAAATTGCTTGTCATTTCAAGGAATTTTTATATCTTAGCTATCAATTTGACCTCAAGCTCCAAGAATTTAATAAAAATTGTATTTCACTGCTAATCTACACTGGCAATAATAGTTATAATAGTGAAAGGGGAAGACTAAGCTCACATGTAGCCTAAACAAACCTGTTGAAACATGTTGCTACTTGTCTAAGTGCAGAATCAACACAGATAGTTGCAAAATTCCTTGTCTACAGGTTAGTACAGTTCCAGCCAGCACTGTGGGTGGCTGGTGGGTATGGTGTTTTAATGAGCCTCAGAGACTATCAAGGCCTAAAATATTAAGTGTGTATAGCTATATATTTTCTAAAAAAATATATATTACCTAATTGTAAATCCTATATCTTTACAGATCAAAATACAATGGTTCGGCACTTGAAATACTGCCAGGACCCTATTCAAAAACACAAGAAACGCATAACAATCAATCTTAGAAAAGTGACTGATGTACTTGTTGAAAAATGTGCTGGAAGAGTGAAAAAAGACTCATTGTTGTGTGTGAACTGCTGGACACTGATAATGAAAAACCCCACTATACTTAGTACCACTGAAAACAACGAGTCTGAGCAGGATTCAAATGAATCATCTACTATCAGTGGCTTGAGTAACATCTCTTCAATTCAAGATCTGGACAATGACAGTGATTGCTTGATAAAGGAAAATCCTTCAACTTCAGTTGAACCAGTTCTAGCATTTCTGGACCAAACACCAGTTAAAAAAAGTAAGTAATAAATTAATATAATAACTTATACTTTACTACAAGGTCTGTTTGATCTACTATATAGCCAATTATATAGCATTTAAGGTACTATAATTAATATTTAATTACTAATATTCAGGTGTGTGAAACCTTTTTTCTGTTCTTTTCAGAAGGGCTGTCATTAAGCCAGAAAAAGCGCAAGGCTCGTGGTAAGCTATCATCTGCTCAGAAACACCTGAAGGAGAGGCTAGAACTCAATTATGGTGTTCAAATTACTGAGGAGGTAAGTGATACTTCAAAACCTGAAACTAAATCTGAAAAACATCTAGACAAATTAATGAATGAATTGAAACAGTCATTCCTGGAGAGCAAATGTCACTATCACAAACTACAAATATTGGCACTCTCACCATACACAATTGAAAAAACAGCTAGTTTCTTTCAAACTACAACATACATGGTGAAAAGAATCCATTCACTTAAATCAGAACATGGAATCCTTCCGAAGATTCCACTAATGAGCAAAGGAAAAGTGATATCTGAAGAACACAAAGATATAGTTAGAAGATTCTATGAGTCAGAAGAGGTTAGTCGTATGTGTCCTGGCCAAAAGGATTGCGTGAAAGTTATCAGTGCTGAAGGTGCAATGAAGGTGCAAAAACGATTGGTCCTCGGGAATTTAAGAGAGATGTTTGAACTATATAAAAATGATGAAAAGAATCCCAAAATAGGATTTTCCACATTTGCAAAATTACGGCCATCATATTGTGTGCTTGCCAGTAGTGGGGACTCATTCTGTCTGTGTCTGCACATACCATCAAAATCCAAAATTGCAGCTGGCTGCATTGGGAGAAAGAGGTCTTTCATACAAGGATCTTATGGATTACAGTGTCTGCAGTACAGAAAGAGAGACTTGCATGATGCAACTTTGCAATGATTGCCCAAGAGAAGAGGGTGTCCTGGATTTTCTTGAGTTACTTGACAGTGTGAAATCAGCTCCAAATGAAATATCTTACAAGCAATGGGTGACTGTTGACCGTTGTACAATGGTTGATAAGGTGGAGCCACTTCATGAATACTTATTATCCCTAAGCATGAAAATATCCTGCATGGTTCGTCATCACTTTGTTGCTCAGCAACAATCACAGTACTTCAAGCAGTTGAAAGAAACACTACCACCTCAGAGCGAGGTAGTTATAGTAGGTGATTTCTCTGAGAATTATTCTTTCATTGTCCAGGATGCTGCCCAAGGGTTTCACTGGGACAATTCACAGCGTACAGTTCACCCTTTTGTCATCTATTATAGATCATCTGCAGACCAGGAACTTAGCCATTTTAGTGTCTGTTTCTTATCTGCATCACTAAAACACAACACTATAATGGTTTACTCATTCATATTGAAGCTTATGACATATGTTAAATTCAGATGCCCACAATTGAAGAAGGTGCACTATTTCTCAGATGGATGTGCTGGCCAATATAAGAATAGATACAACTTCACAAATCTCTGTTACCATGAAGAGGATTTTGGTCTGTCTTGTGAATGGCACTTCTTTGCTACATCCCATGGCAAAAATGCATGTGATGGGATTCGAGGAACAGTGAAAAGAGCTACTACTCGTGCCAGTTTGCAGAGAACTACAGAGAGGCAAATTCTTACACCAGAACACATGTTTCAGTTTTGTGAAGAAAACTTGAGCAAGAAGATAAATTTTTTCTTTGTAACTACAGCTGATTTGAAAGATGCAGAAGAACGGTTGGAACATCGATTCAAGGATAGTAAGGCTATTCCTGGAACTCAGAAATATCATAGATTTGTTCCCCTAAACAAGGAAGAACTGATGGTGTATCCCATTTCAAGTGGCATTGGAGAAAAGAAAAGAATAAGGAAAAGTCATTTTACTAATGAACCTGCAATGCTTGGTAACCTAAAATGTGTCAAACCAGGAGAGTATGTTGGCTGCATTTATGACATGCAAGTTTGGTATGGAATTGTGGAGGAATATTGTGAAGAGTTTGATGATTTCACTGTGAACTTTCTACATCCCTCTGGGTCATCAGGATCAAGTGCATATTATTATCCATCAAACAAGGATTCATGTGCAGTGCCAGGACATCATATATTAACTGTAATGAGTTGTCCTACCCTAAGAGGAGGCAGCAGAATTCAATACATTTTTCCACAAAAAGAAATTGATGAGAGCATCGAGCATGCAAAAATTGTATTAGGCTAGCACATGAATCCTCTAAGTAGGTCTTCCCCTTTCACTATTATAACTATTATTGCCAGTGTAGATTAGCAGTGAAATACAATTTTACATTTTTTGCCTTTGTTTTTATATCTATAAAAAAATGTAATTTTAATTTCTATAGGTCAAATTATGAGCTTAAGTGTGAAAAAATAGGTAGAATTGATGCACAACTTATGAATATGTTCACTTATATGTTAGTTACATGAAAAATACTAACATAAACAAACTTTTTTTTGCTGATTCTAATAGCCAATGCCTATGCCTTCATTTTTTACATTTAAAAAAAAAATTCTCATTTGATACCCCAGAGGTCAAATCGTGACCTCAAATTTTGGTTACAGTGTAACTTTTTTATTTTTCAACCTAGAGTTCTAAAACTTGCATATTTGGATTCCTTGTCATTTTCTGATTCTAAATATATATACTTTTATATAATTGTGACCATTATTACCCAAGTTATGGGTCGCCAAATGTTAGTGACCTCGCAAGTGACCTCAAATTTCCTGAGGTCATATCTCTTGAACCGTTGGTCGGATTGACCTTATAATTTCAGAAATGGATTCAGGGCCCACAAACTCCCTATAAACCAAATTTCAGCAAAATCTGAGAGATGAGGGTGTTAGGCACTGGTTGATCTGACAGAGAATGACCCATATATGTGTGTGTATATATATATGTGTGTATATATATAATGTTTCAGACCAACAAAGACCCTCATGACTGGTCTACCTAACTGTGGTTGTAGTTGTGTATTGCACATGTACTCCGTGGTGGTGGAGGGGACCTACAGTTTTATGTGGGTTCTGAACCACAAAAACTTTAATTTTACTACCTTAAACTATACCCAATTTATCAACATACTTGTCTAATTGATTTTTACATATGTTTATAGATGTGTCACTAATTACTGTACTTCTGGCAAACTATTCCAGCTATTTACTATTCTATGCATAAAAAAGTTTTTGGCAACTGCTGTCTCGAGCCTTCTACTTGTCAACTTACACACATTATTTCTAGTTCTGGGTGCCAAATCAACAGGCCCTTGTTCTTGACCATCTCAGATTTGCTTCAAACTTGGTAGATTTATTGCCCCTCTAGAGTAACTAAGTCATGCAAAGTTTCAGACATCTAGGTCCCATGGTTCCGGAGAAATGGCCCCTGGAATTTTGGGGTTTTGGGCTAATTTTGGCATGACCAGGGTCCACAAAAATGGCCATAACTCCTTGAATATTTGTCCTATTGACATGATCTTTGCGCCATTTGAAAGCTCTTTGTCTGCTCTACATGTTAATGTAAGTTAGCTAACTGGCTACAGGTGAATGTTGTAAAAGTTATTTTTATTTGAAATATTAAGATTAAGTTTTCAACAAACACCGGTCATTGAAATTTGCTCAAATTGTGCTCACTGTTTCTATGGACTATTGACATTCTCTGTGTAAAATTTCATTCTGGGGAACAACTGGGAAGCTGAGTTAGAGGTGTTCAAATGAACAGGGTCATCGGCGAAATTCGATGTTTTTTCCTGCTCTGGTCAATGGTGGCTATGCCACTACCAACTGTTTTTTTTATTTTAACAGCAGGTCAAGCCACAGGTCCCAACCACCCACCCTTCACTTTGATGCCTTTGTTTTGTGGGTTTCCTTGTTGTGGTTCCCAAGCCACAGGTGGGTCTCTTCTCCATGGTTCCCAAGCCATCAGTGGGTTTCTTAACTGGATCCCAAGCTGTACAGTCTTTCAAAAATGTTTTTACAGTTTAAAAGTTCTGTATAGCAAGAGGTTTATTTTTGTTCCACAATTCGTGATGCCTTTTCCATTTCAGTTTCTGAGAGTCTGTAAGTCCTTCCAGTGGTGGTTATTGGATCTACAACAGTAAGAATTTCTGATTTATGCAGTACCAAAATATCTGGTCTTGATGGATAAGTGAATGAACAAGAAGGGCCTTTAGGTGTCAAGAAACTGAGTATCACTTTCCCACTATCTGTGTAAGTTTCAAGGACACATGCCAACCACCACTCATTATTATAGACAGCTGTGACAAATCCTCTGATGTCCTCAAACTGGATATCATTTTCTTGTTTTGTAACTCTAACTCTCTTTGTTTCTTGACTCCTTGAAAATGTCTTCACTTCCAGTTCTCCCTGAGACACAGGAACAAAACTGTGCAGTTTGTGTTCCTGGAATTGTACTTGCATTGTTGAATCTCTCTTCCAAGCCACATCCTTGTTTTATCCATTCATCATTGGATGAATACAGAAAGTTAATCCCTGGAATATGATCTCTTCCATATTCAAAGAGCTGTCTTGGTGTCATGATTTGGTCATTGTAGGGCCATTGCAGGCTGGCTCTAGCAGCTAGTCTCTTCACAGTGCCACCCACACCATCACATGGTCCTTTACCATGTGAGGTGGCAAAAAAGTGCCACTCTGCTTTCATCCCAAAATCAGCTGTATGGCTGTACAAATTGGCAAAGTTCTTGTAATTTTTGTATTGAGCAGCAGCTCCATCTGAGAAGTAGATCATCTGAACAATATCACATTCAAAATCAGCTTTCAGAAAGTCTCTCAACTTCCTTTGATACAAATGAACTGCCACTGTGTCATGATGGAGACAATCTGAGATTACTACCACATTTAATGTGCTTCAGGTCTTCTCCATCCCTGTAGTAGCACACAAAGGGATGTAGTGTGGTATGGAAAATTTGGGAGTACCGAAATGGAAGACCCACCTAATCTTGGATAAGCCATATTGACATTAAAATAAATAATAATAATAAAAAATAACTCAGAAGGAGAACATGAACTCTTGCTGAGAAAAATTAAATAAACACCAACGAAAAAACAAATATGGGATGAAAAGAAAAAGATCCCATGGCTAGAAATAGCAACACGGTTTTAAGAAGAAGAAGAAAAAGATCGGGATAAGCAGAATAACAGGGCGAGAAGCTGAATAAGCATAAGCTGATTAAGCATATCGACAGCGACGGAAAAAGCCGGAATAAAAATGTTTTACTGGTGTTAAGAGATAAGAAATTTATAAGAGTTTCAAGGTAAGAAGTTCATAAATTTCCCTTTGGTTATTAAATTTAGGTTAAATAAGCTGACATTTCAGCTGTAATTGTTTAACAAAAGTGTATGGAAGTCCTGTTTATGGACACATAGTTAGGCTAGTTCATCTTTGGCCTAGGTCTTCCAACTCCAACGTAGCCTAGGTTGTGTTTAGGCTAATCTGGTTGGAGCAGGACCTATTTTTTCCATATATAAATGGTGGCCTGTGTGGGGAAGGGTTATTTGCTGTGAAAACCTTAACCTTGAATAAAATAAAATAAAATAAATTAAAATAAAAAAATAATAAAATTACGCTTTATCAAACATTTTGACATCTGAACAGAATTTATTCCATGTTTAGCTTTTTCAAATACTACATATAAATAATAATAAATTACGAAGTCCTAACTAAAAATAAAAATAAGAAATAATTCAAATGCTTCAGAACTTATCATTTGGTCATAATGGTAAAATTCTAGAATTTATTTATAGAGTTGAAAGGGTTTAGGATTTTGGGGACTTAATTTTGGAAAAATAAAATAAATAAAGTATGGCTGAATGTGAAGCAATTGAGGCAACGATTAAATCATTAAAAAGGAAGAGATCAGCAAGGAAGGGAGTAATTACCAGGCTTTTAACTACCTTTAATAGCAAAGAAAATCCAAATAAAAGGGATTATGATACTATTTTGGGTGGTTTAAATAGAATTAAACAGGAAATAATAATTATAGATGAGGAAATTGTTACAGAAACTGATGCGTTAAATGTTGGTGAAGAGAGATATACAGCACTTTTGTGTGAACAAGAACAGAATATTTTTGAAATAGATTCTCACATAAATGAATTATATG
The DNA here is from genome assembly GCA_023014485.1 of Bathynomus jamesi. NCBI lineage: Eukaryota > Metazoa > Arthropoda > Malacostraca > Isopoda > Cirolanidae > Bathynomus > Bathynomus jamesi. Next base: position 164,621 of record JAJOZX010004349.1, on the reverse strand, counting down.
CTGCTTTAGATAATCTACCAAATAATTTAGAGGCTACAAATCAAAGTTTGATTGAGGCCTTCAGAAATGTATCCATTTCTAATGATGACAATAAACAACTAAAAGCCAAGTTACCAACATTACAAGTACCAATATTTGAGGGTGATCGAACAAAATTTCAGTCTTTTCTAGAAAAATTTGATAGTTTAATTGGCAACAAAGATTATATATCTGATGTTGACAAATTCAGTTATCTCCTTAATTATTTAAAGGGCCCAGCCCTAAAACTGGTTGATGCCTTACCGGCAATTGGCAGTTCATATAAAATAGCTCTCAAATTACTAGAAAGAAATTTCCTAAATAAAAAAGAAATAGTAAATGATTTGGCAATAAAATTAAAAAAATAAAACCAGCCAAGGATAACCATCAGGATCTGTACAATTTCTATTGTGAAATTGAATGCATGTTAGGTCATCTACAAAATAATGACATAGATCTAGAGAAATCAGCATGGTTTATCCAAGCCATAATATTTGATTGTTTACCTACCCAAATTAGGGATATTTTCCAAAGAATAACGGGAAATACATACCCTACCCTTGATGAAATAAGGAATGAATTTCCAAATGTTTTGTCAATGTACAAATCTTCAAAGATAGATTCACAAACAAAGATAGATTCACAAACAAAGATAGATTCACAAACAAAGATTGATTCACAAACAAAGAGAATACAAACAAAATCACAACCATAACAAAAAGACAAATCAGAACAAAAAGTGATAGGTCTAACTCCTACACTACGAAATTTTAATGTTACGACAGAATTTGTACGTAAGTGTAAATTTTGTTCGGCTGATGATCACTATAGCACACGATGTACTAAATATGTAGACTTAGAATCCCGGATAAATAGGTGTTCTCAGTTAAACCTTTGTACTAAATGCACAGGAGCAGGACATACTAACAAAGACTGCAAAACAAAAATAAGATTCAAATGTGTTAATTGTGGAAGTATAAATCATGTCTCTTGTCTTTGTGATTCATTTAAAAATTCAAATAAACAAAACCTAAAGAAAAATGAAAAAACATTTAATGGACATATATCAATAAATAATGTCAATAAAAATTCTAGTGTACTCCTACCTACAATAACCTTAGATTTAAAAAATAAAGAAGGTGGGACAACTCCTATAAGATGTCTAATAGATTCTTGTTCCCAACAAACATTTGTAGATCAATCATTAGTTAATCAATTAGGCCTACAAACTCATAAAAATGAACAAGAATTATGTATAACATCATTTGTCAAAGAAAATGAACAGAAAGAAAAATATAATACAGTCAATTTAGATCTAGATATACCCACAGAGAATAAAACAACAAACATAGAAGCAGTAGTCATTGAACAAGTTGGTCAACAAAAATTTAAAATACCAAATTTAAAAGAAGTAATACAACAACTTAAAAAGCAATATAAAATTGCAGATAGAAATTTAAATGATGATATAATAGATAATGTTCAAATGTTAATTGGAGCTGATTATATTCACTTAATTCAGAAGGGCATAGTCAGAATAGGAGATGGGATTGCTCTAGATACTCACTGGGTATAGCTCCACTGGGACACATAGATAATTATAAAATAACAATGAAAAATAAAAATATATGACTAACAAACTTGCCCTATTATGACAAGGTCTTACACAACTCAAATAATGACATAAATACTGAAATATTAAATAAATCATTAACAACTGAAGAATTAGATAAAGGTGTACAACAGCTCTGGCTATTAGAGTCAGTGGGGTGCAAGATGGTGATCATACAGATGAAAATCAATTAATGGCTGAAAATTTTGAAAACACCATCATGTATGAAAATGGCCATTATTCAATTGAACTACCTTGGAAGATCAATAGTCCAAAATTAAATGATAATCTAAAGGTAGCTAAAGGTCATCTCTATAATTTGATGAGAAGATTAAAAAATGATAAGAGAATTAAAATGTATGATGATGTTTTCAAGGACCAGTTAGAAAAAGGCTTCATTGAAGAAGTTAAAGATCACCCCTTTAAAAAAGACAACTGCCATTATCTTACTCACACAGGAGTCTATAGAAAGGATGCACCCACAACAAAACTTAGAGTTGTGTATAACTGTAGTCTTAAAGATGGCAATAAGCATAGCTTGAATGACTGTCTCATAGAGGGGCCTAATCTTATTTCAGACCTTGTAAAAATCCTTCTAAGATTTAGATTAGATGACTATGCAGTTCAAAGTGATATAAGCAAAGCTTTTTTGAGAATTCATCTGAAAAATAACTATGACAAAGATCAACTAAGATTCTTGTGGTTTAATGATCCATATGACTTAAATAAGGGGTTTAAAACATTTAAATTTAATGTGGTTTTGTTTGGAGCAAATGCAAGTCCTAGTTTACTGGCTTTAACCATCAAACATCACTTAAATTTGTATGATGAAAATGATTTAACTGTTCAGTTCTTGAAAGATCACTTCTATGTAGATAACCTTGTAGGATCAACCAAAACAGAGTCGGAATTAAATGAAGTTTACATAAAAGCAGAAAAATGAAAGAAGGTAATTTTGAATTAAGAGAGTGGATCACAAATAATGAGAGACTAAATCAAAAAATAAAATCAGAAGACAAAGGATTAACAGAACAAAATAACAGGGTGAAAACATTAGGCATGATCTGGGATTTGAACTCAGATTCTAAAGTTCATGATTCACTCTGCACAAAAGGCTACACCTTAGATACAACAGCTAACACAAAAAGAAAGATCTTATCCGAAAGTTCAAAAATATTTGATCCTATGGGTTTACTCCTTCCTTCTACTATCAGATCCAGGGTTCTTTTACAAGAATTTTGGAAACAGAAACTAGACTGGGATGATCCTATAACCAATAAACAACAAGATAGCTGGAAAAGGTTAGCTAAAGATCTCAATAAATTACAAAACATAAATATTCCCAGAGTTTGTGGACACAGAGATACACCTCAAACCTTGCATGTATTTGGTGATGCCAGTGAAAAGGTGTATGGCTGTTGCGCTTACCTTGTAGGTGAGGATGGCAGCCATTTGATCTATGCCAAGGGGAAAGTAACACCCTTAAAACAAAAGAAAACTATTCCTCAGCTTGAACTACTTGCGGGTTATCTAGCTGTAAAAATAACAGTATTTCTCCATGAAGTCTATTATGATGTAAACATCACAACTACATATATTTGGCTTGATAGTCAAATCTGCTTGGCATGGATCAACTCTGATGAGTTAAACTCAAAAAACATCTTTGTCCGTAACAGATTAAGAGACATTAAAGAAGCTAGACAAAATTTGGACATAACCTTCAGATACATTCCAACAAAACAAAATCCAGCAGACTTTCTCACAAGAGGATTATCCTGCAAATTACTAAAATCCAACAAAAATTGGTTTCATGGACCTGAATTCATTCAGGATGAAACAATGTGGCCAGCAGAACAAATTAATGTAAAACTTAACATGATAACCACAAATAAAGTTGAGCCACTATTAGATTATAACAGTTTTCTGACTTTGGCAAACTTGTAAGGGTAACATCTTACTGTCTCAGATTCATTCACAACTGTTTAAAGAAAATAAATAAACAAAGAAATAATGATAATGAAATGTATACAAGTCTAGCTACCAAATATTGGATTAACCACATACAACAAACAGAATACAAAAATGAAATAGATTTTTTAACAATTGGTAAACAAAGGAACAAAGTACCCTCTGTGGTAATAAACTTGAATCTTTACATTGACAAAGATGGCTTATTAAGATGTAAGGGTAGATTAAACAAATCACAAATCACATATAACAGTAAACAACCCCTTCTTCTTCCTAGGTTCCATCACATTACAGCCCTAATTATTAGAGAGAAACACAATGAACTTTATCACATGGGCGTTCCACAAACATTAAATGCCATTAGAAAGTTGTATTGGATACCCAAAGGCAGAATGACTGTAAAGACAGTTTTGAATAACTGTGTCACCTGCAAAAGGATTCATTCCAGATCTTTCAGGAAGACCAATCCTCCTGATTTGCCAACAGAGAGAGTCACCTTTAATAGGCCTTTTGAAACAGTTGGCATAGACTATACAGGAAGTTTGACTGTTGGTCTGGGAACAACAGAACAAAAAATGTACATCATAACTTTACACATGTTCATCTTCTAGAGCAGTCAGCCTAGACGTAGTGTGTGATCTCACCGCAGAATCATTTGTCTATAGCTTTAGAAGATTTTTGCTAAGCATTCTGTACCCAAAATTGTTTGGACAGATAATGCAACCTATTTCAAGGCTGGTGAAAACCAAATAAATGACATATTACAAAATTCACATACCATAACATATCTACAAAATAACAAAATAAAATGGAAATACATCCCTGTTGCATCACCATGGTATGGAGCAATCTGGGAAAGGAATATCCAAACAATAAAGAATTGCCTAAAGAAATCAATAGGTAAAAAACAAATTGAATTCTTTGAACTTCTCACTCTCATTAGTGAAATTGAGAATGTTGTCAATAACAGACCTCTTACTTATGTAGGGGATAATATTAATGATGTAGAGCCTCTTACCCCAAATCATTTGATTAAGGGAGAAGTCATTAACCTTCTACCTGATTACAATATCTCCTTGGATGATCCACCTTGGAGTGATAATAATCATGATTTGCAAAATAGATTATCACAAATAACAAATATAAAAACAAATTTAAAAAGCAATGGAGTGATGAATACCTTGTTGGGTTGAGAGAAAGACATAAATATATACAAAACAAAGACTGGGTTAATAAAATTAGGGTAGGAGATGTAGTTCTAATTAGACAAAATACACCAAGACAGTGTTGGCCATTAGGTAGAGTTTTAGAACTGAAAACTGGGGAAGATGGATTAACCAGGGTTGTAAAACTTAAAACTGCTTCAGGTGAAACTATAAGAGATGTATCACTCTTATACCCCCTAGAAGTAGGACCAACTACTGTTAACAAAAATGATCAAGATGATGAATCTATAATAGATTCTGATGATGATCAAAATTTGACCCAAACTATACCAAACCTAACCTGTTCAATAAATGATGTAACTAGTCCTACTACTACAATAACCTATACCACAAATAGTAGACCACAACGTTCAACTGCTCTACGAGCTAGGCAGATGTTACAACAAAAGATAAGGGCTGGAGTATTGTAATATTTCCTATGGAAAATAAACTAAAATGCAACACCCTTTCATTTTGAAAAGGGTGAGGACTTTATAAAATGCTACACTTCTTATATTAAAAAGTGAGGAAAAACAAAAATGGAATAACAAATAAAACATAAAATATAGGTAATCTAAGATGGGTTAATAAATATTAAAGAAAAAATTGGGTTTCACATGCAATTTTTCCTTTCTGGCTGGCCCCAATGTATGGAAAATTTGGGAGTACCGAAATGGAAGACCCACCTAATCTTGGATAAGCCATATTGACATTAAAATAAATAATAATAATAAAAAATAACTCAGAAGGAGAACATGAACTCTTGCTGAGAAAAATTAAATAAACACCAACGAAAAAAACAAATATGGGATGAAAAGAAAAAGATCCCATGGCTAGAAATAGCAACACGGTTTTAAGAAGAAGAAGAAAAAGATCGGGATAAGCAGAATAACAGGGCGAGAAGCTGAATAAGCATAAGCTGATTAAGCATATCGACAGCGACGGAAAAAGCCGGAATAAAAATGTTTTACTGGTGTTAAGAGATAAGAAATTTATAAGAGTTTCAAGGTAAGAAGTTCATAAATTTCCCTTTGGTTATTAAATTTAGGTTAAATAAGCTGACATTTCAGCTGTAATTGTTTAACAAAAGTGTATGGAAGTCCTGTTTATGGACACATAGTTAGGCTAGTTCATCTTTGGCCTAGGTCTTCCAACTCCAACGTAGCCTAGGTTGTGTTTAGGCTAATCTGGTTGGAGCAGGACCTATTTTTTCCATATATAAATGGTGGCCTGTGTGGGGAAGGGTTATTTGCTGTGAAAACCTTAACCTTGAATAAAATAAAATAAAATAAATTAAAATAAAAATAATAAAATTACGCTTTATCAAACATTTTGACATCTGAACAGAATTTATTCCATGTTTAGCTTTTTCAAATACTACATATAAATAATAATAAATTACGAAGTCCTAACTAAAATAAAAATAAGAAATAATTCAAATGCTTCAGAACTTATCATTTGGTCATAATGGTAAAATTCTAGAATTTATTTATAGAGTTGAAAGGGTTTAGGATTTTGGGGACTTAATTTTGGAAAAATAAAATAAATAAAGTATGGCTGAATGTGAAGCAATTGAGGCAACGATTAAATCATTAAAAAGGAAGAGATCAGCAAGGAAGGGAGTAATTACCAGGCTTTTAACTACCTTTAATAGCAAAGAAAATCCAAATAAAAGGGATTATGATACTATTTTGGGTGGTTTAAATAGAATTAAACAGAAATAATAATTATAGATGAGGAAATTGTTACAGAAACTGATGCGTTAAATGTTGGTGAAGAGAGATATACAGCACTTTTGTGTGAACAAGAACAGAATATTTTTGAAATAGATTCTCACATAAATGAATTATATGCTGCTTTAGATAATCTACCAAATAATTTAGAGCTACAAATCAAAGTTTGATTGAGGCCTTCAGAAATGTATCCATTTCTAATGATGACAATAAACAACTAAAAGCCAAGTTACCAACATTACAAGTACCAATATTTGAGGGTGATCGAACAAAATTTTCAGTCTTTTCTAGAAAAATTTGATAGTTTAATTGGCAACAAAGATTATATATCTGATGTTGACAAATTCAGTTATCTCCTTAATTATTTAAAGGGCCCAGCCCTAAAACTGGTTGATGCCTTACCGGCAATTGGCAGTTCATATAAAATAGCTCTCAAATTACTAGAAAGAAATTTCCTAAATAAAAAAGAAATAGTAAATGATTTGGCAATAAAATTAAAAAATATAAAACCAGCCAAGGATAACCATCAGGATCTGTACAATTTCTATTGTGAAATTGAATGCATGTTAGGTCATCTACAAAATAATGCATAGATCTAGAGAAATCAGCATGGTTTATCCAAGCCATAATATTTGATTGTTTACCTACCCAAATTAGGGATATTTTCCAAAGAATAACGGGAATACATACCCTACCCTTGATGAAATAAGGAATGAATTTCCAAATGTTTTGTCAATGTACAAATCTTCAAAGATAGATTCACAAACAAAGATAGATTCACAAACAAAGATAGATTCACAAACAAAGATTGATTCACAAACAAAGAGAATACAAACAAAATCACAACCATAACAAAAAGACAAATCAGAACAAAAAGTGATAGGTCTAACTCCTACACTACGAAATTTTAATGTTACGACAGAATTTGTACGTAGTGTAAATTTTGTTCGGCTGATGATCACTATAGCACACGATGTACTAAATATGTAGACTTAGAATCCCGGATAAATAGGTGTTCTCAGTTAAACCTTTGTACTAAATGCACAGGAGCAGGACATACTAACAAAGACTGCAAAACAAAAATAAGATTCAAATGTGTTAATTGTGGAAGTATAAATCATGTCTCTTGTCTTTGTGATTCATTTAAAAATTCAAATAAACAAAACCTAAAGAAAATGAAAAAACATTTAATGGACATATATCAATAAATAATGTCAATAAAAATTCTAGTGTACTCCTACCTACAATAACCTTAGATTTAAAAAATAAAGAAGGTGGGACAACTCCTATAAGATGTCTAATAGATTCTTGTTCCCAACAAACATTTGTAGATCAATCATTAGTTAATCAATTAGGCCTACAAACTCATAAAAATGAACAAGAATTATGTATAACATCATTTGTCAAAGAAAATGAACAGAAAGAAAAATATAATACAGTCAATTTAGATCTAGATATACCCACAGAGAATAAAACAACAAACATAGAAGCAGTAGTCATTGAACAAGTTGGTCAACAAAAATTTAAAATACCAAATTTAAAAGAAGTAATACAACAACTTAAAAGCAATATAAAATTGCAGATAGAAATTTAAATGATGATATAATAGATAATGTTCAAATGTTAATTGGAGCTGATTATATTCACTTAATTCAGAAGGGCATAGTCAGAATAGGAGATGGGATTGCTCTAGATACTCACTGGGGTATAGCTCCACTGGGACACATAGATAATTATAAAATAACAATGAAAAATAAAAATATATGACTAACAAACTTGCCCTATTATGACAAGGTCTTACACAACTCAATAATGACATAAATACTGAAATATTAAATAAATCATTAACAACTGAAGAATTAGATAAAGGTGTACAACAGCTCTGGCTATTAGAGTCAGTGGGGGTGCAAGATGGTGATCATACAGATGAAAATCAATTAATGGCTGAAAATTTTGAAAACACCATCATGTATGAAAATGGCCATTATTCAATTGAACTACCTTGGAAGATCAATAGTCCAAAATTAAATGATAATCTAAAGGTAGCTAAAGGTCATCTCTATAATTTGATGAGAAGATTAAAAAATGATAAGAGAATTAAAATGTATGATGATGTTTTCAAGGACCAGTTAGAAAAAGGCTTCATTGAAGAAGTTAAAGATCACCCCTTTAAAAAAGACAACTGCCATTATCTTACTCACACAGGAGTCTATAGAAAGGATGCACCCACAACAAAACTTAGAGTTGTGTATAACTGTAGTCTTAAAGATGGCAATAAGCATAGCTTGAATGACTGTCTCATAGAGGGGCCTAATCTTATTTCAGACCTTGTAAAAATCCTTCTAAGATTTAGATTAGATGACTATGCAGTTCAAAGTGATATAAGCAAGCTTTTTTGAGAATTCATCTGAAAAATAACTATGACAAAGATCAACTAAGATTCTTGTGGTTTAATGATCCATATGACTTAAATAAGGGGTTTAAAACATTTAAATTTAATGTGGTTTTGTTTGGAGCAAATGCAAGTCCTAGTTTACTGGCTTTAACCATCAAACATCACTTAAATTTGTATGATGAAAATGATTTAACTGTTCAGTTCTTGAAATCACTTCTATGTAGATAACCTTGTAGGATCAACCAAAACAGAGTCGGAATTAAATGAAGTTTACATAAAAGCAGAAAATAATGAAAGAAGGTAATTTTGAATTAAGAGAGTGGATCACAAATAATGAGAGACTAAATCAAAAAATAAAATCAGAAGACAAAGGATTAACAGAACAAAATAACAGGGTGAAAACATTAGGCATGATCTGGGATTTGAACTCAGATTCTAAAGTTCATGATTCACTCTGCACAAAAGGCTACACCTTAGATACAACAGCTAACACAAAAAGAAAGATCTTATCCGAAAGTTCAAAAATATTTGATCCTATGGGTTTACTCCTTCCTTCTACTATCAGATCCAGGGTTCTTTTACAAGAATTTTGGAAACAGAAACTAGACTGGGATGATCCTATAACCAATAAACAACAAGATAGCTGGAAAAGGTTAGCTAAAGATCTCAATAAATTACAAAACATAAATATTCCCAGAGTTTGTGGACACAGAGATACACCTCAAACCTTGCATGTATTTGGTGATGCCAGTGAAAAGGTGTATGGCTGTTGCGCTTACCTTGTAGGTGAGGATGGCAGCCATTTGATCTATGCCAAGGGGAAAGTAACACCCTTAAAACAAAAGAAAACTATTCCTCAGCTTGAACTACTTGCGGGTTATCTAGCTGTAAAAATAACAGTATTTCTCCATGAAGTCTATTATGATGTAAACATCACAACTACATATATTTGGCTTGATAGTCAAATCTGCTTGGCATGGATCAACTCTGATGAGTTAAACTCAAAAAACATCTTTGTCCGTAACAGATTAAGAGACATTAAAGAAGCTAGACAAAATTTGGACATAACCTTCAGATACATTCCAACAAAACAAAATCCAGCAGACTTTCTCACAAGAGGATTATCCTGCAAATTACTAAAATCCAACAAAAATTGGTTTCATGGACCTGAATTCATTCAGGATGAAACAATGTGGCCAGCAGAACAAATTAATGTAAAACTTAACATGATAACCACAAATAAAGTTGAGCCACTATTAGATTATAACAGTTATTCTGACTTTGGCAAACTTGTAAGGGTAACATCTTACTGTCTCAGATTCATTCACAACTGTTTAAAGAAAATAAATAAACAAAGAAATAATGATAATGAAATGTATACAAGTCTAGCTACCAAATATTGGATTAACCACATACAACAAACAGAATACAAAAATGAAATAGATTTTTTAACAATTGGTAAACAAAGGAACAAAGTACCCTCTGTGGTAATAAACTTGAATCTTTACATTGACAAAGATGGCTTATTAAGATGTAAGGGTAGATTAAACAAATCACAAATCACATATAACAGTAAACAACCCCTTCTTCTTCCTAGGTTCCATCACATTACAGCCCTAATTATTAGAGAGAAACACAATGAACTTTATCACATGGGCGTTCCACAAACATTAAATGCCATTAGAAAGTTGTATTGGATACCCAAAGGCAGAATGACTGTAAAGACAGTTTTGAATAACTGTGTCACCTGCAAAAGGATTCATTCCAGATCTTTCAGGAAGACCAATCCTCCTGATTTGCCAACAGAGAGAGTCACCTTTAATAGGCCTTTTGAAACAGTTGGCATAGACTATACAGGAAGTTTGACTGTTGGTCTGGGAACAACAGAACAAAAAATGTACATCATACTTTACACATGTTCATCTTCTAGAGCAGTCAGCCTAGACGTAGTGTGTGATCTCACCGCAGAATCATTTGTCTATAGCTTTAGAAGATTTTGTGCTAAGCATTCTGTACCCAAAATTGTTTGGACAGATAATGCAACCTATTTCAAGGCTGGTGAAAACCAAATAAATGACATATTACAAAATTCACATACCATAACATATCTACAAAATAACAAAATAAAATGGAAATACATCCCTGTTGCATCACCATGGTATGGAGCAATCTGGGAAAGGAATATCCAAACAATAAAGAATTGCCTAAAGAAATCAATAGGTAAAAAACAAATTGAATTCTTTGAACTTCTCACTCTCATTAGTGAAATTGAGAATGTTGTCAATAACAGACCTCTTACTTATGTAGGGGATAATATTAATGATGTAGAGCCTCTTACCCCAAATCATTTGATTAAGGGAGAAGTCATTAACCTTCTACCTGATTACAATATCTCCTTGGATGATCCACCTTGGAGTGATAATAATCATGATTTGCAAAATAGATTATCACAAATAACAAATATAAAACAAAATTTAAAAAGCAATGGAGTGATGAATACCTTGTTGGGTTGAGAGAAAGACATAAATATATACAAACAAAGACTGGGTTAATAAAATTAGGGTAGGAGATGTAGTTCTAATTAGACAAAATACACCAAGACAGTGTTGGCCATTAGGTAGAGTTTTAGAACTGAAAACTGGGGAAGATGGATTAACCAGGGTTGTAAAACTTAAAACTGCTTCAGGTGAAACTATAAGAGATGTATCACTCTTATACCCCCTAGAAGTAGGACCAACTACTGTTAACAAAAATGATCAAGATGATGAATCTATAATAGATTCTGATGATGATCAAAATTTGACCCAAACTATACCAAACCTAACCTGTTCAATAAATGATGTAACTAGTCCTACTACTACAATAACCTATACCACAAATAGTAGACCACAACGTTCAACTGCTCTACGAGCTAGGCAGATGTTACAACAAAAGATAAGGGCTGGAGTATTGTAATATTTCCTATGGAAAATAAACTAAAATGCAACACCCTTTCATTTTGAAAAGGGTGAGGACTTTATAAAATGCTACACTTCTTATATTAAAAAGTGAGGAAAAACAAAAATGGAATAACAAATAAAACATAAAATATAGGTAATCTAAGATGGGTTAATAAATATTAAAGAAAAAATTGGGTTTCACATGCAATTTTTCCTTTCTGGCTGGCCCCAATGTATGGAAAATTTGGGAGTACCGAAATGGAAGACCCACCTAATCTTGGATAAGCCATATTGACATTAAAATAAATAATAATAATAAAAATAACTCAGAAGGAGAACATGAACTCTTGCTGAGAAAAATTAAATAAACACCAACGAAAAAACAAATATGGGATGAAAAGAAAAAGATCCCATGGCTAGAAATAGCAACACGGTTTTAAGAAGAAGAAGAAAAAGATCGGGATAAGCAGAATAACAGGGCGAGAAGCTGAATAAGCATAAGCTGATTAAGCATATCGACAGCGACGGAAAAAGCCGGAATAAAAATGTTTTACTGGTGTTAAGAGATAAGAAATTTATAAGAGTTTCAAGGTAAGAAGTTCATAAATTTCCCTTTGGTTATTAAATTTAGGTTAAATAAGCTGACATTTCAGCTGTAATTGTTTAACAAAAGTGTATGGAAGTCCTGTTTATGGACACATAGTTAGGCTAGTTCATCTTTGGCCTAGGTCTTCCAACTCCAACGTAGCCTAGGTTGTGTTTAGGCTAATCTGGTTGGAGCAGGACCTATTTTTTCCATAGTGGCTTGGGCATTATTCCAATAGAATCCTTGGGCTGCATCTTGTAAAATAAATGAATAGGTCTCTGCAAAATCTCCATGAACTAATACTTCTCTCTTCTTCAAGGATTCTTTCCTCTCTGAGCAGAATGCAGACTGTTCTTTGGCAATAAACTCATGCCTCCTGAGAACTTGAAGGCTTGTACAAAATGCTTCAATGAATTCATCTGCTGATTCTGACACTGTTTCCAGGGTGGTTCTATCTGTTGATAACCACTGCTTATACTGCACTTCATCAATCATGTTGTTATTGAAAACTTCAGCCAAAAACTGCTCAAAATCTGCTATCAGATGACTGCAATTTGAACACTGACTTAAGTAGCAGTCTGCTGATGTTGGATTGCACATAACTGCAGTCAAACGTTGATGGTAATCTGTCAAATGAAAGTTTTCCTCTTCTGTAAGAGCAGGTAGTCCTGTTCCAACAATCATGAGTTTCGTGTTTTGATGGATTGTGCAAACACACACACTGTGTGTTCCACTGGCACCTGGTAGGACACATTCTTTAGGCCTGAGATCAGCAAACTTTTAACTTCAGGATTCTTGGACTTGAACAGCTGATAAACCTCTCTTAAATTGCAGAGCATCAGGTGCTTTTGTTCTTGAACTCTTTGACCTTGTTTCAGGACTGTCTTAAAGTCCTTTTTCCCAGGCATAATCTGGCTCACTTCTTGGCTCTTGTAAAATTTAGCAACTTCATCCACTGTCTCTTGTGGAAACAAGCTTTCTCTTTTGTTTGGCAGTGACAAAATTCCTTTTTCTTTAACAAGCTTCTTAGCTTGTCTTGCCATGTAATTAGTGGCACCAAATTATTCTTCAACTTTTGCAATACTCCAGCTTTTTGGCAGGGTTGTCAAGATTTGAACTTTTTCACTTCTTTTTTCACTAATTGCAAACTTTTCTTTCAACTGGGTAATGATTTCTGATTCATCAGAATTAACTTGCTTTTCTGAAGTGGATTCTCCTTCAATTTTAGAACTGGGTGAGATAAGTTAAAGTTTCCTTGAAATCCTTTTCTGTATTTTCTCTGCTTTCTTTTGTCCATATCTGAACTGTCTGTTAAGCTTTCGGTGTTTAATTGGTGATTCACCAATTACTGACAGAGACTCATTCAGTGACTGTAATTCACTTTCTGGAGAAACAAAAACATCTCCAGAACACTCTGGTTGCTGTTCAGAAGACACAGGTACAGCATCTGAAGACTCGCTGGATGATGATGATGATGATGATGATGATGATGATGATGATGATGATGATGATGATGATCTAGTCTCTGGTAATTTCTTCCGACATGTCACAAATTTTCTGACTAGGAATTATTCCAGATTTAGGGAATTTTTCTCAGTCCTTTTTTTTTACAGGTTTTTCATGCAGGTTGAAAGGGTCACAGCATGATGTCTGACTCACTTGAAACTTCGCTGCTGCATCCATTTCTGCACAACTCACTTAAATTCCTGAAACAGTGAATAAACATATAGTTAGTTAAAGTTGGATTTCATGCCACTAGCCACTACCAAGCAATATGGATGAGCTTTGAGCATGGAATGCAATTTAGGTACACTCAAAAATTTGAAAAAAAAAAAATCATTGAATTTCGCCAATGACCCTGTTCATTTGAACACTTCTAACTCAGCTTCCCAGTTGTTCCCCAGAATGAAATTTTAGAGAGAGAATGTCAATAGTCCATAGAAACAGTGAGCACAATTTGAGCAAACTTCAATGAGAGGTGTTTGTTGAAAACTTAATCTCAATATTTCAAATAAAAATAACTTGTACTGTATAACATTCACCTGTAGCCAGTTAGCTAACTTACATTAACATGTAGAGCAGACAAAGAGCTTTCAAATGGCGCAAAGATCATGTCAATAGGACAAATATTCAAGGAGTTATGGCCATTTTTGTGGACCCTGGTCATGCCAAAATTAGCCCAAAACCCCAAAATTCCAGGGGCCATTTCTCCGGAACCATGGGACCTAGAGGTCTGCAATTTTGCATGACTTAGTTACTCTAGAGGGATAATACATCTACCAAGTTTGAAGCAAATCTGAGATGATCATGGTAATTTTGCTCAAAAATCATGTTGATTTGGTGTGGAATGACCCTTCTACTATATTGTGATATTTCGAAAAAGCTATCTCTATTTACGTTATCGAACCCATTCATAATTTTAAAAACCTGGATTAGCTCACCCCTTAGCCTCCTAGTCTTGTGTGTGGTCAATTTTAACTCCTTAAGCCTATCCTCATACGACTTTGACCTAAGCGACGGAATCATCTTAGTTGCTCATCTTTGAACTCTCTTGATTTTGTCTATATCTTTGCGCATATGCGGATTCCAAAATTGGATTGTATACTCCAAATGGGGTCTAACTAATGATTTATAAAGAACAACAATAATGTCACATGATTTGTACTCAATTCCTAACTATAAAACCTAGCACTTTGTTCACTTTATTGACTGCTGCTGTACTTTGTTTTGCCACTTTTAAATCACCAGTGACTATAACTCCTAAATCTTTTTCCTGATCTACGCTTGCCAACTCATTCCCTGACACATACTATATACTCAAAATTACCATTACGAGAACCTATATGTAAAATTTTACACTTATTAATGTTAAATCTCAATTGCCATGTGACTGACCAATCTATGATTTTATTCAGATCTTCCTGGATTTTAATTCTATCTTCAGTATTAATTCCCCTACCACCCAACTTCGTGTCATCCGCAAACTTTGAAACTGTACTGACTAGGCCGACATCTAAATTGTTTATATATATATATATATATATATATATATATATATATATATATATATATATATATATATACAGTGCCCGCGAAAAGTATCCGATCACTCAAGAAAATACAATATTTTCCCTTGATATTCAGAGACACATAATTCACTTTCTATTTGTTCTAGCGACATCTGGTAACTTTGAGGTTGCTCGCTGATATGAGAGCTATCCAACGCATTCTCAAATTAGTGTTCTGGTAGCCTTCGTTGCGGGTGGCTGTGTCTTAAAGTTGTCAGATTTCACTGTTTGTGTAAATTTATTGATATTTTTTTATTTTTACAGAAAGTGGTGTAAATAAAATTTATATATAATGTGTGCTAAAAAAAACTTAAGAGTGATTGTCGAGGTGCTATTGTTGCTTTGCATACATGTGGGAAATCACAGAGACAGATAGCTAAGGAATTAAACATATCCCAAAGTACCGTTAATTTATGGGTTTCACGGGCTAAGAACAATGCCGGCCTAACCACGCCAGTCCCTAAAAAACGATCTGGCAGACCGAGAAAAACAAATTCACGAACAGACAAACTTATGAAACGTTTAGTATTGAAAAACCCAACAATAACTGCGAAAGAAATAAAATTTAATATGAATAATTTGTTATCTGGTGTTTCTGAACGAACTATCCAGGAGCGGCTCCAAAAAGAACTCGGATTACCATCTCGCCATGCTGCTAAGAAACCGTTCATTAATGAAAAAATGCGTAAAAACGTGTCGCATTTTGTAAAAAATATATTCATTGGACTGTTGATGACTGGAAGAAGGTTTTATTTAGTGATGAGTCGACATTTTTGACATTCAGAAGTTGTCCAAAAAAGGTTCGCCGGCCCATTGGCTCAAATAGGATGGACCCTAAATACACCCTAAAGACAATGAAACACCCTCCAAGTGTGATGGTTTGGGGTTGTTTCGGTTACTATGGGCGTGGAAACCTATATTTTCTTCCGAAGAACACAACTATGAATGGTGCACGGTATTTAGCAATGCTACAGGATAAACTTCCAATGGCAATGGCAATCCAAAGGACAAAAACATACATGCATGATGGTGCACCATGTCACAGGGCCAAAATAGTGACAAAATGGATTACTGACAATAAATTTGATATTTTGGATTGGCCTGGTAATAGTCCAGATCTCAATCCGATAGAAAATATGTGGCTAATAATAAAAAATAAGGTTGAATGCCACGACACTGGCTCAGTCGAAAAATTACAAGAAGCCATCAAAAAGGTATGGTGCAAGGAAATATCAGTGGAAGTTTGTCAAAACTTGATTAAATCCATGCCAAAACGTCTAGAACAAGTCATCCAAACCAAAGGACAGATGACAAAATACTAATATAAGGTTAGTATACATTTAAACATTGTTTTTTATGTAAAAAATACAAATTTCCAGGGTGATCGGATACTTTTCGCAGGCACTGTATATAATATATATAAGAAAAAGCAAGGGGCCCAATACAGAACCCTGAGGAATGCCACTTGCTACATTAGCCCAAGAAGACTCAGCTCCATCAATGACCACCCTTTGTTTCCTAACTCGCAACCACTCTTCTTTTCAATTTATTACTACATCCCTGATTCAATGAGTCTTTTGTGCGGTATGGTGTCAAATGCTTTTTGAAAATCTAAATACACTACATCTACCACCTGATACTATCGTAAACTTCAACTACGCTTTGAAAAAATTCTAGAAGATTAGTTAAGCAAGATTTGTTTCGCCTGAAATTGTGCTGCGTATTTCTAATCAAGTTATGGAAGTGTTTGACTATACGATCCCTAATTATTGATTCCAGTAGCTTACTTACAACAGATGTTAAACTGATTGGCCTATAATTTCCCACTGCACCTTTATCGCCTTTCTTAAAGATAGGTGTTACATTTGCTAACTTGAAATTATCTGGTATGCACCCCCTTAGAAATAGATGCATTAAAAATCTTTGTTAGCAGCACAACAATGCTTTCCTTTAATTCTTTTAGTTGTATAGGATATATGGAATCTGGCCCTGGTGATTTAAGCATTTTCATTTTACCAATATAGTGCATTGGTAACCACCATATTATCTAAAGTATTACCATTATCAAAAGATATTATGTCTATGGCCGCAGGGATATTTGTTATATCTTCTATTGTAAAAACTGACATAAAAAATTCATTCAGCAGAGTAACCATTTGCTTGTTTTCAGAAGCTAGCTCTCTGTCAGAATTTTTCAATGCCCCCAAGATACTCTCTACTGAATTCCTATTATTGACATATTGAAAAAATTGCTTGGAGTTTTCTTTGCCGTCATGAGCTATAGAAATTTTGAAATCACACTTGGACTTTATTATGTTTTTCGTTTCACACCTTAGAGATATGTAGTTGTTTCGTAACCACAATTTTCTTTATCACATTTATGTAGCCTATAAGCCCTATCTCTACTCTTTATGATATCCCCTGCTTTAGAAGTAAACCACAAGGGCTTGTTGTTTACTTTCACATGCTTAATCTTGTACAGTACACATTCCTCATTTATGTAAACTTTCTGACAGCGCTGGTTACGCAGAGAGAAAGTTGAGGAAAGTAGTAGTAGTTGTGAAAAGAAAGCTTGAACTTGCAACTAAACAACCAATTTCATGCAGTGACTCAGATGATACAGAACTGGAGATTCTTCAACAACTAAAAGAGAAATTTAATCAAGTGACAAGTCGAAGTGAAAAACTGACAATTCTTACTATCCTACCAAAAAGATGGACACAAGTAAAGATCAGAGAAGAATTTAAGTGCTCAGATTACATGGCTAGGCAAGTAAAGAGTTTGGTGAGGGAGAAGGGAGTGCTTTCAACTCTTAATCCGCATTTGGGGAAATGCTTGAATAGTGAAACTGCTGCCAAAGTAATTGACTTCTATCATTTGCCAGATGTGAGTAGACAAATGCCAGGGTTGAAAGACTGTTTCTGTAAAAGGAGCTGATGGTAGGTGGGAAGCCTAAAAGAAGCATTTGAGCTTTTTAAAACAAACCATCCAACAATTAAAATATGATTTTCAAAATTTGCAGAGCTTCAGCCAAAAGAATGTGTGTTGCCAAGTACCAGTGTAACACATTCTGTCTGCATTTGCAGTAAGCACCAGAATGTCAAACTCAGGATGGCAGCATAGGTAGGATAAATAATTACCTTGAAAGGCGTATACAAATACTTTATTATTATTATAATAAATGTAACAATAATGGCTTCCATAAAATATATTGTAAATACCTAATAACTGCCTTTTTTTAAATATAAAGTTATGTTGATGCCTCTTTTTTTCATGGTTTCACCCAGCTAGACAAGAATCGGTTCTTATAACTCAATTGGTAAAAATAAAGGAATAGGTTATTTTAATATACATATTAAAAGGCAAATTGTCTTGAAAATAGCAGACATTATAGATCTCAGTGAGACAAGTCTAATGGTACTTTTCTCAACACTTTAGTTCAAACAGTTCCAAAGAAACGGCGCTCCAAAGTTTGGTGGAAAAAGGTACTTGGTCAAAATGGAGGTAGGTATGGTCCACTCAAATGGCTGTAGTGTCTATACTAACTTAACACTAAAAATCTTGTTTTAGGTTAAGGTAGACATGTGTACCCAAAATTGGGTGAAAGGAGAAAAAAATTGGTTGTGACATCAAATGACCTACACCAAGGTCAAAGGTAAAAAATAAGATCCTTTTTTTTTTACCACTGAGGTAAAATATTAATAGAAACAAAGTTGTAGATCTGCTTAAAAGATTTAAAATAGTGTTTAAATGGTCTCTGTAAGTGCAATAGGAGCCGAGATATTTCATGTTGAAATATGGTATGACCTTGGAAATTGACATTTTTTACAAAATTCAAATGGCCATACCTCTGGAATCATATGACCTAGTGTTGATACAAGTGCCATTCTGTTTTTCTCACAGAGGTCTGTAAGTGTGCCAATTTTAAAGAAAATTGGTGATGGTCACGTTTTTTCAACCCAAAATTCCGTTGAACTGACATGGAATGACCTATATCACAATCCCACTCATCACCCATTTCTACTCCATCCTGCTCTTCTACACCACTATGTGTCACTCCTTCGCCAAATGCACCTCAGAACTCTGATGAAAATGATGGAAACTATATGGCAAATTTTTTGCTAAATCTCTAAACAGTCACAATATTGTGGGAAACTTGTTGATAAACAAATACAATATACTGTACTTGATTACCCAACTAAATATAATATAAGCTACTGGCTATCATTATCCTAAAATATTTGGTAAATTGATAATTAAATAATACACTGTAATTATCACTGAATATTTTTCATATTTATATATGAGTGAAAGAGGGAATTTAAAAAAAAAAATATAATTCAACCTACATGCATAAGGAATTGTCACTTACTGGTATGAATTCCTTTAGTGTATTTTATACAGCTGCACATACTTCTGGAACAAACTTGCCAATTGTTGTTGGTAGGACACGGAATAGATATGATAGACTTCTATATGAGTCACCAGTACATAAAAATCTGAGTGTAATTTCCAGTTTCAGTTTTGCTGGTAGGGTTCATGCATATTTGTCCATTGCTTTTGTATGTATCAAGTTCAATTATCTTACCTTAATCATAAAGAAAAAACACCCCAGCCACTTGCTTCGTCCACTATCTGCTTTTAATTGTGTTTGCTACAAAACAAACTATATTGGCAGTACCATCCACCAGTACCAAACAAGAGTGGATGAGCATCATGGTATTTCTACCAGAACTTTGCAGCCCTTGAACAAACCCTCCAAATCAGCAATAAGGGATCACTGCCACCTTCACAACCACCCATTACTTCCCTCCAATTTCAAAATTGTTAATTCTGCCAACCAACCTCCGCATACTTGAGTCCCTTTATATCAGTGGTGCACAAACTTTTTTGATGTGAGGGCCAAACCAACCATCTGTTTTATATGTAGGGGCCAGATATATAGATATTCTATTTTTTATAAATATGCATTTTTATAACCAGGGGTAATATTTCAGATTTTTCTTTGGGTAGCTACCCTTTTCATGTGAAAAATGTGAATTGAAAAGACCCATGGGGGCCACATTTGGCCTGCGGGCCAGGGTTTGTGCATCACTGCTTTATATAGGGTACTCAGTATTCAGCCAATCCTCAATGACCACAGTTCTGCTTTCAACCTAAACATTGCCAAATAAACTCTCATATTGAAAAGAAATCCACCATCACTCCACCTGGCTCCATCTTCTAATATGGATTTTTTCAATGAGCAACCATCCCCAATCTTCTGTACAATTAGTCTCTCTCTACGTTAACAACTTGGTAAGATCCCCACTTACTTCTGATTCAACTTTTAACCATTTTAGATTTTTTACTTTGTGTCCACACTCTTATACTTTATATTATTTCATTTTTAATATTTTAATTTAATATATGTATATTGTAACCATTGTTACACGTTCATTTTAATATATTTTGTTTGTTTATTATACTTATTTCTATTTAATTTTAAACTTTGTAGCACTGATGATGGAAATTGAACTTTTCCAAAACATCTGTAAATAAACATGTACCATCTTTTCATCCTCCTATTCCTCGTGTATATATATATATATATATATATATATATATATATATATATATATATATAATATATATAACCCCGCAAGGGGGTTCTAAGCTCGTGCTCGTTTGTACGTGCTTGTTCCTGGAGGTTTCACGTGCGCCCTCCCGGCCCTAGCACCCAAGGATGATGGGGCTCGACCCTGCAGTCCTTGTCATCCTTGGTCTTTTTCCACTTCGACTGTCCCCTCCACCCTTTCTTTTTCCTCTGTCTTTCCTCTCACTTTTTCTTTGTTTTTCCGCCGAGATATGCCCTTTTAAATAGAGGCGAATCGGTTCTTCCCGAACTTTAAAAAAAAAAAAATATATATATATATATATATATATATATAATATATGGATTGTATCGGCCATATCACGCTGAAAGCACCGCTGCACCCAGCTGTTCATCCTTCCACACAATAAAGAAAGTGGTTAGTAGATAAATGGGTACTACCCTGGGTGGCCTAGTGGTTAAGACGCTGGGCTGCTGATGGGGCGTGGTTCGGATTCCATGTTAAACTGTGGGTCTAAGGTGGAGTGAAAAGCTTGACCTTCATCAGAATGAACAATTCAGGTGGAAGCTAACTAAAGGTTATATATATAAACATGAGGGAGTGGCATGTTTTTAGGAACCTTATCCATAGGATATAGAGGATGACCCATGTTGCATTAGAAACCACTTATTGCAGTTTCAGAAACACCAGTTTCCACATTCAGTAGCTGAAACTTATTAAAATAAACACTAAATTAATAAGTAAATTTAAATCAATACATGAGAGCACAATTTTTTTATACCTTGGTAAATTAATTAGTTCCAAGCCAAGAACCAACCTTCAGCATGACAATCCTTGAGAGCAACTGATTGAAAACATGATAGGACAAAGTCAAAGAATTGGTTGATAGTTTTTCAAAGGATGGATAGTTTGGTGGGGGATGATTGTTAGTTCAGGGATAGTTTTATTTTATGAATATGTAGTGTTTATAAAATCTTTAAATGTGAAGATGTTAGGACAATTGAAAGTTTTTTAAAGTAATTTGAGTCCAAATAGATTAGAAAACTTCTGAATGTAACCAGGTAGACAAATATTCTGAGTGAGATACTGGACTATTCGTTCTATGTGAGAAACCTTTTTTTGTCCACTGTTTAAGTTGTAGGGATGTTTGCCCTATGTAGCTGGCTTGGCAGTCAGAACACGTAATAGATAATAAATCAGGAGGACTTTAAGCAGCTAGAAAGAGTTCTTTGTGACATAAAATACTTTAAATGGAATGTAAGCTTATTTATATAAATTGGAAGATGCACCGGAGGAAACCCATGGTGAAAAGAGATTTTAGGAAGAAGAGAGTTTAGGGTGAGATGCACCCAATTATGTGAATTTTATGCAAATGAAGTTTTGCAATAGTTTGGGAAGAGACTGTAGACACCAATTGACCAAGGAAGTACTCTGGAGAGGGGAGTTAGGCTGTTTTCTGTGACTGTCCTCCTTAGTTGATTGTTTCTAGTCTCACATCTACCCTGCGAGCAGTCCACCATGCTCTCAAACACACTTCTGACCCTATTCCTCACTACACATGCATGCATCTTCCACACTATCACAGTCCAATCTATTTTTAAACATATTTACACTTTGGTTTGAAACAACCTCCGAGGGAAGTTGGTTCTAGATATTAACTACAGTACTTTATAAGAGGAGAAATTATTGTAGAGAGATAGTAAGTGTGTTTGTTTATAGTTTAAAACCGTTTTATATATATATTAGGTACGAATTGGTGGTAAATCTGGAAAAAAAAAATATATATATATATATTTTTATTTATATTTATTATGCAGGGGTTGGACAAAATAATGGAAACATTTGCATTTTTGGGGCTGTATTTTCTGGTATAATTAATGGTGCTATATAATTTGCTAAATTCATATGTAAATGCATATAATATCGAGAACATCATCTATTTTAATATGCTGATATTAGTATTTCCTGTTCTTGTAGAATAAATAAAAATATGGCAGTTGGACTGTGAAAGAGGCATAATAATAGGAACCCATTTGGTTAGTGTCTCAGTATTAAAAGTGGCGTAATTGCCCCTGTATCTTGAGAACAGTCCCCAACATTGTGAATACATGGAAAGAAATAGGGAAAAACTACTACACATATGCATAATAACGTTCCCATTATTCTCTCCAACTCCAACTTCATTCAAGTTTTTATGCTGGTTAGTGTTATGAGGGGGCCTTAATACAATTCTTATAACTTCTTATAACTTGAAGTAGAGAATTGGTTTATTGTACTCTCCACCTCACATACGGTAGCCAGGTATGCCTGGCTCATCAAGGATTGTTCTGAATCAGGCATCTAATCTTCTTTTGAAGACGTCCACTGCAACACCATTCGTGTTCCTTAGTTCTTTAGGCAGCTGGTTGAACAGTCTTGGTCTTCTCACAACAAAACTATTTTCTTTCAGGGTTAAGGATGTTCCCTGTCTTGCCTTTAATTTGGAAATATGACAATCTTCCTTTCCTATTAAACTTTCCACTGTTTTATGGGGGATTATAGGGTTCAGAGTAAGATTAGGGGCTAATTTCTCCATTGTTTTCCAAGTGTAAATAATGGTGTATATCTCTGTCTCCTCCTTTCCAATAAATAGAGGTTTAATTTGCGTAACCTTTCCCAGTAATTTAGTTCTTTGCACCCATTGATTTTGGCTGTGAAGCTTCTCTGAATCCCTTCTAGCTGACTAATGTCTTCTTTTTCTTATGAGCATGTTAAGACTGAGCAGTATCCCACTTCCAACTTGGGTATGATCAATGTTTTCAACAGAGGAATCATTATATTCCTATCCCTTCATTTAAAGGTTCTCAGTGTCTGCCCAGTTATTCTCTTTGCTCTGTTTTGCATCATCAGTCATTACAACTCATGAATCTTTTGCTTTAGAATTTCTCTGAATTTCCTGTCCATTTGGGGTATAGTATTCCATGGATTTTAGGTCCTCCCTTTTTCTGTACCTTAACAGTTGAAGTTTCTCACTGTTAAACTTCATATTGTTGTCTTCTGTCCACTTGTAGATTCTGTTCATGTCTGTTTGTAGAGATCCTATATCATCTGGGTTTCTTATTTTTCTACTGATCTTTGTCCATTATCTCAGATCACAACTTAATTGAGATATCAACAAATATGGTGACAATATTAAAAGGCAATACACACATTGAAGAAAGCAAACTTGGGGCCTTTAACTTAAACTCCAAGACTATAAATTGGGAAGCAATCAAGTCACACATGGCCCAAATAGAGTGGAGAACAGTTTTAGAATAAAACAACTGAAGAAATGCTATAACAACCTTGGAAGAAAAGATGCTGAGAATTTTAGAAAAATATGCTCCAAAATCACAGCCAAAAGGGAAGAGGAGCTGGCTAAAGAGGCAAAACAGAGTGAGTGGAGGCGAAGTTAGCCAAATGTGGAGATGATAATGCCAGGAAAGTAATAAAAGAAAAACTGGAGGGTATTGATAGGGAAATACAAACCCTGATTAAGGACCATACAGAAAGGGGAGAGGAAAAAGCCATAGAAGCAATAAAGGAAAATCCAAAATACTACTATAGCTATGTGAAAAGGAAAACAAAAATGTCTGCCACTATTGGGCCCTTAAGGAAAAGCAATAATGAACTAACTGATGATCTAAAAGAAATATCTGAAACATTGAGAGCCCAGTATGAATCAGTCTTCAGTACCCCAAAAAGTGACAAAGTGATACCTGACGTAGATGCATTCTTTGAAGAGAAATTGCAAGGAGAGTGTATAACACACTGGTTTTACCCCCAGAAAATGTAGTGAGAGCTATAGGACAAATGAAACCACATTCAGCTGCAAGTCCAGAAAATTGGAATGCATTATTGATTAAAAACTAAAAATGAAGTAGCTACACCCTTATACTGGATATGGAGAAGATCCCTAGACACGGGTAAATACTGAGCATCTTGAAAAGAGGAAACATTGTCCCTGTATATAAAGATATAAAGGAGTAGGGTGTGTCGAATTTTTCAACTTTCAAATTCCAAATATGAGTGGTGCTAAAAAGTTGCAGCATGACTTAGGAATTCTAAATATATTTTTGTTAATTTAATATAATTTAGTTTTGCTTGGTAAGAAGCTACATAAAAATAGTGACTTTTTTTACTTTTTTGTGGAATTATATAATAATTATATATGCTGTTTTTGCTTATTTCACAGGTTGAAACATATTCATCAGTGTGCTGAAGATTACTTGTCCGTCAGTGCTACCATCCTAACCAGTGGGAATTGACCTACAATGGCTTCTAAAAGGAGGACAAGACTGGGGACATTCACACATATGAGCAACCTAATTGGAACTGGTAGAGAGTTGTTGCCCTCTGAACTCCCAACTCTGCGAGATGTTCTGAAATATGGGCTACTGCTAAGAGAACAAAGTGGTGAGGATGTGAGAAACTACCCAGCAGCCAGTCTTGCAAAGGACATTTACCCTAAAGTGCTTGAAAAGTGGGAATGAGCAAACAGTTCTTTTGTAGCCCCTGTTGTAAATTCACCAGTCACAATCTTAAACAAGATCCAAGAGAGCTGGGAGCAGGCCAAAAACATATCTCTTGGGAGAGGAAAGCTACATGTCAAAGAGGCTTTCATTGCAAAACTTGATAAGCTTTTTGACATCCTCAGTTGCAAGTGTAAAATTGTTCTCTGCTCTGAATTTGGCTGCCTTGCAGATGCTGGTTGCAAAAACGAAACTCACATTAACTGTACATGCCCTAGGGAGATGAAGATCCCTGTGAAGGAACTTGCTTTCATTAAAGGTCAGAGACAAGTCTGGTTCTATTGGACCACATCAGATTGGCTTGCCAGATCAACCTGAGCACAGCAGACAAGTCAAAAAGCAGAAGCGGCAAGAAGATGAAAGAAGAAGGCTTGCTCATGACTCCAGATTCCTGGGATCTTGGGAGCATTGCTCCAGTAAATTTGACCATGAGAAAAAGTAAATTTGGGTTTGGGTTTTGTTCATCCGCTAGACGTTATGCAATTTTTTTGCGTATACGTTCTTGTACAAACCAATTTTTTTAAATTACAAATTTAGTTATTTTAAGTTTAGTTGGTAATTCCATATTTAACAATTATTTTTATTTTTTGTTAAGCTTCAATGTTTTGATAATTAAAATTTTATTAAAACGTATATTTTTTTAATATAAAATTATCAGGATTGGACTATGTTCCATTGATCTCAGCCAGGTTTGATAAATTGGCCAGATAATTACTTGTGCGGTTTTAAGTAATCCACCATGACTCTAGAATTGAAAAGTTTAGTTAAGTTTAAACTTACTTTTACTTACTTTAACTTACCTACTTTTACTTACTCTTCCTTACTTTTACTAAGTTTAAAGCACTTACTTTTACTTACTTTCATTGTACTATATTTACTTACTTTTACTCACTTTTACCATACTATATTTACTAACTTTTACTTATTTTGTATTTTTTCAGGTAGTCAATAATCAAATAATGGATCCTAATATTGATGAAGTTGGAGAGAAAAGTGAGGGTGTTAAAAGGGGTTACTTTTGTGGTCAATGCAAGAACAAATATTCAAAGAAGCAAAACTGGGAGGAACATTTTAATTCCAAAAAAAATATTTGTTACAATACAAGAGGTCCCAGAGTTTGGGCCCACAGCTTAGATATTGCAGTAAAGAAATACCAGGATGAAGTGCAGCAAAGAGATATGGCAAAGCAGTCATTTAGTTTGTTCACAAAATGTGCTAGTGCTAGACCTCAGAAAAATGAACCAACTTCATCAACTGCTAATCTAGAAAATGAAACTTTTTCACTAGATGTTTCACAGACTGAAGAAAGTGCTTCTCCTCCACCTAAGAAACAAAAGGTAAGTGAGGAATCTGCGCATCAGACTAACAAAACTGCTTTAGAGGAATTTGAAAATTCCCAAATCCAGAAGACATTGAATGCAATTTTGCGCCTAACAAAAGAAACTCACCAAGATGTTGTGGTTGCTGCTGCAATGAATAAATAAACTTAAGGTGAGTTATAAACTGTACATTATTGTATTATTATGTTTAGCTAAAACAATTTGTAATTGGTATGTCGTCAATTCAAGAGTTTACTATCATTAACCTATCTAGTGGTGTAAGGGAAAAAAAAGTAAATTCAGAGCTGTGCTCCAGTAAATTTTTTCAAATCTGGAGTCATGGGCTTGCTGAATATAAGCAGACAAGTAAGCAGGATGTTTCAATGCCATCAAATGAAATAATTTTCTCTGATGATGAAAATGAAGAACAAATAGCTGATGCTCAAGATGGAAAGGATGGAAGTTATGAAGTGACATTAGAAATACCAAGCACGTCTTCAACTTCCAATAAAAAGCCAGAGTACAACACATTAGAAATACCTAATGTTGCTATGCATAGCATCAGATATGGTGTTGGCCTGCGTGCCATAGCTGCCATCACCACTGCTGCCTTTATGGATGCTGGCTTGATCACTGAAGAAGACAAGAGACTTGTAGTTGATCACAATAAAGTCAAGAGGGCCGAAGAAAAAGTTATGAGATCCCTGGATCAGGAATTTGATGATCTTTGTAAGAAGGGTGAAATTGACTGCATTTTCTTTGACAGCCGTCAAGATACAACTAAAGTTATGCTGAAAGCAGACAATTCAGATCGTCACTTCCCCAGCATCATCAAAGAAGAGCATTATTCTGTGTGCAGTGAGCCAGGTGGAAGATATCTCTACCACTTCACTCCTGAGAAAGGCTCAACGAGAAAAAACCTGCTGAAGTTATTGCTGATAATCTTGTAGATTTCATGAAGAAGGGCATTGATAAAAGCCTGCAGGCCATTGGAGGTGATTCTACAAATGTTAACACTGGCTGGGAGGGTGGTTCCATGCATTGGGTAGAGGTCAAGCTTTGCCATAAGCTGATCTGGTTGGTTTGTGCCCTCCACACTAACGAGTTACCCCTGCGACACTTGATCACAGCACTGGATGGGAAGACCTTGTTTAACAACAAGTGGACAGGTAACATTGGCAAGATGCTAGACACTGCAACCAAACTTGAAATTGATCCTTCATTCACCAAACTCTCAATTGGAGAGCCTCTTACTTCACTGAGTGACAATGTCGTAAAGGATCTCTCTACTGATCAAGCGTACGGGTATAGGATCACACAGGCCATAAGGACAGGAGAACTTCCCACAGATCTGGCCCTTCTTGAAATTGGTCCAGTGAGCCATTCAAGGTGGTTGACAACAGCAAACAGGCTTTGTCGCATATGGGTTTCAAAATATGGCCTTAAAGGCAAAACCCTCAACAACTTAAGACTGATAGTGGAATACATTGTTGGTGTGTACTACCCCTGTTGGTTCAACATCAAAGTAAAACACTCTTGGGTGGAAGGCCCACGCCACATCTTGTTTCAGCTGTGGCTAGTTAGGCTGCAAAAGAAGGCTGTAGTGGATGCTGTTTCGCCAACCATCAAGCGCTCAGCATGGTATGCATTCAGCGAAATGATAATCCAGACACTCTTGTGCTCAGATGACAGTGAGGAGAGGAGAGCTGGTGTCCAAAAGATTGTTGACATGAGGGGTGGAGATGATGACACACTTGGAGATCTTTCTGTACGTCCCAGGAAGACACCTTCCATCAACCCCAGTGCTTCTTCCGTGTTGGAGCTGACAGACTGGTCTGACGGGGTATTTGAACCTCCTTTGACATGTAAACTGACTACAGCAGAAGTAAAGAAGTTCTTTGACAAGCCTATGCAAGTTCCACAGTGACCCTGTCATGCTCAGTCAGTTCGTGAGAAACTTCACAACATCAATGAGATTAATGAGGTTTGTGTTATTGGCAAAGGATGTTACTGTGCTGTCTCTGGTAATGTCC
Organism: Bathynomus jamesi; assembly: GCA_023014485.1. Lineage (NCBI taxonomy): Eukaryota > Metazoa > Arthropoda > Malacostraca > Isopoda > Cirolanidae > Bathynomus > Bathynomus jamesi. The sequence continues at coordinate 135,601 of JAJOZX010004349.1, read as the reverse complement.
TTATTTATGTCAGTTAGCATGATTATGAAGAGTAGTGAAGCTAATACTGTTCCTTGTGGCACTGAGCTGAGGACCTCTGATTTTGATGGGTATTCCTTGAAGTGTAATGACTTGCTACTGCTCACTAAGGAAATTATGTATCTATTTCCCTACTTTTCCTGTTGTTCACATATATTTCAGTTTATGTATTATGATTCCATAGTCACACTTGTTGAATGCTTAAATGGCAGTCTGTGTATATTACATCATAGTTTTCATTAATTTCAAGTGCATCAGTAATGTTGTTGTAGTGTTCCATTAGTTGTGATAGGCATGATCTGCTTGACTGAAATCCATGTTGGTTATAATTTAATTTTTTCTGTGTTTCCAAAAAGTTGTGGATTTTTTCTCTCATTATTCTTTCAAATATTTTAGTGAGATGAGATGTAAGTGACACTGGCCCATAGTTTTTGGCCTCAGATCGATCTCCGACTTTATATATTGAGACTATGTTCCCTCTCTTCAGATGCCCAGTATTTCTCCTGTGTCTAGTGATCATCTCCATATCCATTACTGGGGCTCAGTGATTGCATTCTTGCCATTTTCCATCAGAGTGGCATTCCATTTGGCCGGTCCTGCCACTGAGTGTGCTTTTAGTTTCCTATAGTTTGTGTAATAATCAAAGCTGGGCACAAACCGTTAATCCATTAATCGTTAATTAACGAAGTTAACTTTTTTGTTAACGATTTAACTTTTAAGTTAACTTTGAAAATCATTATCGGACTAATTAACTTCCGTTAACTCAAGTCCATTAACCCAAAAAATTCATAAATAAACGTTTAAAAGTTTCTATTATTTTCAGTGCTGAGCAGGTGCGCAATTAATCCGCCACTGTTAATAGTGATGAACGAATTTCCATTTCCGCAGTGCAAAATCAGGCGATATATTTGTTTCCGTTGCCACAATTTGTGTCTTACCAAATATGGTAGTTATTTATGGCATTGGTTTGAGCAATGGTTGGACAAGTATGACAACACCAAGGTCGCCAGGGTGAGGAAAAGCATGGAGGGTACAGTCGAGGAGGCCATGAAGCAGCAGTCCAACGAAGTGGGCAGCAACAGTGGAGGCAGCAACAACGAGGAGGAGGAGGAGGATGACTTCTTCAGTGCTGTCATCCAGACAAAAGAGAGCAGCAGAAGCCACAGGTCACTCAAGGGCAAGGCCCAGAACTTGGTCAAGACCTGGCTGGAGACCAACTCCAAGGACTTGCTGACAGATGCTGCCTTCTTGGGTGAGCAAGTGTTGGTGGACTTGTTCATCAAGTTCAACACAGCCATCCCCTCCAGTGCTGCAGTGGAGCGTTTGTTCTCTATGGGCAAGGACATCCTGAGGGCCAAGAGATCATCCCTGTCTGATGAAAACTTTGATATGCTAATTTTCATGAAGGGCAACATGCATCTCATGGACAAAATGGAGAACGAGAAGAAGAGGGAAAATTAAATTACTGTATATATATATTGTGTTTTTCATTTTTTTTATAATAAAAGTTAACGTTAACGGTTTATCCGTAACTTCCGTTACATGTTTAACGGTTAACGAAGTTAACTTTTTGGTTAACGGATTAGTGGTTAACGAAGTTAACTTTTTGGTTAACGGTGCCCACCACTGGTAATAATATATGTTGTAAAGTCAAAGTCTGTTATACTTCCCCCTTGTAGTTCTTCAAAGAATGCATTTCTATCGCATATCAATTTGTCAGTTTTTGGGATACTGAATGATGATTTGTACTGAGCTCTTAATATTTCAGATACTTTGTTAGATCATCAGATAAAGCATTGTCTTCATTTTTCAAAGGTCTGATAGTTGTGTGATTTTTTTTTACTTCCTTTTGGCAAAATTATAGAAGTACTTTAAGTTAACCTTTATTGTTTCTATAGCATCGTCGTTGTCTTTTTCTGTATGCTTCTCAGTTAGGTCCTGTATGATGCAATCTATACACTGCAGTTTATTGTTTAATATTTTTCTGATGTCTTTGCAGTCACTTTTTCTCTTTCGAACATTGACCTCTTTTGTCTCTTGAACCTGTTTCTCTTTCCTCTTTGTTGCATTTTTGGGACATCTCTTTTCCACAATTTCCAGCATCTTCTCTAAGGTCATTAGCCTCTCTTTTGTTGTCTTGGCCTTGAAGCTGGTTTTCCAATCTATTACTTTCATGTTGGATGCAACACCTTCCCAGTTTATAGCTTTGGAGTGAAAATAAAAAATTTCGAATTTGCTGCTTTATATTGTTCATGTCCTTTCCTTTCCTGTTGCTTTTATATTGGTTATTATTTCAATAATGTGATTCAATATTATAGTGGGAGATATTTCTACATTATCAATTAGGTTGCTGTTTGTGAATACCAAATTTAGGCAGTTGTGTTCTCGTGTGTTATTTGTTATTTCTTGTTTTAACATAAATTCATCAGCTAGAGCTAGTAACATTTTTACCTGCTCTTGGTCTTCCTTTGTGCCCCCTTTGTCCTGGTGTTACATATATTTTTTCCTATCCTTTTATATTTCATGAATGGAAAATTAAAATAACCACAGAGAAAAATATATGGGGTTGGAGAGTGTAGATCTTTTACCCAGTTTCTGACCTCTGTAATGGAATCTGAGAATTTTGAAGTTGGTGTGTTCAGAGGTCTGTACATTACAATTGGTATCATATTTAATTTTTCAACTTTTGCTTCTAGGTACACATTTCATGTAGCTGTTTGAAGTACATAGTCATTTCTGTCATATGTCTTTCACATGTGTAAATAGCGCATCTTCCTTTACACCTCACTGTTCTGTCTGCTCGGAGTATGTTATAGTTGTCAATTTGTATTTCTTTTTTGTCAATGCAGAACTCTCAGTTTTCACAGTTCGCCTGGCAGTCCTTTCGATGGGTTTCTGTGAGCCATGCAGTCTCCTCTGCTTTCTTGCAAGAGTCCTTTTAGGTATGTGACTTTGTCCAGGGAATGGTTTGATTTAAGGCCCTGAATGTTGGCTAGGATTGTTTTTATTTTTTCTTGATCATTTTTACATGTGTGTGGTTCCGATTCATTTTCCAATGGTGGTGATGGTTTTGTTGCCTTGTGATCCTCCAAGAATTTCCCATGGGATCAAGACCCAGTGATGGCATGTGGCGCACAGTAAAACCCAGCTGAAATAATTGGTTGGTAGATAAATGAGTACCATGGGTAACCTAGTGGTCAAGATGCCATTGGGCTGCTGGTGGGGCATGGTTTGGATTCCACATTAAGCTGTAGGTCTAAGGTGGAGTGACAAGCTTGACCTTCATCAGAATGAACAATTTGGGTGGAAGCAAAACCAAGGTTAACCAAGGTTGTATATAGGGAGAGTCAAAAGCCATGTCCAATGAACAATAAATCTTCCAGAGGCCTTGGAGTAATTTTGCAGTGAGGAAGCGGTCCACATTTGTGAATGTGGTGACTTGGGAGGATATGTGAAGTTCTGCCTAGGACATGACTTTTGCCTTAACCTGTCTATAATTTTTGTATTTTGATGTTTTCCAGATTGAAGATGTGAATAGTGATGGTTGGTGGTATGAATTCAAGTCTCAAGTCTTGTCTATAACTGCACTTTCTATTTTTTACCAAATTGTTTTTGACATCCAAGAGAAGAAAATTGCTAGAGAATTGATTGCATTATACAAAAAGGTTAGCCTAATTTCTGTTTTTTTAGACAATTGGAAGTCATTTGCAGTAAAAAATCTATGCAGTGGCAATAGCTAAATAGGGGTAATTGTAACTATCTTGAGGAATAAAATGAACACCCATTGAATAATCTGCAGGAATAAAATGAACACCTATTAAATAAATAGAATTTCACTTTTTACTTACATTTTGGGAATACATTGAATAAGTAAATGTGTAATCAATATACAGGGCTATTCAAAATGATTCACCTGATTTCAAATGAGAATATTTTTTAATGTTACAAATACAGTGTGATTTGTGATACATCAACCAAAAGAAAAACTCCAAATTTTGTGTCTCACCTCATAAATGCTCTATGTGACTTCCCCTAGTTACACGAGCAACGTCGACACGATAGTCGAATTCCTCCCATACTCTCTCCAGCATGTCCGTTGTCACTGACCTGTGGACTTGCCTTTACACAAACATCCTGTTTCCTCGAACTGCCGATACCACCGACGGATGCTCTGAGCACCCAGTGGATCTGTTCTGTAACGTCGACGAAACTCACGCTGCACTGTGACTACCGATTTACAGCTCGAAAACTGCAACACACAAAATGCCTTCTGCTGTGCGGACGCCATTTTCACACTGACTGTTTGTTGCTAGGCTAGGTCACGGCGTGACTTTGGAGCCCTCTCGCGGTGATCTTGTAAAACTTGGAGATTTCCTCTTTCATGTGGTGTATGCCCAGTTGATGTACGGTTGATAGGTACGGAAGTATTCTCAGTTGAAATTGGATGAATAATTTTGAATAGCCCTGTATTGTAGCCATTCCATTGCTTCTTGAAGGGCTTGGACACATTATAGCATTGATGCAGTGAGTTTGGATGACTTTCTAGTCAAAGTTTTGCCAAAGTTCAGTCAATATTTCAGTAATTATTTGTTTTTACACCCAGTCTGTTTTTATGATGAGAACAAACTTTTCTGGTCAATTTTGAGGTGTTTTGCACGAATCTGCCATCCATTTCCTCTGCAAATGCGTAGTTTTTGAGATATTGTCATCTCGAAAACTACACATTTGCACAGGAAACGGATGGCAATTTCATACAAAACACCTCAAAATTAGCCAGAAAAGTTTATCATTTTCACTTAAACTAACGAAAATATCGCAACTTAACCAAACCAATCATGATCTGGGGATGCACCGGATATCCGGTATATATCTGGTATCCAGCATATCTGGCCCCTTTTTACTATCTGGCCGGATATCAACTAAATATCCGGCTGGATAGCTGAATAATTAATTAAATATAAAATAGGAAATTCAGAGAGAACAAATTGAAAAGTAATGTTTATTTAACCAAAAATGGCACTTACAAATTTTTCCAAGAATAAAACAAATTCCAATTTTCAATTTCATTTAAACAGTATGGTGGATGACGACAGTGAAAGTAATTACTAGTTAACCTAACCTACTCAGTACGGTACTGAGTCTGAAACTCAATCATTGCCATCATAGATTTACTGTGATTCCGATAGCTTACAATTTTTCATGATGAAAAGCAAATGCTCTGCATTACATGGCAAAAGTCTGTTTCTATTTTCTGTATATATTTGTTCAGCAGTGCTGAACAAATGTTCAGAGCAAACAGAACTTGGTGGAGCACTTAGATACTTTACAGCTAGTGATTTGAGCTTCGGGTATTGAGAATAATTATTGCAACATCACTCTATTGGGTCCTTCTCCCTAGGCCACAGGGGCTCAATTAGATATTTTTCTATTTCGGCTTTAATGAGTGCCGTCTTACTCTTACTCTTCATTTTTTTTCACAAGAACAGAACCAGAAGTTCCTGGTGACATCATGTCAATATTGATTTCTAGGCTACTGATTTCTGCCTCATTAGACTCGTCTAACTGGTTTGAAATGTTGGTCATTGAAACATCTGGGAGGCATTCTCCAACATCAGTTTCACTGCTGCTGGTGTCGGTTTCTTGCTTTGACTCTCTTCCAACTATTTGATCAAAGCATTCCCAAATGTCCTCATGAGTTTCCATTAAGAGACTGCTGCTTGAGTGTGGTTTTTCTTTTCCTTGTTCTTTTTTAGAAGTGGTCTGAATGTTTTCAGTGGAACGAATGCTTTTCTCACTTTCAATTATTTCATCTACCACTAATTTTTTTGCTTCATTTTCATCCTTGAGAAATTTAGTCTTGAATCTGGGGTCCAATAGAGTGGCAATTACAAAGCACCTCTTGCTCACCACACTGTTATCATGACAATAGAACCTTTTTTCCACTGCCTTTTTCAGCTCTTCTTTCATTGTTTGTACTCCTGAGTCCTTCAGCCACTTTGAGAGGTAGGAGTGCAGAGTTGCAACTGCAGGAATTACATAGCTTACTTTCTCCTGGTCTGCACTGGCCTGTTTTGTCATTTCATCAAATGGTTTCAACACCCTAATGACATTTTCAATCAAAGCAAACTCGTATGCAGCCAGGATTGGAATATCATTTTCAGCTGCATATGCTGTCACTGCCTGTCTCTGTTCATGTAGTCATTGCAGCATGTAGTATGTTGAATTCCATCGTGTAGTAACATCTTGAATGAGCTTATGAGTTGGGAGTTTTAAGTTTTCTTGAATTAGTTTGAGTTTAGTACATCCAATTGCAGAATGGTTGAAATGGCTGACTATTTTCTTCGATTTTGCAATGATGTCAGCAATTGACCATTGTGACAAAATGGCATCTTGCACAACCAATTGAAGAGTATGTATGAAGCAGCTAACGCCCTGTGCTGGTGTCAGTCCTGTAAGCAAAAAGAAGATTTTTAATATAGAATAAGTTTGATAAGTTGATTTAGAACTTTGTTTACTGTGTAATGTAGTTAGCTTCTAACTGAGTCGTATTTTACAAATATGGTGATTCATTTCGAGCATATTCTAACCATGTGACTGACTAGCATAATAGCATTGTGTAGTATAGCTGTCTGGCGTTTACCACATATATAGATAGCTATAGGTCTGATGTAGCTAAACCCCCATGGAGGCAGTCCTAAAACCTAACTGTGAAAAATTTTGTGTTTGGAATAAGCCACCCTGGTTCCATCCAGATTAATAACTGAAACCAGAATAATAACAGGTCTAACTGCTAGCTAAGGGTAGAACTGGTGAAGGCATCAGACTAACTTAATGTAGCTAATGTATTAGCTAATTTTAAGGAGCAGCAACCCCGCTGACAATAATGTGGATACTGTATTATTATATTATATGTTATATGGATACTGTATTATTATATGTTATATGTATTACACACCTGTACCAATACTGATGTTGGCAGCATTGTCACGAAGAATGAGATGAACCTGACTTGGACCGATGTTCCATTCCTCTAAGGTGTTATTCAGCATGAGTGCAATGTTGGCTCCTGTATGAGATGCTGGGAAGTGTTTGCAGTTGAGGACACATATCTTATTTTCCATATTTTTTGTAGTAATGAAGTGGGCTGTCAAACTTATGAAGGATTCATTATTAGTTCTGCTTGTCCAAATGTCTGTTGTAAAGGAAATGACTGAGGCTGATTTCAGCTGTTCTTGTACTTGTTTTACTTCTTCATAGATTTTGGGCAGAACAACTTTGGAAAAGTACTTTCTACTAGGCAGAGGGTACCAAGGGGCCAAATGTTTCATGAGTGTGCGAAAGCCTTCTCTGTCCACCAGAGTAAATGGTTCTGCATCGAGTGCCATCATTTCGCCTGGAAACCAAATTAAATTAGTGAATGTGTATGCATTGTATTTGGTAAAACGAAAAAAGACAAAACTTATTTTCACATAAGATTGATGCCTATTCATAAATTTTATAATTTACTAACTCACCTATCATCTTGGTGATAGCTTCAGATTTAGGATCGTTCAGGTCCCATGTTTTGCTTCTTTCGATCATGGCTTCAATTGTTGGCTGAGATTTTGTGGAACATGATGGTTTGGGTGCAGGGTCATGAGGATAAGCTAATTCAGCTTCCTGCAATTCTTTGTATTCTTCAGGATGCTTTGTCTTCAGATGATTCCACATTGGTTTAGTAGAGTAGTTTTTAGGGTTTTTACCTCTTACAATCAATCTTGATTGTGATTTTGGATCACTGTGTTTTCATTCTGCTTTATTCTTATGCTCTATTAATTCACCACTGTATATTTGAAAACACTTCCAAATACTAGATTTTAATTGAGACATTGTTCAATTTTTCAATTAAGTCGCTAATATCATAATATATAATCTGTAAAAGTAGATAAACATGTAATTATGTATGTGCAACAGGTTAGTAATATAACGTGAAAATATGTGAAACTGGTGATCATTATTGTAACTATTTATACTATTTATACTATTTATTATTACTAGCTATTATTTTACAAACCCCATCAAATTTAATCAGTACAAGCCTGTCAGGGAGTCTGTTCTTTCTATTTTGCACAGCCTTTCTGCTATTTGAAATACCTTTTTAAGTTTTTTTAAAGTTATTATTATTAATTTTTTTTAAGTTATTTTTATTTTAGATTGCAAATATATTACTGACGTGCTTCCTTGTTGGTTAGGGTGGATTTAAATTGATTCACAACAAAAAATTTAATTTTACTAGACTGAAATAAATGTCTAACAATGAAGATATAGTTTATAAACAAAATGTTCAAATTATAAGACGTTATGTTTGAAATGCAAATACTTCAACAAATTATTTTTTCACTTTGAAAGAATTGTTTCATCATCAAAAATGTCATTTAAAATATGTTTGCAACTAATATTACGCACTTAACTTTTCATGATGGTATTACAATCTAGCAATCATAAATTTAATTTGAAGAAATCACTAAATTTGTGAAATTTAATTTATTTAATTAAATTAAGCCTCTCTAAAAGTTAGTTTTAGTGGAATAATTATTTAATGGCTTTTTAAGTGTTTTAGTGAAGGGACTTAAAAAATTTCGCATGCCACAGGTAGTGCCCTAGCATAAGTGTACAGAGTACATGCCCTACTTGTTAGGTAACTATTAATTATGCTAATTTGACAGATTGATGGAAGAAATTAACGTGCAGAACAGTTTTTAATTTTTTTTTTTTTTGAAAATCAACTGCCATGATGGGGAAAACTAACCCTAGACCTTTGCAACCATAGTCAAACACACTATCCACTGACCTACAAAGTATGGTTAAAAGATTGTCACGTTAGCACTACCACATGGTAATTGAAAGCCTTTTATCATATGACAGCAGACGATCCCCCACCAATGTTAGTTACATATTATGGATACAAAGGCTTAGGCTATAATATATATAAAATATAAAGGCTTAGGTGGGGAGGGGGACTATCATATGACTGATATCTGGCCTAGGCATTTGGCTGGATAGTGGATATCCAGTATCCGGTGCATCACTACAATCATCAAGGGTGTACAGTTGACCTAACCTGGCATTCAATTAACCTAACCTGGCATTCAATTAACCTAACCGGCCCTTCAGTTGTCCTAACCGGCCCTTCAGTTGTCCTAACCGGCCCTTCAGTCGTCCTAACCGGCCCTTCAGTCGTCCTAACCGGCCCTTCAGTCGTCCTAACCGGCCCTTCAGTCGTCCTAACCGGCCCTTCAGTCGTCCTAACTGGCCCTTCAGTCGTCCTAACCGGCCCTTCAGTCATCCTAACCGACCCTTCAGTCGTCCTAACCGGCCCTTCAGTCGCCCTAACCGGCCCTTCAGTCGCCCTAACCGGCCCTTCAGTCGCCCTAACCGGCCCTTCAGTCGCCCTAACCGGCCCCTCAGTCGCCCTAACCGGCCCTTCAGTCGTCCTAACCGGCCCTTCAGTTGACCTAACAGGTTAATATTGGTTATTTCACCTAAATATCTTCTGATCTTTTCGTATTAGGAGATTGTTCCAGAGTTGACTGGTTGAATAGATGAGAAAATGAAAATACCGATTAACATTTGGGTTAAAGAGTTGGACAAAAAAGCAATGAGAAGGTGTCGAAAGTCTGGTACAGTATTGCATGCTCTAAAAGAGGAGGCATGCAGTTAGAGAATTCAGAAGAGCAGTGCCTGTTATAATAGCAATAGTAAAGAGAGAGTGAAGCAACATCGCGGCGAAGAGAGATTGAAGACAGTCGGTAAGAGGCAGGAAATTGATGAAATAAAAAGCCTCTGATTCCACCCAGTCAAGTAGAGCTGTGTGGGTTGAGCCACCCCACACATGAGAAGCATATTCCATACAGGGGTGGACAAGACCTAGTGATGTAAAAAAAACGTTTTTTTTGTTTTTTGTTGTTTTTTTTTGTTTTTTTTGTCGTTTTTTTTGTTTGTTTTTTGTTTTTTTTGTTTTTTTTAATAATTAATATAGATATTGCCAATTTAATTATAAGGTATACTTTTGCAATGATATATATTATAAAAATAAATAAATAAATAATAAAATAGGCCATATGGTACCAGTATAGAATGTCCTTTTCAGCCTATTTACAGAAAAAACTGGCCTCTTTCTTGCACTGAAAGTCTTGTATCTTGAGATCCATTAAACTTGCGAGAACACTGGCTGGGAGCTGACTGCCCATTGTCCAACCTTCCCAGGACTCTCCCATCCATGCCTCGGATTTTGAATCTCCCACTTAACTATCCTTTAGACCCACGATGACATATTCCCCCCCCCCCCCCACAAGACCATCCATATATATACATACACATACACCCATATACATATATACCAATATATACATAAATACTTATATACACATTTATATCTATTGTATACCCCATACACATGCATACATCCAGAATTCCAGATACATACGCATGCATACTCACATATATACCTACACAAACTCATACACCTCTATTTCGCCCTTTCATTACCTCCGAGATCATTTAGCACATACAGTAATATCCATGGCTTCGTCAACATCCAAATCTGCAATAAATACCAGTACCTGTGATATTGAAACTATTTGCTTTAATCAATCTAGTGATAATGATTCTTCAATGGAAATAGAATCAGATAATGAAAGTTAAACAGCATTAGGTTAACACAAGGTTAAAGAAAGAGATGAATATTTATATTTTTTTTATTTTTCTATTTGGAATATATAATATATATATATATATATATATATATATATATATATATATATATATATACACACTGGTATTCTTGCCAATCACAATTATATCTATTGTTTTATACCAGTATTATGGATATTATACCAGTACCTGTGATATTGAAACTAGCATATATGCTCTACCCAATCTAGTGATGATTCTTCCATGGAAATGTAGGTTAACAAAAAGGTTCAAAAAAAGGTGAATATTTTCCTTTTCTATCTGGAATATATACTGGTACTCTTGCCAATCACAATTATGTATATTGTTTGAAACGAGGAAGAATGTTTTATGTTCTAGTTAAAAAATATATATACATATAAAAAATGAGGGTTTGTTTTTCCTTTCTATTATATACTTTTTGTGTGATTCAATTTTTCTAAAAGATGACTATATAGTATATATACTAGGTATAACCGTATAAGCATGGTAGTATAGTAAATTATAGGTAATACTAATATACTTATTAGATTAAAGGAAAAAAAATATGGAATAAGTTTAAAACAATAAAAAACAAAAAAAACAAGAAAAACAGACTACCTTCGTTTTAAACAAAAAAAAAAACAAAAAAAACGACACAATAAAAAATGACTCACATCACTAACAAGACCCCTGTACAGAGACAGCAACTGAGTGGGGGTGAAAAAACTGCGAAGCTGGTACAGCACACCTAACCTCTTAAAAGCTGTTTTAAAAAGAACGTATACGTGATCTTTCCAGGAAAGATCAAGAGGAAGGATTAAATTGTGTATTGTTGAAGGTAAGGGGATAGTCATATGGAAGATTGTGACCAGTAGACAGATGAAGGAATAGATTGAAGAATAGAAACCGAAGGAGGACAGTTTGGAAATTAGAGATTTGTGCCAGACTTAATCAAAAGAGTTTTTGATATGTCTAGCGCAATAGCAAAAGTTTCACCGAAATCGCGAAAGAAGGGTGACGAAGAGTCAGAGCGATATGCAAGATCATCGCCAGTAGAGGGTCCCTTGCGGAACACAACCTCACGATCTGAAAGAAGATTGTGAGGAGAGAGGTGTTTAAGAATCTTCCTATTAAGGAGAGATTCAAAAACTTCAGAAAGTCAAGAAATAAAAGCAATTGGACGATAGTTGGAGGGTTGAGAGTGGTCACCCTTCTTTGGGACAGACTGAATGAAAGCGAACTTCCAGCAGGAAGGAAAAGTACCAGATGAAAGACAAAGACAAAGACGAAAGAGTTTGCCTAGGCAGGGTGTAAGCCAGGGTTGGCAAGAAACCCACTTTTTTTGAAAAAGCCCACCCCAGGTGGGTTTTTTCAGGTTTTTTCACCGAAAACCCGAAAAAACCCGGGTAAAATTGGGTTTTTTCATATGTCCATATAGTAGTTCATATTAGACCTACCTATTCTTATTTTTATAATAATACTGTACTGTACTGTACCGTACACTATTAATATAACATTTGTCTTGTTTTTAGCAAAAAGGTTGCCTTCCAGGCAATTAAGCATAAAAAGTTATTATTTTCTCAGATTGAGCTTCACAACAAAATTTGGAAAACATGGACCAATTTGAACTAAATTTGGTGTGGTAAATTATCCTATTTGTTAGGCTATACTTCCTATGGAAGACAGGCCCCTGTGTCTTCTGCTGGAAGTAGATGAATTACAGCTCCCAAAGGGAACTTAATTCAGCTAGTTATATCTATTTAATTCATATTACTGAATATTTTTTCTTTTATTTCACAGTTAAATAAAACAAACTGGCAACAGCATATTTATCTTTACTGCTAGCCTACAGAATTAGTCTGTTTGAAGTTATAACTGCATTAAATAATGCCAAAGACCTTTGGATCAGGAAGAAAATCAGGGCATGAATGGAGTGAAGTCATATTATTGATGGGACTAGTAAAGTTAGATGCAAACATTGCAGTAATGAAATAAGTAATAAAATAGAGCGAATAAAAATGCATTTAATGAAATGTTTGAAACACATGGAATCAAGAAACAAGACTGACAATACTGCCAGTACATCATCTTCATACTGCCATGACAGACCTCTCAGATGATCCAGACTCATCCTCACCACCACTGACACAATTACAGATGAAAAAAAGAAAAATTCAAAAGTAAGCAAGCGATTTTGGCATGACAACAACAACTTTGCAGAAAAATGTCATTGATAACAAAATAGCCAAATTCTTTTATGCAAATAATATTCTATTTCTATGTGCAGAGTCTAAGTATTTTATTGAAATGATAGAGACTCTAAGACCAGGCTACACTCCACCTTCCCGTTGAAATTTGTCTGGTCCACTTTTAAATACAATCCATGAAGAAGTAGAAAATTCCTTGAAGATGCAGTTGACTGAAGAATCAGGATGTATAACACCCTGATTGGCTGATGTCTACACTCTATAACCTGCTACCTCACCCAAAGAGTTATACCTGTAGGTCTATTTGTTGACTCATGTTTGCTTGTTTTGCATGTAAAATCATTATAGGCGCCTATATGACAATTTTTAAAAATAATTGTATATGCACTTCTTAAGTTTCATGAAAAAACCCACAAATGGGTAAAATAGTGGGTTTTTTCAAGTGGGGTTTTTTGAAAAAACCCGGGTGGTTTTTTTCGGGCTGGGCCCACTAGTGCCAACCCTGGTGTAAGCACAGAAGGACAGTTCTTAAAAACAGGAGGGACACTATCGGGATCTTAGTCTTCCTACAGTTGAGCTCAGAGAGGGCAGAAAAAACATCTTTGGAAGAGATTCTATTTTCAAACATAATTAAGTCAGAGGAGGAGATGGGGGAACTGCACCGGAATCGTGCAGAGTTGAGTTAGATGCGAAAATTTGAGTGAAGAGTTTAGCTTTATCAGGAGAAGAGATGGCAACTGAGACCTTGGGATGGAAAAGAGGAGGAAAAGTAGTAGTAAAGTTGTTGTTGATTTTAGCTAAATGCCCGAAAGAGCGAGAAGACTTAAAATTGGATAGGTTTTCACATTTTTGTCTGAGGAAGGAATTTTTGGCGAGTCGAAGAAATTTTACCGAAATATAAGTTGAAGGAGTCAGGTGTTGGACGGCGATGGTACCTTCTGAAAGCCTCTTCTCTGTTGTGGATAGCATTAGAGCAAAGTTAAACCAAGGTTTTTTTTTTACATTAGTAGTAGGGATAGACTATGGAATGTACTAAATTGTAAATTGAAAAAATGTATTTATTTTATTATCATCAATAAAGGTTATTCTATTCTCTTCTATTCTATTCTAGCAACAGTGGTAGTAGCATCATAAACATTAAAAAATATTTGGTAAAATTCCAGATTCCAGACACAGTTCAGAGACAGTCCATAGGCGCTAATTCCTAACCTAACCAAGTTTAACCGAACCTAATGTAACCTAACATAGCCTAACGTAACTTAATTTAACATATTACGAAGCTGTTATGGACTGTCTCTGAACTGCGAATGGCACTTGGAATTTCACCATAATTATTCTAAGTTTGTAGAAGGTAACAAAGTAAATGTAATACAATCTAATAATTCCATATTTTATCCCTAAATAAATCGTTTTTCTATTAAGATTATAATAATAAGGATAATATATATAGTAACGAGGATAGATTTATTTTAACGGAAGCAGTGAAGATTCAAATCAAATGGAAGATTATAATTGTTTTGTTCACAGGTTCCTTGCATTATCGTGGCCGTGAATCACGTTTGGATGGGCGAGAAGTACTTGAGTTTGCGCTTTCCCGGGCTTCACTCTCTATTCGAAAGAAAGGCGATCGATTCATTGTCGATGCACCGTAAAAATTATTTGGCTAACAAAACGCACACACTCGCGAGCGATGTTCAAACGTCGAGTTTAAAGGCGAGTTCTAAATGTTCATTGTATGTACACTGTACAGTTTGTTGAAAAAGTTCCGTCGTGATACTCCGTGTCTCATACTGATAAATACCGGTACGAAACATGAAAGTTTCACGACAGGAATTTTTGGACTGACTGTACATCGAAATAATTCCGTAAAAGATGTGAGTTAGAAAGGTTATTTAACAATCGGTTATAAGTTGCGGAAGTTACAGGTAAACAAAGACCCAAAGATCCACTGAAGGTTAGGCCAAGAAATAAAAAAAAAGTAAAAGGACAAGCGTATGAAAATAAGGAATACTGAAAACTGATACTATGTGTACACTTAAAAACGTGTAAAGTTTTCACACATGACTGATACTATTATTATTCACACACGAATATTATTATTATTATTATATTATTATTCACACGAATATTACTAGTAAAGTATAGGATAGACAGGCTCTTTTTTCACCATCCATAAAGGCCACTTCGCAGATTCTAGGTTGGTCATGCCGAATGGAAGCTGCTACGAGGAAGCCAGTCAGTCTGTTGACGAAGCAAGACTTGGATCGCAGAGCATCTCTCCTTTGGCAGGTAAAGATGACGCGTGTTTCTAGCCTTAAAGTACATTTAATGCAGTTCTAAAAATGTGTTACATCGTTTACGTATTAATGTGGATTGGTTAGTTGGAGTTTGGACTTAAGTTGCTAAAGCCTGGCTTCGACTCTCACCGCCACCGTAGTTGGAGTTGTCGGCCACATACTCAGTGATTGCTTGGATCTAACTGACTCGTTGTTTACCTCTACCCGCACTCCGTGTGGAGAAATAGAATTTCGGATGTTACTCGTTACCTAGAAGTGTATCATTGTTACGAGACAAAACTGCGAGAGTTATTGAAACTGAACCTCTGAAGAGCGACAGAAACTGGCACAGCACTGAGGCCAGACTGCTATGGCCCATTGTTCTAATTCCTGTATTATTGTTACTAGCATCATCAAGAGTCGAACTCACGACCTCAGTGTCTTCACTTCGTTTATGGAGGAATGGTGTTACCCACTGAGCTACGGACGCTGGTGACCCAGTATGTTAGGTTCTCCAGAAAGGGGGTAAAGAATAAAATTACGTTTAAAGACGATAAAATTTTTTCAGTTTTTATCCAATAACAAAGACTAAATAGAGACTCGCTAAAATATTGAACTGCTGTTTTTCTCAGGGTCTTATTTTGGCGTTCAGTCTAAAGTACACGGGAGAATCTGTTCTTGGGCTTCACACGGCAATCGGCCATCCGATGAGCAGGTCTTGTGTGACCGCTTTCTGTCAATTGTTAGAACTATTGAAGTCGATCGAGTGCACATATCATCACAATACTTCAATGTTGGCTGAAACATTACCACACCTTCGACAATATCTGAGCTATCAGCTGTTAAATTTGCTGAAAAATACAAAAGTAGGTAAACTTTATGAATATTGGCTAATTGCTAATAAGTATATTATTTTTATTGGAAATCATAAAGTTGGTAATTACTGTTTTCTGAATACGTTAATATAATTAATTGCCTGTTAAGCCTTATTGACTTTCGTGTCTTCAATCTGAATTTTGGTTTCAATATTTTTTTCCTTAAAGTTGAAATTACATTCAGTAGAGTTACCATGGACTTTTCCGTTGTTGGTACTGTTCGATAACGAGTAAAGCTGGTTTCAATTTATTGAGTTATTTTACAGTTCATATGTGATTTTTTTTTTTTTTCAAAGACAAGAGCAAAAAACGAAAGAAAACTGAGCCAGCATATTTTGGATGTTCTCTCAGCACTCTCCCTCGCGGAGCAAGCGCTTTCAGGCAACGGAAATCAAAATAGACTTCTTATAGCCAGGGTCGCTCTCTCTCTCGCTAATCAAGACAAAATAATTTCGGTAAGACCTTAATCTTTACGGTCGTGGGATCTCTGTACACCGGGGATGGGATGTATGA
Source organism: Bathynomus jamesi (assembly GCA_023014485.1). Lineage (NCBI taxonomy): Eukaryota > Metazoa > Arthropoda > Malacostraca > Isopoda > Cirolanidae > Bathynomus > Bathynomus jamesi. The sequence continues at coordinate 119,020 of JAJOZX010004349.1, read as the reverse complement.
GAATGATAGTGAAATAGGATATGACGAGCAGCGTGCGAAATTTCCGATGGCCCGTTGGCCCCAGGCCAGTTGTTTTCACATCGGGTCAGTAATTTATTGCCCCGTAACATTCATTTTTTTGCATTTACATTGTGAGCAGAGCGGGCCAGTAGATTTTCAAGCTCACTGGTCCTGTGGGCCATCAGAAAATTTTTGCGAGTTTCACACCCTGATGACAAGTGCCAAGGGTTTTGAGCATGGTCCCAGAAATTTTGTCAGGCTCATTTTTGTGTGCGTGTGCGCACGCGCTTCCTGAAGAACCTGAAGATGGAAGTGAAGTTTACCCCTTTGTTGCTGTCGATATCGTAAATGATTATTGAATTTGATCAGATCGGATCAGACATAATGTTCGTCAAATATATATCGCTCTTTTTAAAGTTCGAATTTAGAAATTTATTCCATTTTTATTTCACGTGAAATTATCAGTATGAATATCTCTAATTTTTCTTGAGACGCGAACTATGTTTAGTTTTACTCCTTTGTCATGTTGAATTTTTCTAAGTAAAGTGTATTAAATATTTGATGTGCCATTGTTGTTGTTATTGCCGCACTTCTGAAACATTATACAATTCATGCATACTGATAAAATCATTTAAGAAATTGAACGTGACTTCGTACGTTTTGAAATTTAAATTTTTTACCTCAGATTTTGTTTTCTTTTTCATATTCGTCGTCGAGAGCAAAGTACGTCAGTTTTAAAATATATTGTACAGTGTACAATATCTTATTTTTATATTTAATAATAATAATAATGAGTCGTATAATTTCAGATTGTGTGTGCGGGAATTAAAACTCTGTTGGTATGGTGGGCGCGCGGCTTAAGGGCTTTCTAGTTTATTCTGTCGAGGTTAAAAGCTATATGAAAAAATGCCGTTCACCCATTTTGAATTAGAAATTGCAGTGACTCGAGATTTTCATATTTTCAAATCATTGATCAGTAACATATTGTACATATTAAAATTTTATCAGTGAAGATAGGCCTATATGAAGTTGTGAAGATGAAGTCGATAACTGTTTTTAGAAAATCGAAAAAGTCATTGAATTTGAAATTGGAATTTAAAAGTAATCCTGTATTACCCTTAAATTGTAATATTCAGGTTAGACTTAACGAACTATAGAGCGAGAATTATTTTGCGTAAATTTGTTTTTTAGGATGAAGATTTGAGTTGCTTGTTGGTCCTTCTGCGTCAACTAAGTATCGCCAGTGACATTCAGGAAAAAGTGCAAAGGGCGACCAGCGCAGAATTCCTTTTTCAACACCAAATCATTTTCAAACTCTATTTGCAAGATTATTTAGACAATGGCAACTCTTGCATTCATAAAATACACGTAAGTCGTAAATTAAGAACCTTTTCACATATACACAAAATTTTAATTTTTAAGGAATGACGTAGGCAGGTCACTGCCAATGCTTGGAACGGATTCTGCACATTAAACAGCTGGTGAAATTGCACAAAGATCTTAATTACTGACAACGCACGAGTCGGTGGAGGATCCATTGGGGTTCAGATGGCTTGGATGAACCCCTTCCCACCATTCCCTCGCTGCCACAAGCCTTTGTCAGACTGATCCCATTCTGTATGACATTAACCCTTTCAGGTTTTAGTCTGATACTTTTTTTTTTTTTTACATAAACCATGAGTGGTTTCACTACTGAGTTGAAGATCCTGGTGTCCACTGGTAGTTGGGTAACACTGTTGTTCATCGTTAGTATGGGGACGACGAAAAGGCGAGGTGAACCACTTGTTAGGTTTTACGTTGTCGTCAACGTTTGCTTAATGAAAGTGTATTATGCAATACATATCTTATGTAAATTATATATATCACTGGTCAACAAAGTTTTTGTCACAGAGATATTTTTACTTGAACTGTGTAATTTTTTACGTTGATTACGAAAATGAAAACAGAATTTTTCTATCACCCGCAGTTTTAGAGTGACACACGAATTTACATTACTTAGGATTTGAGTGAGAATAGGAAGGGGGCGGGGTCTCCCCCTTCCTCTTCCTCTGCTTTTCTGATTTTCCTTAATCATTTTTTTGTCAGTGCGTTCGTATTGTTTCATGACAGAATGCCACGCAAGAATGCCACGCAAGTGTATCAACCATCCAAACTATTTCTGTTATGTGTGCAGAGAGTTAACACTTAAATTTTAAAGGCGAAATTTCACCCCTCTCGTCAAAAAAGCATACGAACTTTATTTTGGTTGCAAGGTAGGGGATCAGAACAAGACGTGGGCACACGGGTATTTCACTCGTACAGAGGAAAATATGAAAGGTCAATATTTTTCTCCACTTTGCTTGTGCTTTTATTCCTTTTCATGTAAGAAAGATGTGCACCAATTTTGAAAACGATTAAGTGATATTTAGGGGTTGCACACATTTGAACCTTTTATAATAAACAATTTTCTTCAGTTACGAAAAATTTCTCCTTTGGAACCACGGAAAATGAAAAAATCTAATAATAAAATTGGAAAATTCAAATCAATACACAATACAATACAATTTAATAATACAAAATTTTCTTCAGTGTTACGAATGAATTCTCCCTTGGAAGCACAGAAAATAAAAAACTACTATTAAAATCAGAAAATCCGAATCAATTTTTGAATTGGTACAAGGACGTTCCCGCCTTGGTTCTTTTCGGCACCTCCTTTCGATGATGTTCAACAATCCGCAACAAGAAGTGTTTTTGCTTCTCGTCCTTGACTGAGTCATTGAATTGCTTGATTAACGCAATTCCCCTCTCCGCTGTGTCGTTTACGACTTTCAGCGCGTTGACTGACTCTCTCAAGCCGTCATTTTTGGTGTACTCCTCTACGTTGTCGACATCCCCGACGCCGAAGTTGTCGAAGAATGTCTTTGTCCTTTGAGTGACGAAGCTGCTCAGATCCTTGCCTTCAAAAGTCAGGTTTTTCCACTCGAGTCGTTTGAGTTCCTTCCTCGACGCAGGTTTGTTCAAGGCCTGGAACATCTTTTCTTTCTTATTTGGCGATATCCGTTCATCAAGGAAAGCCAAGCCGACTAGTCTCCGAGAGATACCATAGATGCCTTTTGACAACTCTCAAGGCAGCCTGGCCCAGATCCTTGTTCGGATATGAAATCAACAGTTGAATCATGTCTAGGTCATTTTTCGTGGCCCACCTACTGACCACTGCCTCGTGCCAGAACTGGACATAAATGAAACACGTAAAAAGGGCCACGTCGTGCAATCCCTTCACCTCTTGGTCGGTGAGTTCCAGTTGCTCCCGGAACAAAACCATTTTCAGCACATAGATAGCTTTCGCCATCCACCTAGCTTGATGATGGGCTCCTGGAGTCCTGAAGGAGAACTCGGCTCCACCCCAGCCTCCAAGGAAAAGGAGCGACAGCTTGAGGAGTTCCTCATAATCTTCTCTCGGGTGACATGAACTTTCAATGACTCCACGAAGATAACTCACCATCCTGATTCGTTCATCTTCCAAGTACCTAGTGGCTGGCTCTTCTTCATCGATCATGGTTTTGAAACAATTTTTGTTAATGAAGTCCCAACGCTGCTGAAATCGTCGAAACAACAGGATTTCAGGACCACTTGTTGGCTCCAGGGACTTATGAAAGACCTCCTTCAAAATGAGCTCATAAATGTGGTGACGGCAAGGCAACCACAAGAGCGACCGACCAAGGAATTGTTCAATTCTCATACATGCCCCTTGCAGAAGTCCGGTATTGGACGCCGTAGTGTCAAACGAGAGGCCAATAATGCGGTCCTGAATTCCAAATCGTTGCAGCTCCTGGATGGCGGCTCGAGCCATTTGTTCACCAGTACCATCCTGGGCAACAGGCACTCCAAGAAGATGCTCGAACTCCTTCCCTGTTACCACAACAGCTACTCTGTCTTCCAAGCTTCTAGAGCTTCCGCTAGCAGCTTCGGGTAGTAGCTTGCTGTCCCAGTGCAGAACTAAGAGAGGTGGATCTTTGAAGATCAACTCCTCAAGTTGTTTGGCCATTTTCTCTCGATACTTGGCACGTGCTCGATGAACAGTTGATGGCGAAATAATAATCTGCGATACATCTTGTCGGAGACTTTTAGCAGTTGCAATGAAGGAAGTGCTTGCTTGTCGAATAGAGAGTTGTTCTCTATCCTAAGTAGCCACGAGTGTTGGATCAAGTGTGTTCTTGGAACGACAAGGTGACTTAGAGGCTAATGGAGCAGCAAAATAATCATCATCTGTTGTCGCCGTTGAGCTGGAGGATGTGCTATCCAGCTTCATTTTCTCGGGGATCTTTTCAGCTTCTTCAGCATGCTTTCATTTTCGAAGTTCAAGTTTCTTAGCTGCTGCTTCTTTCCGTTTGACAGCTATGGTGCGTTTCCTATCCACCCCAGCCATCGAAGAACTCATTCTGTCCTCCCTCTGGGAGGACAAGAAAACCTTGTCCTCCTCCGGAACTGAACTCATGCTCATCACACCTTGACAAGCGATGTCGAAAAGGTCAGCAAGGTCTCCCTTCCACACCTGACGCTTCATAATGGCTTTGTCCGTCTCTCTCGACTTCTCCTCCTCCAAGTTTTGGTACTCTTTGTACAGCTTTAGTATAGCAGCTCTAATGATGATCTGTCTTCACTGGGATATTCGCCTTCTTCTAAACTTCTTGAAGCTTGATACTCGTAGACTTGATGGCAAGGTGGTTTGTTTCCTTCAGCTCCAGGTGATGGTACATAAAGCAGAGGAGGACTTGCTCCCGGGATGGCAATCTTGCTCCTAAGAGCTCTTTGACTGGAGTCTTCAATCAGCCAGATCATCTTTCGTTCCATTTTCAACACTTTTTGCACCTGTGAAAGAAAAGAAAACATTACAATATGTTGGAAGTTGGGACGTTCTCGAGATTTGGTTACAAAGGGCTAGGGAATCAGAGGTGACATAAGTGTGCAACCTCTAAATGATGTTCAATTTGCTTCAAATTTGATACATATGCTTTACAGATCATAAGGTGTACGGGGAAGAGCAAAGTGTAATGAAATTCACAATTTGATAAAAGTGGAACACCCTAGTGGGCACCTCATATATGCTGTATTACGTGTTTAAGACTTCTGACAGGCTGGCTAAATGGGTCTCGTCAAATGCCGTTTGCTGTTCCGATGATATACAGAGAGCCGAAAGACCATTTAACGAATTGTTATTTCTGCTTAACAAATATACTAGGCATTACTGCGAAATCTAAACATATGGTACAATACCCAAATTTACCATCAGCCATAAGGCCTGTTTTACATAATAAACATTTGCCAGTACCAAGGCCACCGGAAACGTGGAGTTTAGATGATGAAAATGAAATTGATGTACAATGGTAATGACGAAGCTCAACATGGTTTACTGACGGACGATGTTGATCCAATGTTTGAACCATCTTGTTCATCGACAGAGCCTCACTTAATATCTCAAGCAGACCTGAGCGAGCTTGTCTGTGATCTGAAATTGTCAAAAGATCAATCCGAACTTTCGGCTTCCAGGTTGAAAGGTTGGAATCTTCAAGAAAAAGGCACTAAGATATCTTTTTACCGCAAGCATCAAAGAAACTTTCTACCCTCTCATGAAAACCCTTGGCCAACAACATGATCCAAACGAATGGCGCCTATTTATTGATTCCTCGAAGCTGAGTTTAAAAACTGTATTACTCCATAATGGAAATAAATACCCTTCAGTTCCATTAGCACATGCCGTACATATGAAGGAATCATACGACAATATGCACCTGCTTGCGAAACATATCCAATATGATAAATACTCTTGGCATATCTGTGGAGACTTGAAAGTGATTGCACTTCTTCTTGGTTTACAACTGGGTTATACAAAATTCTGTTTCCTCTGTGAATGGGACAGCAGAGCACGGGAAAGCCATTACTCAAAGAAACAATGGCCACTTCGACAAGCGTTGATTCCAGGGCATAAAAATCTCACCAGTTCACCTCTTCCTAATCCAAAAAAGTTATTTGCCACCACTACATATTAAACTTGGTTTAATGGAAAATTTTGTTTTCAAAGAAGGGATATTTGTGGTCCCGCAAATTAGAGAAATCACGAGAGACAGTGCGTTTGATGAAACTAAGTGAAGTTGAAGGAGCAGCTTGGAGAGCATTTAAAGTAGTGAACACAAATTTCCTCGGAAACTTCAAGGCCGAAAATTAAGAGTCACTCGTTGAAGAACTTCTCAAGACCTACAAAGACGTGGGGTGCAACATGTTGAAAATCCATTTTCTTGACTCGCATCTCGACTTCTTCCCAACAAACTTAGGCGATGTTAGTGCTGAGCATGGGGAACGCTTTCATCAACAAATATCCACGATGGAGAAGCGATACCAGGGCAAGTGGAGCCCCAGCATGTTGGATGACTACTGCTGGACATTGTCAAGGGATGGCCTAGAGGCGAAATACAAGCGTAAATCATCAGTAGCCACATTTTAGGTGAATTCAATATGCATTTTCTACTTCGATATTGCTATTACGCCTATAAATTAGTCCAAATTTCATTTTCGATTCACTCAATATTGGTGGGTGATAGAAAAATTTTGAGGCCATTTTTGAACTCAGCGGTAAAAAACCTATAAGATCCACCCATTTTTGTTCGTGACAAATAAAAGGTTCGATTTTGTCGACCAGTGAATTTATTTTTAAAAAAACGATGATGACTTATTCTTACAAGTTGGAACTTGTATTGCAATCAGCTTCGCCCAAAACCTAATAATATAGTACTGGCGTCATAATTAGTTGTACCTTACTCAGATGAAACAACCAAGATAAAGAGGTCCAGTGAGAAAATTGGATATATTATAAACGTGAAAAAATTAAAACTGACCTTGTTCGAGAAAGTACTAGTACTAAATGCAAGGGAGGGGGGAGGAAAGGAAGAGACCAGAAATCGCACAGAGCATGGGGTACAGAATACACACTCAAATCTGTCACTAACAGTACAGTAAGCCCCAAAACGACAAATTTAAGTGTACCCAAAGCGCAAGTCGCTATTTTTTTGAAAAGATGGATTTGACTAGAAGTCATTCTTTTCAGTTATCGTTTATAGTTCATAGAGAGAGAGAACAAATGTCTTTGTGACCCCGCTATAACTTCTTTTCTCTCGTAAACTTCGAACAATGTACAGTTTCTGAAGAAAGTTCAACTAGAACCATAAAATTTGTAAATGGCAAAAATCGGTAACTTTTTTTTATATATATTTTATTCCTTTTGGTTATAATAAATTTTAAAAAACAAAACCCAATCAGTAAATTTATGCTTTTTAGAAATCGTGGTTCTTGGCGAGCTTTTTTCCGAAACGGCACATTCAAAGGACGGCTCAAAGGCCAACCATTGGCGAGAAATATATGTGTAAATATTTACAGATATATTCCAACATTTGCCTTGCAGCCAGTTTCAAAACATTTCAACTCGGGTTAGAAGTCTGTAACGATGAAGTAAACCTTGACAGTAAAATTAAATATATTACAGTATATATATAGTTTAATCTTTTCGTCCGTGTATATCGAGCAGTTGGTCACCTCCCTTGAAGCGGGTTGTCTGAGGAATTAAGAAATATAACAAGAAATCGAAAACGCGCGTGTACGGTCGAACTGCTTCGCGCTAAGGTTGACGGCGCCATACTTTTACGGTCACACCAATTAACGGATAAATGATATTGAAGTTTAATAGAATTTTATTTGCGTGTTGTACGCAGCATTTAGATACCAATTATAGTACGTAATTTGCAGTACATGTTGGCTGCGGTTACCGACTCTGAAAACTTGTTAAAATCCCCCAAAGACCTTCCTGACAGAGAACTACTCCTTAAATCTCTTCACGAGGAAATGGAAGAGTTACTTAAAGAAGAGGTAGGTTGTTTCCTTGTCGTTCCAGTTAGTTTGGTCATGAGGTTGAACTAATAATGGTCATAGTAGGTTTTAGCGTTGTGAAAACGGAGTGAATGGCACTTTGTCGTTTCGATTTGTTTATAGTTTATTCTCATTTTGATTTCGCGTTTTTTACAATTACTTAACTGTCGTGTTTCTTAAGGTTTCACCTCTCGTTAGTTCAGCAAGGTTAAGCGACGTTGGGTCTGTTCAGTAGTTGGATGGGTGACCCTCCTCCTCGTTCAAATGATGTAGCGACCCTTAAATGGTTCGAATCCCATGTAAAATTTCCGTTATGAGAGGGGGTTAAACATCCTAAAAACTATCATTATCAGTATTTTCCTTTAATTTTTTAGCAAATTTAACAACTGATGTTCATCTAATGATTTTTGACAGTTGCTTGACAAACTCTGCAAGATTGTTGAAACTGAACTGCGTTTGAATTCTCATTCACATCTTCACTTGGAAAAAAAAGCCTTTTGAAAAGCCTCTGGAGCATATTTACCCTCTCATCCATCTTCAATCTATCAACCTTTTTGGATCTTGCTTCTGCGTTAAAGGTGAAAGTATTTTCGAGTATTTGTCCCCCTACTTCGGTAATCAGATAGGTCTAGATTATTCTTTTTTGCGTGTTCCTCCTCGGTGAGAGTGGTGGTAGTCCTATGTCAAATTCACGTCTCCGTCTCCCGAGACTTCTGCCAACCAAAGTCACTGAGAGGAAGACAGCATGCAAAATATATTTCTAATACCCAATTTTTTTGTATATTTCATCTGTGAAATGAAAGATAGTATTTTAGAATACCACGCCAAGAAGCTAATAGTCATCGTACCATCGATTATGAAAGTCGTAATACAATGGGCAGTTTGGTAAGCGTGTTCCAGTATATTTCCACGACTGTATAATATACTGTAAACTGTTAACCAATCCACCGTTATTCGAGTCTTTGGGGGATCACTGTCACTGTCTTCCTAGACAGTTTCTTAATTTGGAATGCATCCCCGCATCTTTGTGTGCACCACACTTATCAGACAATCCACGTGTCGCAAGATCTGCAGTTTCTCATAAATTTTGCCAGATTACGTCTGATACTGTCTGAAGGTTCAGTATTTCCGTCTAGAAGGGATTACTAATGATTAGACATCATTAATTTGAAGGGATGGTTGCTAGAGGTACGATGTTAGCGTGGTAATGTAAGACGATTATCTTTTATTCCAAGGACAAAATATGAAAAAAATAATTTGTCTTATGAATTTTGCATATTTTACCTGCTCTCCTCCTATTTTGGTGGGAGAATCCACTTGGCAGTAAGTCGTGGGAGACTTCAGTTTCGATTGATCTCGACTGTTTACGAGTAGGAACTGTCAGAAAGAAGGACTTTGCAGTTTAAAGTCGGTTTGAAATGTAATTATAATACAATTTTGCCTTTACTTAAAACTAAATTTCAGATTACATTGAAAATTACTTGGAACGAACGTTTTATAACTTGACTGTGGTTGCCCCCCACGATTGCAGTACTTACGAATTAATGAGAAATTTAGCACGTTCAAATCTGGGCTTGGTTACTGTTGATTCTCATCTACCTTCGCATACCATAGATCAGGTAGTTAGTCCCCATTATTTTATTTCTTATTGGTTGATAAGAAATTCATTATTACATTATATTACAGTTAAATACTGAGGAGTCTTAATTCTTACTTTACATTTGTAACTCGCTAACCTTTATTGTTTAATGTTTTTGTCATAGAATATGAAGTCCTTTTTTCACTAAAAGTCACGTATCCTAAATTCTTTTAGGGTGTGGACGTGTTGGAGATCATGCGAAACATCAATGTATTCGTTCAGCATTACCAATACAACTTAAATCAACAATTCTTTGTAGAGATTGAAAGCAATAATAAGCATCTAAACACAGTTTCAATCAAACATATTGCCAACTCAATACGTACTCATGGAACAGGGATCATCAATACTACTGTGAGTCTCGAGTGGTTATAGTGTAAGTTGAAAAGGAAGGATAATGCAAGACTAATGTTTAATAGTTGTCCTTTCTCGTCTCTCGTATGGTAATGTTTTCTCGAATGAATCTGTATTCAATGTCGCGAATGAATTCTATTTCTTAGCAGTACTGTGCCAAACTCAAATCTCAATATTATGTTGCCACATCACCAAAACTCCCCGCCTTCTTCCTCGTTAATAATTAATTAAATAATAACTTTTTAGGAGGAAAATAATTAAAAACAAAAATAACATTTAAAAAATTATTTAGTCTTAAACAAAAATTACGATACTTAAAAAAGGTTTTTACTGGAGCGCACCGTACAGGATGTTCATTTCCTTCCTGTCCAGGTTACCATACTAGGGCGGGTCATACTATGCATTTTTTTTAAATCAATGGAGAGGGGCGTTCAAATGACATATTTTGGTGTATAGAATACAATTCTGAAGAAAATATTTAATTCTGATAACCCTAACCTACATCATTTTGCAGTTGATTATTATTAAATTGTTGATTATTTTACTATTGTAGTTACCCCAGAATGTCTTCTCACGTTTTCTATCATGGTTGCTCACGTTATCTCTCATAAAGCATTGTTCTAACTAATTCATATAAACACATATAATGTAATTCATATAATAATAATAATATTTAAATACTCAAATAAAAAGGTGTGCCATTCCACTTAATTGTAATTATCATACAGTTTGGTATATGAAATATTTTGACGGTTTTCTGGAATCAGGCAGTGAAGTTTTCTCTTGGGAAGGGCAAACTTGATGCCAAAGAGAGGTTCATTGTCAAGTTAGACAAGTTCTTTGATATTTTGACTTGCAAGTGTCAGATTACCAGTTGTAAGGGGGGAGGCTGAGAGGGCTGTGTTATCCAAGCCCACATTAACTGTTCCTGCAGCAGAGAGAGAAAGATCTTGCCTACATCAAGGGACAGAAAGAGAAGGTTGGAAGTAAGGGACCCCACCAAATAGGGGGTCCTGATCTACCAGAGCACAAGAGACAGGTGAGGACATTGAAAAGGCAGTGGATGGAAAGGAAGGCAGAGAAAAGGAGAAGGAGCAAGGAGGAAAGTGCTGCAGTAGCAGAGAAGGCAGCCAGGAAGGATGTTAAGAGATTTTTGGCAGATGGTGATGAGGATCTGGAATTGGAGAGAAGTGGTGATGAAGATGAGTTTGTTCCTGAAGTTGAGCTCTTCCCTCAAACTGACCCTGAGCCAGCAGCTTCGGCAAAGGTACAGAAAAACTATGATGAGATTCAAAACATTGCCCTTGCTAGTGTAAGGTATGGCATAGGGCTGAGGCCAACTGCAGCGATAGCAACAGCAGCTCTGATTGACGCAGGAATCATCACAGAAGACAATACAAGTAAAGTGATTGATAAGAGCAAGGTCAAGAGAGCACAGGAGAAGTTGATGAGAGAGCTGGGGGCATGACTCCAGATTCCTGGGATCTTGGGAGCATTGCTCCAGTAAATTTGACCATGAGAAAAAGTAAATTTGGGTTTGGGTTTTGTTCATCCGCTAGACGTTATGCAATTTTTTTGCGTATACGTTCTTGTACAAACCAATTTTTTTAAATTACAAATTTAGTTATTTTAAGTTTAGTTGGTAATTCCATATTTAACAATTATTTTATTTTTTGTTAAGCTTCAATGTTTTGATAATTAAAATTTTATTAAAACGTATATTTTTTTAATATAAAATTATCAGGATTGGACTATGTTCCATTGATCTCGGCCAGGTTTGATAAATTGGCCAGATAATTACTTGTGCGGTTTTAAGTAATCCACCATGACTCTAGAATTGAAAAGTTTAGTTAAGTTTAAACTTACTTTTACTTACTCTTCCTTACTTTTACTAAGTTTAAAGCATTTACTTTTACTTACTTTCATTGTACTATATTTACTTACTTTTACTCACTTTTACCATACTATATTTACTAACTTTTACTTATTTTGTATTTTTTCAGGTAGTCAATAATCAATAATGGATCCTAATATTGATGAAGTTGGAGAGAAAAGTGAGGGTGTTAAAAGGGGTTACTTTTGTGGTCAATGCAAGAACAAATATTCAAAGAAGCAAAACTGGGAGGAACATTTTAATTCCAAAAAAAATATTTGTTACAATACAAGAGGTCCCAGAGTTTGGGCCCACAGCTTAGATATTGCAGTAAAGAAATACCAGGATGAAGTGCAGCAAAGAGATACGGCAAAGCAGTCATTTAGTTTGTTCACAAAATGTGCTAGTGCTAGACCTCAGAAAAATGAACCAACTTCATCAACTGCTAATCTAGAAAATGAAACTTTTTCACTAGATGTTTCACAGACTGAAGAAAGTGCTTCTCCTCCACCTAAGAAACAAAAGGTAAGTGAGGAATCTGCGCATCAGACTAACAAAACTGCTTTAGAGGAATTTGAAAATTCCCAAATCCAGAAGACATTGAATGCAATTTTGCGCCTAACAAAAGAAACTCACCAAGCTGTTGTGGTTAATAAAGAGAAGAGTCAAAATATGCCTTCAAGTTCAAGTGTTGCATCCAAATCTAATAAAGCAAAAAGCAACAAATTTGACATTTCCATAGCCCATTTAAGCAAGTGTAAATCAATACATTGCTGCTGCAATGAATAAATAAACTTAAGGTGAGTTATAAACTGTACATTATTGTATTATTATGTTTAGCTAAAACAATTTGTAATTGGTATGTCGTCAATTCAAGAGTTTACTATCATTAACCTATCTAGTGGTGTAAGGGGAAAAAAAGTAAATTCAGAGCTGTGCTCCAGTAAATTTTTTCAAATCTGGAGTCATGGCTGGGGGAACAGTTCGAGAAGAAGTGCAGGGAGGAGGGGGGGATGTCTTGCATCCTCTTTGATGGGCGGATTGACCTGACCAATGTGATGATGGAAGCTGAGGGCAGTGACCAGTCTTTTCCCGCAAAGATCAAGGAAGAACACTATAGTGTTGTTAGTGAGCCTGGCAGCTACTATCTGTTCCACTTTACCCCAGAGAAAGCAACTAAAGAGGAGTCACATGCGGAGAAGATTGCTAAGGTCCTGTTTGCCTGGCTGAAAGAGAGGGGTTATGATAAGACCTTGTTGGCCATTGGAGGAGACTCAACAAATGTCAACACTGGTGTGAAAGCTGGAGTAATGTGGAAGCTGGAGCTGCACCTGGGGAGAAAGCTGGTCTGGTTGGTGTGCAACCTGCACACTGTTGAACTTCCCCTGCGTCATCTCATTGTTGACCTTGATGGCCCTACTCTGTCAGACAAAAAATTATCCGGGCCAATAGGAAAGCTCCTTGATTCTGCTACAGACTTTGATATCAATCCAAACTTCACCCGAATCTCTGTTGGCCCTCCACTGATCAAGCTTCCTGACAAGGTCATTCAAGATCTCTCAACTGATCAATACTATGGCTATAAAATTGTCTGTGCAGTCAGGGATGGAGTACTTCCTGCAGGGCTGGCTCTGTTAGAGATAGGACCAGTAAACCACAGCGAACAGACTTCTCAGGCTCTGGGTGTCAAAGCACGGACTTAAAGGAAAGAACCTGAAGATTCTGCAATTCATTGTGGAATTCATCATTGGAGTGTATTACCCATGTTGGTTCAACGTGAAGGTCAAGCACTCCTGGATCGAAGGGCCTAGGCACATCCTCTTTCAGCTGGACTGCCTCAAGTCCCAGAGAAAGGAGGTGCTGGATATTGTGATGCCAACTGTGAGAAGATCTGCTTGGTATGCCCACAGTGAAGTCATCCTCCAAACACTACTCTGCTCTGAGGATCAGAAGGAGAGGATTGAAGGGGTGGAGAGAATCCTGGCCATCAGGGGAGAGGGGGACCCGGACACTCAGCTGGGGGACTCCTCTGTTAGGAGCAGAAGGACACCTGACATCAATTGTGATGCTTCCAGCATCGGTGACTTGATCAGCTGGTCAGAAGGTGTGTCAGAGCCACCTCTCACCTGCTCTCTAAGCACCTCAGAGGTGAAAAACTTCATCAACACCCCCATGGAGGTGCGCAACTGGCCTTGCCACACACAAAGCATTGAGAGGGTTGTTAAAATGGTGACTGAGGCTTCTGCTAAGTACTTCTCACAGGAAAAGAGGGATGGAGGGATCAGGGCTCAGGAGACCAGCAGGAAGCTGATGTCCAAGTGTGAGTCAAAGCAGGATTTGTGCAACCTGGCAAAGTTCAAGATGTCAGGAGAATGATCTTTGTAATTATATCCAGTGATATACATGCAGTTCACCTATTAATAAATATATGTAAAGTTGATTTGGCCTTGTCAATATAAATGATTTACCTTATATCTTTTAATATATTATAAAGGGGTTCAAAAGGGTAAAATTGGCAATTTAGAAATACAAAATGATGTAGGCTAGTTAGCCTATCCAAAAAATAAGCTCATATTTGAATTCCCCATGTAAAAACACATAATTTAGACACCCCTGATGGTAGGATTTCCTTCAGATTCATGTCACCTGAGTACGACCCGCCCTATTACCGTACCGTCCTGGTCTATTTGCAACATTGTCCCTATTTTCCATTAGTGTTGAGCGTTTTCTTTATTTTCATTTATCAAGGCATATTGTTACAAATGTTTAAGAAGTTGATCACCATTTTTAAAGAACGTCTCGCGACTCGATTCGTTAGGGCGCCTCCTGGCAGTGCTGAGACTCCGCCGAGTCGTGGGTTTGAATCTCAGTGCTGCCTAGAGCCGGACGATCGTTTTTTCTGTATCTTACGTCACGACGAAGCGGCGGCGGGCTGGCCACTCCATTTCTCAGGCTAAGGTACCCCCATGCTCGGAGCCCCTACCCCTCACTTCCTCGCAAGTTATGGATGTTACCGTACCTTATCACCTTTTTGAATATTGGAATTTGTTTGTTAGCTACTCTTTTGTAATCTCTTTTGCAGGTGAATTTCACGTATCAGTTTTTACGAAGGAAATTTCACGTTTTTTCTCAATTTCTTTATGATGAACACATTAAATCCAGACTTCTGAAGGACTTGCAGTACTGGAAGGAGGTTAGTCCTTGGTCTTAGTCGTGGTCTTGTAGGGTCTGTTCAGTAGTTGGATGAATAAGTCCTTCCCGCATTCGATGATATAGTGACTCTTAGATAGTTCGGATCTCGCGTAAAGCTGTAGGTCCTCTCCGTCACGTGACGTTTGCCGTTATGAAGGAGGATAAACACAACCAAATAATTACTATTAGTTTTCAAAGCAGTTAAATACTTAAGGCGTGTATACTCAGTCATCTGACTATATATATCCACTTAATAAACATTGTGAAGTAAATAATAATAATGTCCTGTGACAAATGTTTACTGCGGGTTAAATTCTTGTCTGTATTTTAGGCGTGCTTGATCCTTTCGCTCAGGGTGTGACATATAAACTACACGTCCAGTTTGTGCTCAGATCCGGGTGTGGTAAATAAACCATCTCGTAATCTTTTCTGAACTCCGGGTGTAGTTTAGAAACCAAGGGTATATTCCCCTTTCCAACATCTTGGGTTGAAAATGGGGGGATATATGTATTATAATTCGAATTCATATAATTCGTTTCGAAGCTGTGTCCGTAGTGAAAGGGTTAAAGAAACTGGTTTTATAATATGATCTTTATATGATATTTTGGTCTATAAAACATTTAGAGTGAACTCGCCAAATTCTCTTAACGAAGATGCGAATTCATCGTATAAAAAAATGGGTATTTGCTGTGACCTTTTTGATCACAGTAACTCAAACATTTCGAATTCTGATGTTTCCGTCTTAGAATGTTTGTTCTAGCCATTATTTATTCATTTTTATTTTGAGGCGGGATCCATACAGGATTACACGTGTATGTGCGTTCGTCACACTTTCCCGTCTGCGCTATAACTTGAGCCGATTAACTCGTACGCATGTCATAAAACGATGTGTCACGAGCGAGAATTGGGTCCTTGCATCAAAGGCCAAGGTCGTACATATAGGCCGGAGCATTGATGTCGTTCCGAAATATTTCTTTTCATGATAAAGTAACACAGATGTATGTTTACATTCCCAAAAAGCCTAACAGAAAACTTAATGTTTACAGTACAGTATAAGGGTAGAGAGTTTGACGAAATAGAAAACTGGTTAACTAGTAGAAAACATGATGATGACAAACTCGGGCTCGTCATGGTGGGCTAATGTAATTAGCGGAGTTCCGCAGAACTCCGTTTTATGGCCTGTATTGTTTGTAGTATATGCTGATAATAATGATGTAGATTTAGTTAGCAAGATATGGAAATTTACAAAAACTATGGCATATAAAATGGTTTTATATACCACATATAAGTTTGTTACTTACCAATTTTCAGTGACTTAATCACTTTCTAATGCTTAGTTTTAGCACGAGTCAATTTGTAACCAGAAAGGTCACTTGCATAAAAACTAATTTGCATCGCAATCAGCCATTGCTAAGAACTTTTCTGAAAAATGGTTAAGTTATTTGCGTTGAATATCAAGTCATTTGCACAAGTATTACAAATTTTATTTCATTCTTGAATTGGAGTAATCACGTCTTAGAAATGTCTGTATCAATATATGGTTGCTAGGGAAAACTTAACCCTATTTATTGACCTATCTGTTTATTGTTCTGGAATCTGTAGTTTTACTTAGAAGTACGTTTAATAAATACCATGAAAAGTTTGACCAACTATACTCAAGAAAAACGAGCACGGTTTGACCATTGAAAACAGCTTTGAACCGCAGTCCAGTAGTGTTCCCGCCTGGCAAGCGAGAACACTGTTGGACTGTGGTTGCCTTTTACTTAATGTGTATTTTGAAAACCTTTTACCTTTTCAAATTTCCCCCTTTCAGGTGAAAGAAAATGAGAAAAGTTTCCCGTACGAGAGAGCAAATAAGTTCCATCGAGGCATTCGCAAACTGGGACTCTGTGCCAACGGTCTCTCCTACTTAGATCAGTTTAGGAAGTTAATTACGCACATAGGTGAGATTGTTACAAGGATTTGGGAGAACTTTACTTCATTCATAGCATATCAGTAATTCAGTTGTTACCGTAAAAGAGGCACTGGTCGCCTTATTCCTCTGAACAGATGTAATGAGACTTGATGTAGATTTAATCAGATTTTAGAAAATTATGGCTTCTCTTTTTCAAAATCGTATGTATGTTTGTTATAGCGTTTATATTTATTTATTTTATTTATTTATTTATTTATTTATTTATTTTTATTTTATTTATTTATTATTTATTTATTTATTTATTTATATATTTATTTATTAGGGTGCGTCACTGCATAAGAGAGAGAACCTCAATTAATCCACTGAAGGAGAAAACACCACAGACAAATTTTCATTTGAGTAGCCGTTTATTTAGGGGTCGCGCATCCACTACAAAGTTTGTACAATACATACTACATATATTCTGGGATTGGTTTCCCCGTACTGATTATTTCCAGAGAAGTAACTCTATGAAAACTATGTCTTGTTTAATACTCTTAATATTTAAAACATTACAGCATATGAAGACATAATTCATGTTTTATATTTATAAAAATACATTTTGCTAATACACTTTGTTAAGGATGTATTGAAAAACAGATAATTTAATAAAACAAAATATACTATAAAATACATTTCCACAAAAACCTATAAATAGCAACCACATTCCAGACCTCAGAATTAATGGTAATTCCACAACACATGTTAATAATTTCAATTTCCTAGGCATTTACTTTGACAAGAACTTAAACTGGAATGAACACTAAAATAATTGGAAACAAAACGGCTAAACTTATATATTATATTCTGGGATTGGTTTCCCCGTACTACGTGAACACCAACAAAACGAAAGAAATTAACAAACAATACTCGGAAATGGCATGAAAACGACTAAAAGCCTTCAGAAAGAAAGTATTTTTCAGCGAAGAAGGTCCTTGTTTGCTGTCTTCGGGTACGCTCGCCGATGATCCTCTGCCACCTGGATCACGTATTGGAGCTGATCCTCGTGCTTGGTACGCCCCTTTGCCGTGAACTCGTGGATGAGGGCCACTCCTCTTTCAGCAGTGTCGTTAGTCACGAGGAGCTTCTCGACCCGTTCCTTCCCCAGATTGTACCCGTCTGATGTTATCTAGGCCGCAGGGGCATTGACAAGAACGCAGTATCGATTTCAAGATGGTGGAAGATCCTCTTAGTTGTGGAGGTGAAGAAGTCCGGAAGATCTTTTGCAACAACGTCTCTTGCGACGGCCAACACACGAGGGCTGGGCTCGAGGGATCCTTCCACAGAGTTCATGTTAGAGACCATCTTGAGTTTGTAAGCATCAGCAACATCGTCGTCGAAGAGAGCGAGACCGACTGTAACTTCAGACAAGTACCATAGATGCCAACTCATCGCCTTCGTGCCGGCTTCCTTGATGATGGGATCCTCATGTTCCGCGAGTTCCTTGAGCAGCGTGAGGTCATTCGTGCTGCTGCGGAAGCTGTCTTGGCTGTGAACCAGACGTGTTGGTAATGTTTTACGACGAAAATGCAGAAATCTCCGAGCTTTTCCCAGAGAAGTCCCATGCGGTTCGGGCCACGAGAGGAAGAAGGACGTTGCGGCCGCAAGAGTCTAACAAACTACTACTACTACAACATCCAAATCTTCAGGGTTTCCCCAACAACCAGATTTAATCAGCTAGCTTCTTCACTTCCTTAGCACCTTTCGTCGCCATTTTCATTAAGCAAACCACCTGTGGAAGAAAAGAAACCAACAATTAATAGAGAGCCTCGTATAGAAAATCTTAACCCCATGTATTCCAGGGTATTTTAACGAAAAGAAACAGCCGAGGTGGGGCCATATGACATATATACTGATAAACCAGATCATATGGCTCCACCCCGGTATAAATAGGGTTATTAATTCACTGTGCGCGACTCCTAAACATTGATATATTGAACTGATTTTTATACTGCCAGGTTTTCTCATTAAGTGGATCAAAATTGCAAGCGAGCGAACGCGTGTGACAACTTCATGTTTTTTGACGCCCCATTATATATACGGGCCTCCAATAAACCTTAGCCTCCCTGCCCATGGCCTAAACCATTAGAGGTACAGTAAAACTAAACATACCTTACAAAAGAGCATTTAATGAGAAACAATTAAAACTTGGTGTTCCCGCCATTAGCTTCCAAGACAGCCTGAATTCGCTTTGGGTAGCTTGCCAAAAGTGACGTGAATAGATCTTGATCGTTACGCAAATTTGCTAAAACAGTTTCAGTGTGTTGCGTCATTGTATCCTTCGAAAATCTATTTGCTGCAGGTTCTTGAAACAAGAGACATTGAACCTTGTCCTTTATAACTGATCCAATGTGTTCACAGACGTTCAGGTCAGGAGAATTTCCTGGCCATTCTTCATTTCCAAAGAAATCGATCTCATGGTTCCGCAACAACTGTTGAGTGGCTAATGCCTTAAAGCAGGGAGCCTTATCGTGCAGAAGTGTGACCTGATCGACATCCATAACATTGTTTGGGTTTCTTAGAAAAGGAATGACATGCTGGGATAGAATAATATCACGAAAATACTGTCCATCTCAACTCTGACCATTTGGCTTCAGCACCCACATGAGCTTCTTTGCAGTGAACAAAAAACAAACACACCAACACAGTCTGGACTTTTTAATAATTCGCGATAATGTTCATTGTCATCGATTTCATCTGGTGTTGTGGCCCACACTCGATCATTTTGGTAGTTAGGCCGACGTGTTACATAAACAAAAAATTCATCGGAGACAGCTAAATGCATGAAATCATCCACATCCCAATCTTCAAGATAATGGGCAAACCACATTCTGTCATCGATGTTAAGTTGAGTTTTTCTTGGCTTTGGAAGTTCATGCCAAGGCTTTAAACCTTGCCGATGACGGTACAGTCGAATGATCTCACCACTAACGATCTTTTCTCTCAACACTTCGATCTCTCTAGAAAGTTTAGCACAGCTGTTTTTCCGCTTACGCGTACCGCTTTCGATGATGTCCTTTGTTTCCTGAGAGAGAGGCAAATTTGGGCGCCCAGATTCGGTTGTATCTATCTCACATTCATCCAAAGTTTTATTCCAATTTCTTTTGATGAAGTCCTCACTTCGCAACTTTTTGACAACCCATGAACGTGTTATAAAGGTAGCTCCAGCATCACGAGCTTCCCGAAATGTTATTGCTCGTATGCGATCTATCACACGTTGCCTCTCCGAATCACCAATTAATTGAGAAGCCATTATATTATCACTTTATCAGCTAGAGTAATTTTAATACCTGCAATAAATAAAGAATTTTATATATTTTTATAATCACTAAAAACTATTTCCATATAAGTAAACATGTAAGCTGCAAATGGGGGGGCTAAGGTTTTTTGGAACCCCTTATATATATATATATACAGTATTATGGTATAAGAGTTTAAAAATACTTTAAAGACCCTTCACTAAATTTTAGTACCTACCCATTGACTTACCAACTGTACTTGGTTACTCTTTTATGTTAATAGTTTAATAACTAAGTGTTTGTTAATCCTGTCTTTAATGTTAGGATATCATCGTATGGCACACACACTTTTTGAAAGATACTTTTCCCTCTTGCAGGAAATGCTATTGGCTACGTTCGTCTGGTGCGATCCGGGTGTTTGCATTGCATCAGCGCCGCCACGCAGTTCATCCCCGATTTGCAAGAGTTGGTATCTTTCAGAGAGATGTGTCGGGCGGATATTGTTGACAAAGAGACAATCGAAGCAGCGAAGAACTTGGATGCCGTTGTGGACAATCTCACCTCGCATTTCCATAAGGAAACAGATTACTTCAAGGTACGATCCTACACTTATAAAATAGGGGTTTTGCTGATATATATTTATCCACACTAAAATGTTGAGCGCCAAGTAGCTCAGTGGTTATAGTGGCGGACTCTGAGCAGTGAAGCTCTGGTTCGCTCCCGCCTGCTGGTTCCTCGGTTGTGTTGAGTTGGCCGCTTGCCCTGTTGATGACCCTTCGGGTCACGTTCCCCCACATCATGAGGAAATGAGCTTCATGACTGTTACCCTTTTTTTAAACTGAAATGTTCCATTAGTTCCTATCCTGTGCTGGCTTTCGTATCAGTAGGTCCTTTTTTTCACTAACCCTGTTTTGTGGCTTTCTCTTCAAAGATTGAGTAAAATCGACTAGCCGTTCTAGTGTTATCCACAATAAAATGAGTAAAGTGGACGTAGAGCGTTCGCACTTACTTTTGGTCAATATTTGTTTTATAGGCCGACAAAAATTCGTTTTGCTCCAAAATTGTATGATTGTTATATATATATATGCGTGTGTGGGCGCGCGAACCTCGGTGGTGCATTGGTTAACATCGCCGCTGACTACGAATCCGATACCCGGTGACGGCAGTCAGCGGGCAGCAAACCCAGCAGTTCATCCTTCCATGCAATAAAAAACAGTTGGTAGATAAATGGGTACCCTGGGTAGCCTAGTGGTTAAGATGCTGGGTTGCTGATCGATGAATCGGTACAGAATTTAAATTGTGTACAGATTCATCGATTTGTTGTACCTGGTATTCCATACATTAAAACCAAGCTCGCTCACTCGTCTATTGTTAATTTTGCAGCCATCCCCTACCTAAAAGAAAAAATATAATCAACACTGAAAATTCCTATGATGCGCAACATTTTCGCTACCCTGTGTGTATATATATAATTTTTTTTTTTTTTTTTTTTTTTTTTTTTTTAAAGTTCGGGAAGAACCGATTCGCCTCTATTTAAAAGGGCATATCTCGGCGGAAAAAACAAAGAAAAAGTGAGAGGAAAGACAGAGGAAAAGAAAGGGTAGAGGGACAGTCGAAGTGGAAAAGACCAAGGACTGCAGGGTCGAGCCCCATCATCCTTGGGTGCTAGGGCCGGGGGCGCACGTGAAACCCCAGGAACAAGCACGTACAAACGAGCACAAAGAGCACTCAAGAGCACGAGCTTAGAACCCCCTTGCGGGTATATATATATATATATATATATATATATATATATATATATATACATATATGTTAAACACAAACCGTGCATGGAACAAGGAACTCTTCTGGGAAAATTAAATCCACTATAGTCCGAATAAGTAATGGTAAATGACAAATACCATAGTTTTTTCTTTTTCATGATTTAGCCCGACGTGGGCAACGGGTCTCTCACAAAGAGATCCCATAAATATAGCTTCCCTCACCAGCTATCTGCAAAGCAGACAGGATCCAGCTTTGGGACATGGATCTAGGGTTTAAAGCAAGCCTAGATCCCTACATTCAGAACCTCTATATAAGTAAAAGACTCGTTGCATTCACGTCGTGTTGAATAAATCAAAGAAAAAGGGGGTAACTATTGTATTTTTAGCCAAAAAAAAACCAAAACTTAAACCTCAACCGGGACATTGAGCGTCCACTTTTCAAGGCACGAAACACGTCCGTTTAGTATACACAAACTCAGAATGGTTCCCTGAGAACATTATATGTTAAACACAAACCGTGCATGGAACAAGGAACTCTTCTGGGAAAATTAAATCCACTATAGTCCGAATAAGTAATGGTAAATGACAAATACCATAGTTTTTTCTTTTTCATGATTTTAGCCCGACGTGGGCAACGGGTCTCTCACAAAGAGATCCCATAAATATAGCTTCCCTCACCAGCTATCTGCAAAGCAGACAGGATCCAGCTTTGGGACATGGATCTAGGGTTTAAAGCAAGCCTAGATCCCTACATTCAGAACCTCTATATAAGTAAAAGACTCGTTGCATTCACGTCGTGTTGAATAAATCAAAGAAAAAGGGGGTAACTATTGTATTTTTAGCCAAAAAAAAACAACCAAAACTTAAACCTCAACCGGGACATTGAGCGTCCACTTTTCAAGGCACGAAACACGTCCGTTTAGTATACACAAACTCAGAATGGTTCCCTGAGAACATTATATGTTAAACACAAACCGTGCATGGAACAAGGAACTCTTCTGGGAAAATTAAATCCACTATAGTCCGAATAAGTAATGGTAAATGACAAAATTACCATAGTTTTTTTCTTTTTCATGATTTTAGCCCGACGTGGGCAAAAAACTATGGTATTTGTCATTTACCATTACTTATTCGGACTATAGTGGATTTAATTTTCCCAGAAGAGTTCCTTGTTCCATGCACGGTTTGTGTTTAACATATAATGTTCTCAGGGAACCATTCTGAGTTTGTGTATACTAAACGGACGTGTTTCGTGCCTTGAAAAGTGGACGCTCAATGTCCCGGTTGAGGTTTAAGTTTTGGTTTTTTTTTGGCTAAAATTACAATAGTTACCCCCTTTTTCTTTGATTTATTCAACACGACGTGAATGCAACGAGTCTTTTACTTATATAGAGGTTCTGAATGTAGGGATCTAGGCTTGCTTTAAACCCTAGATCCATGTCCCAAAGCTGGATCCTGTCTGCTTTGCAGATAGCTGGTGAGGGAAGCTATATTTATGGGATCTCTTTGTGAGAGACCCGTTGCCCACGTCGGGCTAAAATCATGAAAAAGAAAAAACTATGGTATTTGTCATTTACCATTACTTATTCGGACTATAGTGGATTTAATTTTCCCAGAAGAGTTCCTTGTTCCATGCACGGTTTGTGTTTAACATATAATGTTCTCAGGGAACCATTCTGAGTTTGTGTATACTAAACGGACGTGTTTCGTGCCTTGAAAAGTGGACGCTCAATGTCCCGGTTGAGGTTTAAGTTTTGGTTTTTTTTTTGGCTAAAAATACAATAGTTACCCCCTTTTTCTTTGATTTATTCAACACGACGTGAATGCAACGAGTCTTTTACTTATATAGAGGTTCTGAATGTAGGGATCTAGGCTTGCTTTAAACCCTAGATCCATGTCCCAAAGCTGGATCCTGTCTGCTTTGCAGATAGCTGGTGAGGGAAGCTATATTTATGGGATCTCTTTGTGAGAGACCCGTTGCCCACGTCGGGCTAAAATCATGAAAAAGAAAAAACTATGGTATTTGTCATTTACCATTACTTATTCGGACTATAGTGGACTTAATTTTCCCAGAAGAGTTCCTTGTTCCATGCACGGTTTGTGTTTAACATATAATGTTCTCAGGGAACCATTCTGAGTTTGTGTATATATACATATATATATACACACATATATATATGTATATGTATATATATATATATATATATATATTTATATATATACAGGGTGGGCGGAAAGTAGCTCCCTATTTTGGATTGGTAAAAAAATACGTATATTATCCATTTATTTCAGAAGAAATAATATGAAAAGGTAGGCATACATGGTAGGTTTTCTCTAAAATTCAATGTGGGCTCCAACTCTTTCCACCAGCTTCTGGAGCCGCCCAGGAATGGCGTCCACTGACTTTAGCAGGAACTCCGGCGGGATGGAGGACATGACTTCCCGAATTCGGTCCTCCAGTTCTTCCAATGTCCTCGGTTTGGTGCGGTAGACTTCTTCCTTTACCCACCCCCAAAGAAAGAAGTCGCACGGTGTCAAGTCGGGGCTCCTGGCTGGCCATTGATGTGGACCACGACGACCCATCCAACGCCCAGGGAAGTGGGCATCCAGCCACTCACGGACAACAAGAGCGAAGTGCGGAGGGGCGCCATCTTGCATAAATATCAGATCGTCGATGTTCTCCCATGTGCTGACAACCGGCCAGACCTCGTTTCGCAACATAGCAAGGTACCGCTCAGCATTCATGGTGTTGCGCAGAAGGAACGGGCCCACAACCTGATCTGAGGTCATACCACACCACACCGTTACACTGAACCGATTCTGCCGTTTTTCAGCGGTAACCATGGGATCCTCTCCTGCCCAGTAGTGGCAATTGTGGCGGTTGACAAAGCCTCCGACGTGGAACATCGCCTCGTCGCTCCAGAGGATGTTGCGGAAGAGATGGGGCCAGTCTTCATGCCAAGCCAGCATGATTTCCCCGAACTCCATGCGAATGTCGCAGTCCTCGTCCGAGAGAGATTGGCAGTAATGCGGCTTCCACGCACGCCAGTTCAGCTCCTTCTTCAGCACAGTTCGCACTGAGTAGCGGGAGAGTCCACTTTCCCGAGCTGCCTGGCGAGTTGACTTTCGTGGACTCAGTGCGAACTTCCTGCTAAAGTCAGTGGACGCCATTCCTCGGCGGCTCCAGAAGCTGGTGGAAAGAGTTGGAGCCCACATTGAATTTTAGAGAAAACCTACCATGTATGCCTACCTTTTCATATTATTTCTTCTGAAATAAATGGATAATATACGTATTTTTTTACCAATCCAAAATAGGGAGCTACTTTCCGCCCACCCTGTAATATATATATATATATATATATATATATATATACATATATATATATATATATATATATATATATATACATATATACATATATATATATACACACACACACACAGGGTGGGCCAAAAGTCAGGACACACTTGCAGTTTATATTATATTCTTTTTTATTCATTACAATATAAACCAGGAATATTACATGTATGAAAGCTATTTATTCAATCTTTTGTCTTGAAGTGTTCAAAATGCCCACCGTCTACATTTACACACATTTGCAGTCTGCTTGGGATACTTGCGATCACTCTGGCACGAAGTCCTGCGTCAGAGTCAATTTCTTCAAACGCATCTTCGATGTAGGCTTTTAGGTTCTTAATCGTTCTAGGTTTACGCCTAAATACTGTATCTTCGATAACGCCCCAAAAGAAGAAATCCATTGCTGTAAAGTCAGGTGATTTGGGGTGGGGGCCATTCCACAACCCATCGTCTTCCAATTACTCGACCAGAAAAGGCTTCATTGACGAAATCACGAACTTCGCGTGCATAATGGGGTGACTTTTGATATATACTGCAAGTGTCCCCTGACTTTTGGCCCACCCTGTATATATATATATATATATATATATATATATATATATTAGGGTGATGCACAAATCATGACCATCGTGGATTTTTAGGGATACCCGCTCATTTGTTCCAATTTGTCACAAAAACACCCTTTGAGAAATTCCAGGTCAAACAAATAACATCCAGAGGTCGCGCCCGCCAATTGAAAATTTGAAAATTACAAAAAATTAGAGTAAAATCAAATTTTTTGAATTTGTTCTTATTTTTGTTGCAGGTTTGTTGCAGGTTGCAGGTTTTGTGCAGGTTTGCTGCAGGCAGAGTGGTAGGTGATGCGTATATGAGCAAACGGCAAACAGCGTTCAAGGAAATCGGTATCGCAGTGTGCTTGTGGCAGTGTCCGGGAGAGGTGCTATATCAGTGAGTCTCTCCGCCTCAATTTCTCTTCTATTTCCTGTATCTTAATTGTGACGAAAATGAGATCAAGAAGCTCAACAGATATCTGGCTGATCGGTCAACAAATAGATAAATTGAATCAAAGTAAGCTTCCATCAAAGAAAGAAGTAATTTCCTTATTCATGAATTATAAACATGTCAAGAATGAAACCGTCAGAGAAGCATTAACTTCAACCGTTAATGATGTATTGGAAGTGTGGCAGAGAGCAGGAATACCAACAACCCAGAAATGTAATGTAATGTGAAGAAATTAAATAAACTGTATGATGAGTGGCAAGGGCTGAAGAAGAGCAAAGGAAAAAAAAAATCGAAGTTTTCAATAGAGAAAGAGAATACATGGAAAGAAAAATTGGATGGAGTATTTGATATTGCGCATGCAAATGCTAACGAGTTAATAACTATCGAAGAAGATAGAGTTTCTACGGCTACAAAGGGAAGGTCGAAAGGGTAAAATGATGGCAGTTGATAAGGATGAAGAAAAACGTCGAAAGGAAGCTGCGAAGAGACATGAAAAAATGGATAAGAAAAGGTTACGTGAATCAAGTGCATTTGATGAAACAGTTGTTCTTGCAAGCAGCAGCAGTTCCTGCAGTGATTCACCTGCATCTACGGAAGAAGAAGTAGATCTGGAACAGCCCTCAACATCCAAAAGAGGCCTTCCAAGAAAAAAATTCAAGATTATGAATGAAAATCTGCTTTCCTCATTGGATGTTGCTAAGATCAGCGACCGATCAGCCTCTTTAATAATTATTCCAACGCTCGCAAATGTTGGAAAAGATCCAGAGAATTACAATGTTAGCTACTCATCGATTCGCAGGGCAAGACAGAAATCAAGAAAGAAGTTCAGTGAAAACTTGAAAGAAGAATTTCAAGCTGACAAACCCTTGATTGTTCATTGGGATGGC
Source organism: Bathynomus jamesi (assembly GCA_023014485.1). Taxonomy (NCBI): domain Eukaryota; kingdom Metazoa; phylum Arthropoda; class Malacostraca; order Isopoda; family Cirolanidae; genus Bathynomus; species Bathynomus jamesi. The sequence goes on along the minus strand of JAJOZX010004349.1, from coordinate 91,866 downwards.
AAACTCCTCGAAGACATTACTGGGAATGAGGTTGTTGATCGGTTGCCAGTCCTAATCTCTGGCAGTGGAGAAGATCAACTGCTTGGAGTGCCCAAAATAGATCATGGCATAGGAAAGGATACTGCAAATGCAGTACATCAGGCGATCATTGATTGGAATCTAATAGATAAGGTAAAAGGCATGTGTTTCGATACAACTGCATCGAACACAGGTCGTAAAAACGGAGCTTGTGTCCTAATTGAACAGAAAATGGAGATTTGTTGTGGTGTCCTTGTCGACACCATATCCTTGAAATCATGTTGGAAGCAATGGTATCCCTGCATTACAGGCTTCATCAGGCCCTGACATTCAGTTATTCAAAAGATTCAAAACAAACTGGAATAAGATTAATCTAACTTCATACGATAAATTAGAAAATTATCCACAAAAGGAAAAAGAGGAAATCATCAACTTTGCAGCAAGAAAAAGCAATGAAGATCAACCTCGCGACGATTACAGAGAGTTATTGGAACGAACTGACAATCATCTTGCTTGGCGGTACTCCAACGACTGGAATAAAATTCAGGAAGCCTGGGGCTTATCATAGAGCCCGTTGGATGGCGAAAGTCATTTATTCGATGAAAATCTTTATGTTCAAAAGTCAGTTCAAAATAACAGCAATAGAAGAAAGAAATTTGTTGGTTTTCTGTTTCAATTTATATTAAGCATTGGTTTTCAGCACCCTGCGCAGCAAGTGCTCCACGAAATGATCTGAGTCTTCTCAAGAATCTTCACAGCTACAAAAGCACAAATGAACAACTAGCAAATGCTGCTTTAGAAAAATTCAAGAATCATTTGTGGTATCTCTCAGAAGAGTTGATCGCATTGGCTTTCTTTGATGATAAAATCAGCTTTGACACCAAAAGAAAAATGAAGGAGGCTCTTACAAAATCTTCGGAGCCAGATCCTCCAAAGAAGACACAAATAGACATCAAAACTATTGACAATAAGCAGCTTGAAGATTTTGTAACTGCTAACACAAAGTCCTTCAGTATACTCGGATTGTCTTCAACGTTCTTGAGCAAACCAGTAGAAGATTGGCTTCTCGATGAGAGTTATTGGGTTGCAAAGAACGTAGTGAATCACATGAAAGTTGTTAATGATATTGCTGAAAGAGGAGTGAAATTGATTGAAGATTATAACAAATTAATTACCAATGATGAACAACAGAAGCAATATCTACTGCAAGTTGTATCAAATTATCGGAAGAAGCTTCCGGACAAAACTAAGAAAACTCTCGTATCTTTGACGCAACAGTAAATTTTACGAGTATATCCATTCTATGTATCTATTGTAAATATCTATTGTATTGTATCTGTTTTATGAACAAATGGAAAAGAGGAAGGTGGTATGATAGGCCTCCTGGGGAACTTCCACTAAAAAAAAAAGTAAAGTGACGCTTGTTGTATGTACCTCCTGGGTGTCATGGAAATCAGCAAATTTTCAAATGGCGGGCGCGACCTCCAAATATTCGAATTTTGACCCGAAATTTCCCCAGGATCATTTTTCCACCAAATCAAACCAAATGAGAGGGTATCTCAAAAATTTGAAACAAAAAAATTTTACTCCCCCACTTTTGCATCACCCTAATATATATATATATATATATATATATATATATATATATATATATATATATAATATATATATATATAATTACAAATGATCTTCCCGATTTTAAACATTTATTATTAAAAAACTAACAAAGCTACAGCGAAAAGCAAGATATACAAATAAAGAACAACTCAAAAGTTTTATTTATAAGCTATTGAAGTTCAATATGAGCTCCTTTTGAGCTTAAAACATTCCTGAATGAGCATTTGCCTGATAGTTGGATCGGGCTTGGGGGCCCATTCCTTGGCTGCCTCGTCCCCCCCCCCCCCCCCCCCCCCCCCCCCCCCCCCCCCCCCCCCCCCCCCCGACTTCTTCCTCTGGGGCTATATCAAAAATTAAGTTTTTGTTTAACCAATGGCAACAACTTTGGGACATTTGAAGGAAAGGATACGTGAGGCTGTTCGAAAAGTTCAGTATGATATGCTACGAAATGTGTGGAGGGAAACAGAATACCGCTTTGATTTCTGCAGAGCCACAAAAGGAGCTCGTATTGAACTTCAAAAGCTTGTAAATAAAACTTTTTGAGTTCTTTATTTGTATATTTTGCTTTTCGCTGTAGCTTTGTTAGCTTTTCATAATAAATGTTTAAAATTGGGAAGATCACTTGTAATCACCCGGTGTATATACCTCGTTAACCTCGTTTAGGTTCCGTGTTTTTCTCCTTTTTTTTAATTGAATTGAATAACCTTTATTAATAATAAAATAAATACATTCGTTTTACAATTTTCAATGACATAAGTAATTGTGAAGCTCGCTATTTATTTTATTTAATTTGGCCCTTAAGCTTTAGACTTTACTGGGCTCTTCACATGCAGGTGAAGCTGGTGGCCTCGCCTCTAGGCCTGCCTTAGTGGAGGAGCGAGTTGCTCTTTTGCGTTCTCCGCACATAGCCAGGCACACCTGGCTCATCTGGTACCGTCCTGAGCCAGCCATCTAAGTCTTCTCTTGAAGACTTCAACTTTGACCCCTGTAACGTTTCTGAGGTTCTTTGGAAGCTCGTTAAAAAGTCTTGGCCCCCTAACAACCAAGCTATTTTCCTTCAATGTTGAGGAGGTCCCTTGTCGGGGCTTTAATTTGGGAAACTATACATTCTGCCTTTCCTATTTTCCAGCGTTGTTTGGATGGTAATTGGGTTTAGTTTGAGGTTTGGTACCAGTTTTTCGATCATTTTCAATATGTAGTTTATGGTGTACCTCTCTTCTTTCCAGGGAGTACAAATTTAGTTTATGTAGTCTTTCCCAGTAGTTAGGTTCTTTGCAGCCATTAATCTTTGCTGTGAAATGTTTGTGCGTTTCTTCTAGTTTATTAATTTCTTCCTTTTTACATAGGGACGTCAAAACTGAGCAGTATTCAAGTTTTGGTATGATCAGTGTTCTCAGCAGGGAAATCATTACTGTCTTGTCCCTTCTTTTGAACGTTCTCAGTACCTGTCCCCGCGACTCTCTTTGCTTTGTTTATTGCTATCTGATTTTGTCTCTCGAATTTGTCATCATCGGTTATTATTACCCCCCAAGTCGACCGCTTTCGTGCTTCTCTGAATTTCCTGTCTATCTGGAGCATAATATGCAGTCTGTTTCAGTTCCTCATTTCTATCATATCTCAAGAGCTGAAATTTCTCAGTGTTAAATGCCATATTGTTGTCTTCTGACAATTTGTATATTTTGCAAGGCCTCCACCTCATTTGCATCGCTGATTATTCTGCTGATCTTTGTATCGTCCGCAAAGGATGTTACTATAATATTGCTGTTTACTCCACTGTCTATGTCTGTTAGCATGATAATCAACAGGAGTGGGGCCAGTACTTACCTTGTGGTACACGTTCTCTGAAGTTGTAGATCCATTTTCCCATTTTGCCTGTTATTCACATATTTTTCATTTTATGTGCTATTATACCATGATCGCATTTGTCGAAAGCTTTAGCAAAATCCCTGTATATGACATCATAGTTTTCATTGCTTTCAAGTGTATCTAGTATCTAGGATATTGTTTAGTGCTTTATAAGTTGTGATAGGCATGATCTTCCTGATCGGATTTTCGTTGAATCTTGCCAGTGTCTCCAAGAAGTCACAGATTTTCTCTCTAACTATTTTCAAATATTTTGGTGAGGTGGGACGTCCATGACACTGGTCTATAGTTCTTTGCTTGATCTATCCCCTCCTTTATATATAGAAACAATGTTCTCTCTTTTCAAAATGCTCGGTATTTCCCCAGTGTCTATGGATCTTCTCCATATCCAGTATAAGGGTGTAGCTATTTCATTTTTACAGTTTTTAATCAATAATGCGTTCCATTTGTCCGGACCTGCAGCTGAATGTGATTTCATTTGTCCTATAGCTCTCGCTATATCATCTGGGGTAAAATCAAAGTCTCTCATGCATTCTTCTTGCAATTTCTCTTCGAAGAATGCATACTCAATGCGTACTGAAGACCAATTCATACTGGGCTCTCAATGTTTCAGGTATTTCTTTTAGATCGTCCGTTAGTTCATTATTTCCTTTCCTCAAGGGCCCAATAATGGCGCGCGTTTTTGTTTTCCTTTTCGCATAGCGAGGAGTATTTTGGATTTTCCTTTATTGCTTCTTGTATTTCTTTCCTGGCTTTATCATCTCCGCAATGAACCAACTTCGCCGCTACTCTCTCTCTTTTGCGGAATATTATTCTTTTGCCTCTCTAGCCAGTTCCTCTTTCCTTTTGGCTGTGATTTCGGAGCATATTTTTCTAAAATTTACAGCGTCTTTTCTTCCAGGGTTGTTAACATTTTCTCAGTTGTTTTATTCTCTGAAACTGTTCTCCACTATTTGCTCCATGTGTGGTCTGATTTCTTCCAAATTTATGGTCCTGGAGTTTAAGTTAAAGGCCCCAAATTTGCTTCTTCCTTCTGTATGTGTATTGTCTTTTAATGTTATCCCCATATTTGTTGATATCTCGATTATGTTGTGGTCCGAGATAATAGTTTGGATTGTTTTTACAGTATATCAGCAATGAAGTTCGTTTTATTCGTGAATACCAGATTCTAGGCAATTATTTTTTATGGTATTTTCTGTTATCTCCTGTCAGCATAAACTCGTTTGTGAGAACCATCAGCATTTTTGCTTGCTCCTGGTCCTTTTTTGTGCCACCCTTATCTTGCTATATAAATATATTTCTACCCACCTTTTTGTATTTTATAAATGGGAAATTAAAATGGAGAGGTTACAGACTTTATTAGGGTTCTGATATTACCAATGGCATTTCCACAAAGCTGTTGGTTTTACATATTACCGTCTCTGTCATACGACTCTCATGTGTGTGTGTATATATATATATACAGGGTGTCCGAGAGTTATCTGTACAATTTTTGGCTGTTATTAAAAGTCAACCATGAAGTGTAGAAATTCCAGTGTTGTCCCATTTTACAGAGAATCTCATTAAGTTTTTTCTGATACCAAGTTGTGACAAGTTTTTTAGAAATTCCAGTGTGTCCGAACATTATCTGTACAATTTCATCTTTTAATAAAATTCTTGATAACACACGTAAAATTCTTAAACAAGATTATTTAGAATCTGTATTTTCAAAAGTTTCTTTTATTAAAGTAACGTTGTTACAAACATTCGATATGTGCACCATTAGTGATTCGCAAAACATCCAATCGATACTCCAAATGTTGCCATGTACGCTGCAGCATATCCACATCAATTCGCTCAATAGCAGCTGTGATTCTTGCTTTTAAATCATCAATGTCTGTCACCCGCGTACATTTCTAAAAAAATTGTCAAAACGTGGTATCAGAAAAAACTTAATGAGATTCTCTGTAAAATGGGACAACACTGGAATTTCTACACTTCATGGTTGACTTTTAATAACAGCCAAAAATTGTACAGATAATTCTCGGACACCCTGTATATATGATGAATAAAACCACGAAGGAAAGGAAACACAAAAAGGTGCTCAAGCGCTTTCGTCTAATGACATCCTCAAGAACACTGAAGTACAAAAAGGTTACGGCCTATATATAGGTTACAGAAAGAAAAAAAAATAAAGAAATAAATAAATAACATACACACAAACATATATATATATATATATATATATATATATATATACACATACATACATACATACATACATACATATCTACACACACACACATATATATATATAAGCAAACAACCACAAGGAAAAGGAAACACAAAGTCCGAGCGCTTTCGTGATAATGTGAATATATCACGAAAGCGCTCGGACTTTGTGTTTCCTTTTCCTTGTGGTTGTTTGCTTATTAATAAGGTCACGTGTTATTTTGTGATTCTAGTGCATATATATATATATATATATATATATATATGCAATAAACAGAGAAGTAAAATAAAAATTAAAAATTAAAGGATTAACAAAGAGGCATACAGATTTGTAAGGAAAAATATCGATTTTTAGCACAAGATCAAATGAATTATAAAAATACAAATTTATACTGGAAATCTGCCCGGGTTTTAACACTTTGCCTTTTATAGTCAAGTTTCGATATATATAAAAATAAAATGAAGATTAAAAGTTAATAAAGTAGCATACAAGTTTACCAAAGATTTAGCGTCATACCCTCTTTATCTAAATCTGTTTTGAAGGAATTCAAAACAACAGGATCGAGTTGAAAAAGACCTTTGCTTATATTGAAGTTATTTGAAAGTTGGATAATGGCAGACTCAAGAATATTTCTATTAACAATGTTGCTAGAGTGAAATAAAACAAGCATTATTCCAATCAATACAGTGGGATAACTCTGACAAATGGACAAAAAGAGCACTGGACAACTGTCCTGTTCTAACGGAATATTGATGCTGTTTTATACGTGTGTGCAAATCCTTTCCCGTCTGACCTATGTAAAAGGAATCACATTGTTTACACCCAATTTTATAGATAATGCCTGAATTATTGGTAGGGCTATTTTTTACTATGATTTTTCACAATATTGTTATATGAAAATACTACATTAATATCCAAAAGTTTAAGTACATTAGCAATGCCTAAAAAGCCCGGGAAAAATGGAAGTACTAAAATATTTTTTGACAAAGTACGAGTGTTATTATTGACACGATAGAAAGTTCGTTTTGCCTTGTTGAGACAAGATTCCATAAACGCAGATGGATAACACAGATCACTTCCAATACCGTTGATTTTTTCCAATTCGGCATCGATGTATTCCGGACTGGCGATCCTAAGGGCGCGGAGAAACATTGATGAAAAAATGGCCTTCTTAGTGGGGGTGTCATGTCCCGAGTAAAAGTGTACGTAGGACAAATTGTTTGTTGTTTTCCGATAGATACTAAACTTAAAACCTGGGCTTTCCCTATGTACACGCACATCCAAAAATGGGATCGAATTGTCTTGTTCCACTTCTAAAGTAAACTTAATGGAGGGGACTTGATCATTTAACTGAAGGAGGAAGTTATCCAGGTCACGATTCATGGGCCAGATACACAAAATATCGTCGACGTACCGCAACCAAGGGATGCCAACCCCCAGGATTCTCGGAATGTAAGTAATTTCGAAAAACTCCATATAAATATTGGAGAGGAGGGGCGATAAGGGGTTGCCCATGGCCATCCCAAACACTTGTTGATAATACTCGTTATTGAAAGTGAATTTACAGTCTTTGATGCAAAGCTTTTATATATATATATATATATATATATATATATATATATATATATATATATATATATATATATATATATATATATCAACTACGCAGCTCAGTACGACAAGGGACAGTACTGGCCCCACTCCTGTTCATTATCATGCTAACAGACATAGACAGCGGAGTAAACAGCAACAGTATAGTAACATCCTTTGCACACGATACAAAGATCAGCAGAAAAATCAGCGATGTACGTGACGTGGAGGCCTTGCAGACGGACACGAACAAAATATACAAATGGTCAGAAGACAACGAGTCATTTAACACCGAGAAATTTCAGCTCCTGAGATATGGTAGAAAATAAGAACTTAAACAGACTGCATATTATGCTCCAGATAGACAGGAAATTCAGAGAAGCATGAAAGCGATCGATCTCGGGATAATAATGACAGATGATGCGAAATTCGAAACACAAAATCAGATAGCGATAAATAAAGCAAAAAGAGTCGCCGGACAGGTACTAAGAACGTTCAAGAGAAGGGACAGGACAGTAATGATTCCCCTGCTAAAAACACTGATTATACCAAAACTTGAATACTGCTCAGTTTTGATGTCCCCATGTAAAATGGAAGAGACTAATAAACTAGAAGAAACGCAAAGGCATTTCACAGTCAAGATTGATGGCTGCAAAGAACTCAACTACTGGGAAAGACTACGTAAACTAAATCTGTACTCCCCTGGAAAGAAGAAGAGAGAGGTACACCATAATCTACATATGGAAAATGATCGAAAAACTGGTACCAAACCTAAAACTAAACCCAATTACCATTCAAACAACACTGGAAAATAGGAAAGGCGAATGTGTAGTGTTCCCAAATTAAAGGCCCGACAAGGGACCTCCTCAACTCTGAAGGAAAATAGCTTGATAAATGCAAAAAAACTTCTTTTTTCTACGTGAAAGTCACAATATGATGATAAAAACCCACTCTAATAGACAGAGTTTATTTCCACAACAGTTTCGATGCCCACTGGCATCCTCTTCGGGTGATACAGAAAAACGAATGAACCAAAAACAAGAGGGAAAACAGTCCAGAGCGTTTAAGAAATTCGCACATAGATTAGGTCCCGTTATCCCGGACAGTGGAAGGGCATTTTATTAAAGGGACCCGCTTTTTAAACACATTCGCATAAATTTAAAAGCTATCTTCTTCTTGTATACATATAGCTTCAATTATTTTACAAAATTATTACATTTATTATTAAACATGTTACATTTAATATTGTATTATTATTTATTACAGAAATTATAAGTTTATTATTACATTGATTAATTATTACATTGTTGTTTATTATACGAAAATTACAAACCGAAAAACAAATGAAAAAAGGGTGGGGGGCGAGGAAGGAACCTTCAAGCGACCGCTACGAATAAATTAGGTCCCGTTCTTCCGACCCGCTTGTAGGTACATTCGCATGAATTTAAACTATATACCTGTTCTATACATTTATTATACATTTATTATTCAATTTATTACAGAAATTATAAATTTATTATACATTGATTATTTATTGATTATTATTATTATTTATTATGCAGAAATTGTAAACCGAAACCGGAAGGGCATTTTATTACAGGGTCCCGCTTATAAGTACATTCCCACAAATTAAAACTATCTTCCTGTTCATACATACAGATTCTACTATTTTGACATAATTACTGCATTGATTATTGCACTTATATATTTTTTTAACATTTATTATTTATTATTACCTTTACACTAATTACACTTATGTTAGAACCCGTTCACCCGACTCGGTAAGGGATTTTTTGACCAAGAATCTCATTAAAGGGTCTAACTTATAGGTACCCTCGTACAAATTAAAATTATCTGCTTCTATACACACACATTCTATTATTTTTCTTTTGACATAATTATTACATTTATAAAGTACTTTACTTGATTCCCAATCTATAGCATGATTATTTTGGCTAGCGTGATGAAAAATAGCCTGTGTCTACAGCATTCCCTGTAAAAGTTGTGATTTAGTATACGTAGGAGAAACTGGAAGAAATATTGCAACCCGTATTAAGGAAAACAAATATGCCTTCAGCTTGACCTCCGTGTGAAGAGAGACCAACGCACGAAACAACATAAGGTAAGGTGTGTGTGTGTGTGCAGGCTGCATTACACTCGGCAAGTCCATACATGAGGTCCGGGTCCGACCTGCCAGCCCTGATATATATATATATATATATATATATATATATATATATATATATATATATATATATATATATATATACATACATACAGGGTGTCCCAGAATTAACTATCTATTCAAATGAAATCGGACAAATTTTTTAAAAACACACTTTTATTTATGTTTATCATGTTTATCATGTTTAATATGTGTTAAAAATTTCTAAATTTCTAAATTTTTTTCATAATTTTATTTTCATAATTTTTTCATTATCTGTTCATTATCTGGTCCAATGAAAGACCGTCTGAAGTCATAGAATGGCAAAGAGACTCCAAAAGTTAACGTGTGGCTTGGAATGACCAAATCCAAAATGTATGGCCCATTCTTCTTTGCGGAAGCAACTGTAACAGGTACCGTCTACCTTGATATGCTTCAGCAGTTTCTCAAACCACAGCTTCTTGATGATGGCATTCTTGATAATGTTGTGTTTCAACAAGATGGAGCACCATAAATTTTGGATTTGGTCATTCCAAGCCACATGTTAACTTTTGGAGTCTCTCTGCCATTCTATGACTTCAGACGGTCTTTCATTGGACCAGATAATGAAAAAATTCTGAAAATAAAATTATGAAAAAAATTTAGAAATTTATACATTTTTAACACACATTAAACATGATAAACATAAATAAAAGTGTGTTTTTAAAAAATTTGTCCGATTTCATTGAAATAGATAGTTAATTCTGGGACACCCTGTATTTATTTATTTATTTATTTTCATATATATATATATATATTTTCATATATATATATATATATTTTCATATATAATATATATATATATACATACACACACATCAGGTGTCCCATTCGAAATGAAACAACTTTGAAACTGTAATTTTTAAATTATTAATGTGAGAATGTTGAAACTTTGCCAGTTACTCCATCATATGCATAAGTTTTTGTCATAATATTTTTTGTTTGCTTCAGATTGAATTACGTTTACCCCACAAGAAAAAGCGAAATGTGTGTTATGGATGGCTGAGTTGAAGTCCCCTACTCTGGTGCAACGGCGATTCCGTACAACCTTTCACAAGGAACCACCCACCAGAAGAGACCTACAGGGGTTAGACAAAATAATATGAACACCCGCCGATTTCACCGGTTATCTTTACGGACTGCTCAGACACAAAGTAAACGGTCAAATGACTGGCAAACCTATTTAAATGCGTAACAGTGTATACGTCATGTTATAACCCTCACGTTGTTTTTACAGATCTGAGTGAATTATGAATTAGCAGTTATGAAAGACCTGTCAGACTTCCAAAGAGGGCAAATTGTCGGAGCGCGGATGGCTGGTACATCGGTGACGAAAACCGCTCAGATGTTCAATGTATCCAGAGGAACTGTCTCTATGGTCATGTCTGCATACCAAAACCATGGAAAGACAAGCACCGACAAATGCAATAGTGGACGCAAGAAGCAGCTGTGTGATCGAGACCGCCGGGTGCTAAAGCGCATTGTGACAAAGAACCATAAGACCACAGCTCCAAAAGTGACTGCAGAGCTTAACCAGCATCTTGCAAGCCCGGTATCGACCAGAACTGTACGTCGCGAGCTCCATGGAGCTGGATACCATGGGAGGGCTGCAATTGCCAAACCCTTCCTTTCGCACATCAACATTGAGCGGCGCAGAAAATGGTGTAATGACCATAAGAATTGGTCAATGGACCGGTGGAAGAATGTAGTCTACTCCGACGAATCCTCCTTTACGCTATTTCCATGTTCCGGTCGAGTTTACGTCTGGAGACAGCCTAAAGATGCTTATGACCACGACTGCCTGACCCCAACCGTTAAGCATGGAGGCGGATCTGTGATGGTTTGGGCAGCAATATCCTGGAATACTCTTGGCCCAGCTGTAGTACTGCATGGTAGGGTTAACGCCCAGGTCTATCTGTCAATATTGGCTGACCAGGTCCATCCCATGGTCCAAACGCTGTTTCCCAATGGCGGCGCCGTCTTCCAGGATGATAATGCACCAATCCACACCGCTGGGGTCGTTAAAAACTGGTTTGAAGAGCATGTTAGTGAAGTAGAACGCTTGGATTGGCCTCCACAATCCCCGGATCTTAACATTATCGAGCATCTGTGGTGTCAGTTGGAGCAGCAGGTCAGAAGCCGATTCCCACCGCCGGCGTCTTTGGAGGAACTGGAGCAGGGTTTGCTCGAAGAATGGCTCAGGATTCCTCTAGCCACTGTCCAAAAGCTGTATGAATCAATTCCCCGACGCATTGCAGCTGTTATTGCCGCTAAAGGAGGACCAACTCCATATTAAGAATAAAAACCGCCATTTATCAAGGTGTTCATATTATTTTGTCCAACCCCTGTATATGCTTGGACCAAGAAATTTGAGGAAACTGGCAGTGTTCTAAAGGAACACTCTGGAGGGCGAACAAGATCGGAAGATGATGATGAACGAATACGCGGCGCCTTTGGTAGTAGCCCGAGAAAGTCCATCCGTCGTGCCACTGTCGAACTGCAGACTCCTCGTTCAACTGTGCATAGAGTCGTGCGCAAGCGACTGCAGCTCTATCCATATAAGCTTCAAATTGTTCAGCATATAACACGTGAAGATCTTAACAAAAGGAAACATTATGCTATGCACAATGTATCTAATGTATCTAAATAAATGTTATAATTTACATATATCATATGAAACTTTGACATTGACTATTTACTGTGTGAATATTACATTGTTTGCTTCATTCAATAAAAAATTATAAGGTTTCAAAGTTGTTTCACTTCGAATGGGACACCCGGTGTGTATATATATATATATATATATATATATATATATAATATATATATATATATATATATATATATATATATATATACACTGCGTATCAAATTATTAGCCACTTTGCGCTCATCCATTGAATTCGTCAAGGTCACTCAGTCACTGAATGATGGCGACACCTATCTGCGCATACAGTATTAAAATCATTTCGTTCTGCGCAAACGTAAACAAACGGCGGCCATTTGCATGAATTAGCAACGACTTGGTGTCTCAAATTATTAGCCAGGTGCCAAATAAGTGTGTGATTATGGGTCGCAAAGGTGATTTAACCTCTGATGAGAAGTCCACCATCGTCTCTGAGCTGGCAAAGGGGAAGACAACCCTGGAAATATCAAAAATCCTGGGAAGATATCACCACACAGTGAAGAGATTCGTCAAGGCTCCTGGTGCTGTCCGTTCGAGGGCTGACAAAGGTGTGTCGAGGACAGTTTCTCGACGTACCTTGTCTCGTATCAAGCGTGAAGCTGTGATAAACCCGTGCCTGACCAGTGATGAACTTTTCAAATGTTGTGGCGAGGAAAAAGTGTCGAAAGCTACCAGATGTCGCATCCTGAAGAAGGTAGCCAAGCACGTCAAGCCTGTTACAAGGCCTCCTCTGAAGGTAGTTCATAAGCAGAATCGACTGAAATGGGCAGAGGACTACATGAAAATTGATTTTTCAAAAGTCCTCTTCACTGACGAATGCCGTGCTACCCTCGACGGACCAGATGGATGGAGCAAGGGTTGGGTAACAATTGGAGGGAACCGTCCTCATCGTTTGAGACGCCAGCAAGGGGGAGGTGGCATCATGTTTTGGGCAGGCATTGTTGGAGGTATGATGGTTGGGCCATGGAGAGTTCCAGACGGCTTTAAGATGACTGCCAATGCCTACGTTGCCTTCTTAAAGGAAACCCTTCTACCGTGGTTCAAGAAGCAGAGGGTCACATTCAAGAGAACGCTGGTGTTTATGCAGGACAATGCACCCTCACACTCGGCTAAGAAAACTACGGAATATCTGCAGCAATTAGGCTTCTCTGGCTCTCGATTAATGAAGTGGCCAGGGTGTTCCCCCTATCTCAACCCGATTGAAAACTTGTGGTCTCCTGAAGAGGCGGGTTTATCGAGATGGACGGCAGTTTTCGAGTAAGGATGCACTCTGGGAGGCTGTTGTGGATGCTGCTCGTACCATTTCATCAGATGAGATCCTCACCTTGACGAATTCAATGGATGAGCGCCTCAGGAAAGTTCTTTCAAGTGGAGGATCGTACATCCATTATTAACAACCTTATGAGGTCATTTTGATATTATTATGTTCATTATTTCCATATTTATGATGATTTATTTCTTTGTACATTGAATATCCAATTAAAAAACACTAATGTTTGTTTAAATGTGTTTTCATTATACCTGGCTATTAATGTGAGACGCTGTATTTCAGCTTAAATTATTTAAATTGTTGCCATATCCATACTTATGAACATAACTCCATAAAATTTACACAGACAACATTGATACACATGAGCAATATATATTCAGGATCGTACAAGGTTTGATTGCGCGGTTTCTCAGAAATTTCAAAATTTGCAAAGTGGCTAATAATTTGATACGCAGTGTATATAACTTGGTTGAATGGTTTGTTCTTAGGGAAGCGTAACTTAGCGAGGAATAGGAGGACGAAAAGATGGTACATGTTTATTAACAGACGTTTCGGAAAAATTCGATTTCCATAATCAGTGCTAAAAAATTTAAAACAAGTAAAAATAAATAAGTATAATAAATAGAAACGAACAACAAATTAAAATGGCGCAACAATTAGCGAGAATCAAAAACAAGTTACAATGTGTATTAAATTAAAAGATTAAGTTAAATGATGTAAAGTATAAAAGTATGGATAATAAGTAAAATATAAAATGGTTTAGGTGGAACAGAATTGTAAAGTTACTTACAATTAGCGAAAATTAAAAGCAAGTTAAAATGTATGTTAAATTAAAAGATTAAAAGTTAAATGATATAAAGAAGTATAAAAGTATGGATGATGAGTAAAATATAAAATGGTTTAGGTGGAACAGAATTGTAAAGTTTCTTACCAGATTGTAATGAGACTAATTATACAGAAGATTGGGAATGGTTGCCTGTTGAAAGAATTCCATTGGGACGATGGAGCCGGGCGGAGTGATGGTGGATTTCTTTTGAAAGTTTATTTGGCAATATTTAAATTGAAAGCGGAACTGTAATCGTTGAGGGTTGGCTGGATACTGAGGATGTAAAGGGACTCAAGTATGCGGAGGTCGATTAGTTGGTTGGCTGAGTTAATGATTTTGAAATTGGAGGAAAGTAACGGGTGGTTGTGGAGGTGGCAGTGATCCCTTATTGCAGATTTGGAGGGTTTGTTCAGGGGCTGTGAAGTTCTTGTGGAAATCCCACGATGCTCGTCCCTCCGTCTCTTACTCACGCCGCTTTACCCCCAAATTAAATTTCATTTCGCTTTTACCAACAACAATAGTATCAAATCTTACCTCAACCATAAAGAAAAAACACCCCAGCCACTTGCCTCGTCCACTATCTACGCTTTTAATTGTGTTCGCTGCAAAGCGAACTATATTGGCAGTACCATCCGCCAATATCAAACAAGAGTGGACGAGCATCGTGGGATTTCCACAAGAACTTCACAGCCCCTGAACAAACCCTCCAAATCTGCAATAAGGGATCACTGCCACCTCCACAACCACCCGTTACTTTCCTCCAATTTCAAAATCATTAACTCAGCCAACCAACTAGTCGACCTCCGCATACTTGAGTCCCTTTACATCCTCAGTATCCAGCCAACCCTCAACGATTACAGTTCCGCTTTCAATTTAAATATTGCCAAATAAACTTTCAAAAGAAATCCACCATCACTCCGCCCGGCTCCATCGTCCCAATGGAATTCTTTCAACAGGCAACCTTCCCAATCTTCTGTATAATTAGTCTCATTACAATCTGGTAAGAAACTTTACAATTTGTTCCCACCTAAACCATTTTATAATTTTACTCATCATCCATACTTTTATACTTCTTTATATCATTTAACTTTTAATCTTTTAATTTAACATACATTGTAACTTGCTTTTAATTTTCGCTAATTGTAAGTAACTTTACAATTCTGTTCCACCTAAACCATTTTATATTTTACTTATTATCCATAATTTTATACTTTATATCATTTAACTTTTAATCTTTAATTTACACATTGTAACTTGTTTTTTTCTTCTCGCTAATTTGCGCCATTTTAATTTGTTGTTCGTTTCTATTTATTATACTTATTTATTTTACTTGTTTTAAAATTTTTAGCACTGATGATGGAAATTGAATTTTTCCGAACGTCTGTTAATAAACATGTACCATCTTTTCGTCCTCCTATTCCTCGCTATATATATATATATATATATATTATATTACATATATACATATATATATATACACACACACACACACACACGGTGTCCCATAAGTACCGGCATCATAGGAGAAATTCATATTTTTCTCCTTCTACAGGCCATAATGTATGTGAGACAAGGAAGAACGAATCCAGATAATTCTACTCGTAGGAAATCGGAGTCAAAGAGAGGCCGCTACTGAATTTAACAGACTGCATCCAGACCCCGAGCCAATAACACGGAGCTGTGTGTCTGGATGCAGTCTGTTAAATTCAGCAGCGGCCTCTCTCTGACTCCGATTTCCTGAGTTGAATTATCTGGATTCGTTCTTCCTTGCTCACAGATATTATGGCCTGTAGAAAGAGAAAAATATGAATTATGGTTTGTAGAAATAGAAAAGTATGAATTTCTCCTATGATGCTGGACTTATGGGACACTATATATATATATATAATTTTTTTTTTTTTTTAGTTCAGGAAGAACCGATTCGCCTCTATTTAAAGGGCATATCTCAGCGGAAAAACAAAGAAAAAGTGAGAGGAAAGACAGAGGAAAAAGAAAGGGTGGAGGGGACAGTCGAAGTGGAAAAAGACCAAGGACTGCAGGGTCGAGCCCCATCATCCTTGGGTGCTAGGGCCGGGAGGGCGCACGTGAAACCTCCGGACAAGCACGTACAAACGAGCACAAAGAGCACTCAAGAGCAACGAGCTTAGAACCCCCTTGCGGGGATAATATATAGATATATATAATACACATATATATATATATACACAGGGTGTCCGAGAATTATCTGTACAATTTTTGGCTTGCGGGATGTATATATATATATATATATATATATATATATATATATACACACAGGGTGTCCGAGAATTATTGTACAATTTTTGGCTGTTATTAAAAGTCAACCATGAAGTGTAGAAATTCCAGTGTTGTCCCATTTTACAGAGAATCTCATTAAGTTTTTTCTGATACCAAGTTGTGACAAGTTTTTAGAAATTCCAGTGTGTCCGAACATTTCTGTACAATTTCATCTTTAATAAAATTCTTGATAACACACGTAAAATTCTAAACAAGATTATTTAGAATCTGTATTTTCAAAAGTTTCTTTTATTAAAGTAACGTTGTTACAAACATTCGATATGTGCACCATTAGTGATTCGCGAAACATCCAATCGATACTCCAAATGCTGCCATGTACGCTGCAGCATATCCACATCAATTCGCTCAATAGCAGCTGTGATTCTTGCTTTTAAATCATCAATGTCTGTCACCCGCGTACACTTCTAAAAAAACTTGTCAAAACGTGGTATCAGAAAAAACTTAATGAGATTCTCTGTAAAATGGGACAACACTGGAATTTCTACACTTCATGGTTGACTTTTAATAACAGCCAAAAATTGTACAGATAATTCTCGGACACCCTGTATATATATATATATATATATCACTCGTAAATACTAGGTTGATTTACTTATTTATTTATTTATTAAATTTTATTTATTTATTTTTTTTTTTAAATGCTAAAATTTTGGGAACTTGCCAAACACACTATACTTTTGATTTCAGATAATGGTCGATGTTTTCTCATCTGTTTTGCGAGAACCAAAGAATTTGCACTTGAAGAACTTTTTCCTTATCGTTCCCGCTCTCACTATTAATTTTATCGAGTATTTCATCGGAGCGAAAGAGAATCTCTTCAAAAAGAACCGGAATGGAGCCACTTTTACCGATGATGGATTTGCAATTGGTAATGAAGTAGAAACGTGTCATTGTGACACACTTTTGCTTATTCTTTCTACGTCACACCTTTTTTTTCCTCCGATTTTGGCATTAAGAGACATTAATTTAAAAAATAGCCGTTAGTTGGCCGCGAGTCACAGTGGAAATGAAGGGTCATTTTGGGCTAAAATAAATTCTACTTTCGAGCATTTCTGCAATATGATTCACTGGAGTTGAAACGGTGGTGAATATTTTATTACTACTGTTACTTCTGCTACATTTACTTTTGAGCATTTATATTTAAGAGATTCGTAGGCCGAATTAGTTCCCGTGGTTAGGTTTATTGAAGATTCGGCTTAATGTGAAGGCCCGGTTTGACTCCCACCATGGCCACGTTTGGAGTTGGACCGGCCACCCACTCTGTGATTGGCCAGCGCCCGTAGCTCGGTTAGTAATACCGTTTCTCTGTTAAGTGATGTGAAGACAGTGAGGTCGAAGGTTCGACTCCCTAAAGTGCTGTTAATAATAATCCAGAAGTTAGCAATGAGCCGCATTAGTTGGCCTGAGCGCTGTGCCAGTTTCTGGCCCTTTTGCCAGATTATTATTATTATTATTAATAATTGTCCGGGTTCATGTAACTATCGGAGTTTATGCCCCTCACCCTCCCATTTTGTTTCTGGAAATAGGTGCTTCACATGTGAGAAAGAAAATTGTTTAGCATCTGTAATGTAATTTAATAGGTTTGAATTTCTATCTAAGAGTAGTCTGTTTTTTTTTCAGGAGTGGCATACATTCTCAGAGTTTTGGACCAAAAAGAAGTTTTTGATTCTCTTCATTGGTGGTCGGGTGTTAGGAGAAAGTTTATTATGGAGAAAGAACAGGTGAGGATCGATGATAAAAAAAGGCTGGTTATATATTCTAGCAGCCATTTAGCCTCAATTTTTTCCTGCGTTCTTAGGTTGCATCTAGAATACATTAGATTTTTATAAGATTTGTTATAAGAAGGGAGAGATTGATGCTCTGTTTCGTGAGAGAGGTCTGGAGGTGAGGGTGAGGGTGTGGAGTGGTTTGGGAATGTTCGGGGGGTAAAGTCCGCGCTTGGGGCGAGGGCAAGGGAGGGAGGGGGTTGCGCTTCTGATACGTGATGGGCTATGGGAATGTGTGAGAGAGTGTAAGGAAGGGAGTTCAAGGCTGATGTGTGTTAGAATGAAAATGGGCCAAGAGAGGTGGGTGATTGTTTGTGCGCATAGACCGGGAATGAGAAGAACGAAAAGATACGGAATGTGTTCTGGGACGAACTGGGCCAGTGTTTGGGTAGTTTTAATACGAGGGACAGAGTTGTTGTGCTAGAGGACTTGAATGCGAGAGTTGAGTATGTGCCAATTGAGGGTATAGTTGGGGCGTACGGAAGATTGGGGTTGGACATAAACGACGGGGCTAGTGAATGATGGAATGTGGAGGCTTAAATGTTGGTGAAGCAAAAGAGGGAAGTATATGCTCAGTACTTGCAGAGCAGGAGTATGGGTGATTGGGAAGAGGCAAGAGGTGTAAAGAGAGAAGTGCGAGAGCTGAAAGAGAGCGCAAATGAGAGAGAGGGTATGAGAGTGTCAGAAAATTTCAGGGAGAACAAGATGATTTTTTGGAGAGAAGTGAATAGTGTGAGGAAAATGAGAAGGCAGATCAGCATGACTGAAAAGAGTCGATGGGGAAGTGAAGACAAGGTGGAGTGAGTATTTTGAGGGACTGTTGAACGTGTTGGAAGATGGGGAAGCAGATGTGGTATGTTTGGGGAGAGAGGGGGTTCAGAGTAGGAGAGTTGTAGCGAATGGGTTGGTCCGTAGGGAGGTGGTGGTGGAGCCCTAGGCAGGATGAAAGGTGAAAAAGCGGTAGGAGTGGATGGGATCGCTGGGGAGCTTTTGATAAAAGGCGGTGACTAGTGTTGATTGATTGGTGCGTCTGTTTGATGTGTGTATGGACAGAGGCAAGGTGCTCAGACTGGTGGAGTGCATGTATCATCCCCCTGTATAAAGGCAGGGGGGACAAAAATGTATGCTCGAATTATAGAGGAATTAGTATGCTGACTGCGAGGTAAGGTGTATGGTAGAATGGTGATTGAAAGGGTGGTGACTTGCACGGAGCAACAGATTGGGGAGGAGCAAGGACGTTTTAAAGAGTTGGAGGGTGTGATGTCTCCATGGTTTAATGTGTTTATAGACGGGGTGGTGAAAGAGGTAAATGCAAGGGTCATTGGGAGGGGAGTGTGGGTGAAGCATGCTGCAGGGGAAAAGTTTTTGGGAAGTGAATCAGTTGTAGTATGTGGATGATACGGCTCTGGTGGTGGACTCGAGAGAAAAGCTACAAAGACTGGTAACTGAGTTCGGGAGGTTGTGTGAAAGAAGGAAGCGGAGTAAATATGAATAAGAGTGAGGTTATGTGGTGCTATAAAAGGGAGGTTCGTGAGCTACCGAATGTAAGTTTGTATGGTGAGGAAATGGAAGAAGTGGCATGTTTCAGGTACTTGGGGGTGGATGTGGCAAGGAATGGGACGATAGAGGCAGAGATGGGGCACAGGGTGGAAGAAGGGGCAAAGGTACTGGGTGCCCTAAGAAATGTTTGGAAGGAGAGATCAGTGTCTATGGGTGCGCAGATGGGTATGTATGAAGGTATAGTAATGCCAACAGTGTTGTATGGATGTGAGGCATGGGTGGCGAATGCGAAGGAAAGGAAAAGGGTGGACGTACTGGAACTGAAATGCTTGAGGACGATCTGTCGGGGTGAGGTGGATTGATCATGTGAGAAACAGTTATCCGTGGAAAGTGTGGGAGTCGGAGTCTTCTGGAGAGAACAGATGAAGGAGTGTTAAAATGGTTTGGGCATATGGAGAGGATGCTAAAGAGGATTTACGTGTCAGAGGGGTAGACTGAGGAGGAGATGGAAGGATGGGTTGAGGGAGGCTTTGGGTCAGCGGGCCTGGACGTCTGGGAGGGTGGAAAATGCACGCTAGAGAGGAAAAAAGTGGAGCGATGTGGTATATTGGGGGACGACAGGCTGGCAATGTGCCGGCTCAAGGTACATGAAGTGGTCTGGGTAAACTGTGTAGTAGTTTGTGTGGCTGGTCTGTGGATAATGTTGCACTGAGGCAGGTGCATTATTGTCATGTCAACTGATGAAGTGAATGTGAGCGATTGAGGATTGTTCCTGATGCGACCTCACTGTGGTGTGAGAGTGCGTTTGGATATTAAAAAAATGTATAATGCTCAAAATAACCCTCTCGCCATGTATGGGTTGTGTGCAGTCTTGTCTCAGTTTGGTGATTCTTCCGTTTGACAAGACGGTGTTATTTATTATACAAGGTGATCCAAAAGTCCCTATCTATTTTTCTGAAATAATAGTATTTTCGGATAAAAATGTAGTAACATAATTAGATGCATGTTTATTTATCAAGCTTTGGTCTAAGATTCGACGTGAGCACAATCAGTGTGTGCAAATTTCAAATCTGTTCACTGTATTACGGAACACATTCTCAAGCATCTCTGGGGTTATTTTAGCGACCGCCGCGACATTGTGGGTTTGCAGGCCCTGCAGGTCCGTAACTCTTGTGTTGTAAACCTCAGACTTTATAAAGGCCCACGCAAAGAAGTCTAATGGTAGTAAATCCGGAGATCGTGCTGTCCAGGGCCTGTTTCCACTACATCCAATCCAGCGATTTGGTAAGAGCTTATCAAGGTACGCCCGAACGATGTTTGCGTAGTGACATGGAGCTCCATCTTGTTGAAAGACAACAGTGTCGAGAATACCATCTGAACGAAGCTGAGATTCAAGAAACTGCTGAAGCATGTCAAGATAAATTGGCCATGTTACCGTAGCTTCTGCTAAAAAAAAGGTCCATAAATCTTCGATCTTGTCATACCCAACCAGACGCTAACTTCAGGAGAATCTCTCCCCCATCCGTACAAGTTTTCGGTATGAATTTTTTCACTCACTTCTGTGCACATGGTGGCTGGTCTTGGATAATCCTCTTCGTGTAACTCGTGTAGCACTTGAATATGATAATTTTTCTTTTTTAATATTGAGTTTAAAATCCTTAGAACAATCGTTTTTGGTATGTTGTCTACGTGAAGCTGTGAGAGTTGACATTCTAGGATTTGTTTCAAAGGTATCTCTGAAAGATGGACTATTCTGGTGCTGTTCCTCCATCTCCTCCTCCCTCTGATTTTATTATGTGCGAAATTAGAATCTCTTCCAAAGATGTTTTTTCTGCTCTCTCCGAGCTCAACTGTAGGAAGGCGTAAGGTCCTGATGGTGTCCCTCCTGTTGTAAAGAACTGTGCTTCTGTGCTGACACCCTGCCCAGGCAAACACACTCGTCTTTGTCTTTCATCTGTTAATTTTACTTCCTACTGGAAGTTCGCTTTCATTCAGCCTCTCCCAAACAAGGGTGACCGCTCTCAACCCTCCAACTATCGTCAATTTGCTTTGATTTATTGCCTTTCTAAAGTTTTCAATCTATCCTTAATAAGAAGATTCTTAAACACTTCTTACACTCTTATTTCAGATCGTCAGTATGTGTTCCGCAAGTGAAGCTCTACTTCTGATCTTGCATATCTCTCTGACTCTTGGTTATTTTCCTTTCGGTATTTCGGTGAAACCTTTGCTATTGCGGTAAACATATCAAAAGCATTTGATAGAGTCTGGCACAAATCCTTAATTTCCAAACTTCCCTCCTTCGGTTTCTATCCTTCTATCTGTGCCTTCATCTCTGATTTCCTTTCTGACCGATTTGTAGCTGCGGTTGTAGATGGCTGTTGTTCTCCTAAAGTTATTAATAGTAGTGTTCCTCAGAGCTCTGTCCTGTCACACACTTTTATGTATTAGTGATCTATTAACTCTTTAACACCAGGTATGGACGTGATCGATAACCCTACTGTGCGCAGTAAAACGGAAAAAAAAAATTCCAGAATAATTTTGTAGTGATTTTAGGAGTCATTTCAAACTTCAAACAAAGGCGGGAAAGGTAAAGCATCCATAACTGTCGACCGTCATTTGTGCAAAAACGTAAAGCATCAATAGATGTCGACCGGTCTTTAACGGTTAAGTCGCATTTTCTGTCCCATCTCCCAAGCCAATGATTCCACCCTTCACCTCACCCGCTTTTCAAAGCGTCCCTTTCAACACTCTCTCTCTATGCTACGCGTGATTAGGGCAGAGAAAACCTTGTGGCTTTCAATGCCTCAAAAAACTCGGTTCCTTCATCTGTCTACTCGTCACAGTCTTCCACACGACTATCCCCTTCAACAATGCGCAACTCGTTTCTCTTCTCTTTCCTTTTCTCGTGATCTCTCCTGGAAAAATCACACATACTCTCTCTAAAACAGCTTCTAAGAGGTTAGGCGTGCTGTACTGGTTCAGCAGTTTCTTCACTACGCACTTAGTTGTTCTCTGTACAGGAATCGTTCATCTACTTAACCAGTGAGCTTTGGAATAACCTTATAGTATGGCAGGAGATATAGGTTCCCATGCACCCCCCTAAAACTAAATTCCAAAATGATTTTTAGCACCCCTAGAACATCTACTCAAAGAATTTTTATGTTGCCAACGGGAAAAAATGTCCCACGGCGTCCTAATTAGCATATTTCCAAGATGGCTGCCATCCGCATCCATTAAAACGCTAAGTGTCATATGTCAGTAACTAATGAGCCGATTTTGACAATCTTGGTGTCGATATTACGGTTTTCTGAGGTGCTGAATCGATTTCCGAGGTTTCAAAACGATTGGAGGTCAAGGTCACGTGATTCAGGCGAAGGTCAAGGTCATTTTGTTAAAAAATCGCTTCATTTTCCAACATGCATTATTTTTGACCCAGGTCCCATAGATATGGTGATAGAAGATTCCTTATTGCTTTAGAAATTTCCCACATTATCCCAACTAATAAATCAATTTTAAAAATTGTGATATAGCGCTTTAATTTTGAGTTATGGCTCAATACTTGACCCCACCCCCTAGGTTTTGGATATGGACCGAAAATTATGGAAATCTGAAAATATAGCCAGGGATGCAAACGTAGAGTCTATATTTATGTTTTTAGAGTCATGAAATCGATTGGTGGTGGTTTAGAAGCAATTAGAGGTCATTGTCATGCTGCAAGGGCATGAGTCAAGATCATTTTATTAAAGAATATCTTCATTTTTTCATTTTCCGGCATGCATTATTTTTGACCCAGCTCCCATAGATATAGTGATAGAAGCTTACTTATTGCTTTAAAAACTTAACTACTTATATTATTCGTATTATTATATGTGTGTGTGTGTATTGATATTTATATGTATACTTCTCTTTTTCTAGATCTATTGGTGAAGGTGAATGCTGCTTCAACAGTGAATGCTTGATTCCGGTGATAGTGATATGCAGAGACTATATCATATAACTATATGTGTATAGCGAACTCATACCAGCTTAGCAATAGTGATGGTGGACAGTCAAGCTTAATTAACCACCGTGAAAAAGAAGAGGAAAAGTGAACACAGTTCAGATGCGTCTGAACCCTCTGTGAAACAGAAGTGTCTTACCTCCACTTACGTGTTGCACACCCCCAAGGTACCTGATGATGATCCCTTCACCTGTTTCAGTTCTGTCAAATGTGTGCCGTCAGAGAAGTTGTCATATTTACTTGAGATCCGTGATAGAAGACTGGCTGAGCCACTTGATTCTCCCCATCGTATGAAAGCTGTATGTGATCTGCTGCCAGAAACTCTAGAGTCTAGATGGTCTCTATTTTGAGAGAACTGGTTACCACAGGCGCTGTTACCAAGACTCCACAACGCACCTGGATCGATTGAAGAATCCATCTGCTGATGCTTCAACCGCGCCATCAACATCACAGAGGCACCACTCTCGCAAGCAGAAATCTGCAGATGCTGATCCTGACAAATTTCCACCAGATGAATGCATTTTCTGTGAGAAGAATGAAATCAAAGTGAATGGCAAGACTCAGAGGCCAACTCGCAGCTTTACAGCTTGGAAGAAAATCGAACCTATGGCAGAAGCTCTCGGAAACAGCCGTCTGTACCGTAAAGTCAAGGTCATGGATCTCTTTGCAGCTGAGGCTCGCTACCATGACTTTTGTTACCACCGCTTCTTTTGTGACTACCACAATCATAAACAGAAGCTGGAGAAGAAGGATGAGTCTGACACGGAGCAAGCTCGGAAGACTGCTGCTCACAACGCAGCATACACTGTTGTGAAGGAGCTGCTGAAGACCCAGGTCATAGACAACCAACAGGTCCTGCCCCTCAATACTGTTCGTGACCGCTACGTCATTGAGCTCGATGTGCAAGGAGCGCCCAACACCGACTACAGGTTTGTAAAGCTCATGGCAAGGCTTGAGAAGCACGAGGAACTAGGCGAACACCTTTCCTTCTCAAAAGTGGCTCTCAAGGAGCGAGGTTGCTTCTCATTCTGGCTAGTATACAGCGATAGCATCAACCTAGCTGATGCGATAGCATGTGCCTATCAGTTGAAGGACACTGCTCTGTACTTGCGACAGGTGATCCAAAAGGCTTTCGAGGAGTCAGCTGATCTGCTCTGGCCACCCACTGCTGACGAGTGTGACAAGCGAGCTGGGGAGGAGTTGCCTGAGGAGCTCAAGGGATTCCTCAACCTTGTCCTGTCTGGCTGTGACCCTGAGGTGGAGAAGTGTGAGAGGACGCGCCGGCTTGTCTACTCTATCAGACAGGACCTCTGTCGAGCAGTGACTAATGGACAGTGGAAGTTGTCGAAGTATATGTTCCTGTGCACAACTGTCCGACACCTCTACCGCAGTAAGCAGTTGACGACGATCTTGAACCGACTGGGTCACTGCGAGTCTTACGATTTCGGGTTAGAGCTGGAGACAGCCAGGATTCGCTCGTCCCTCATGTACAGCGAGTCAACCACCGTGTGGCCTGCTACAGGCGTGCTGCTGAGCCTATCTTCGAGCGCCCCAAACCGTATGACGAGGGTCAAGGGTGGCTGAAGACAGAGGAGAGGGTGCTGGAGCCTGTGTGGTCAATTGGCCCTATCTTGCCCCCATCACTCGTTGACCTGTTGGACACTGATGAGGGCCAGCAAGAGTGCGAAGATGCTGAGCCGTATCCAGAGGAGGCTATGGAGATAGATGATGATGATCTTCTCATGGATGCTGAGGATGACTCTTAGACTTTGCTACAATGTCACTTATAATAGATAATACATATAAAATAATAAATATAAAAGGGCTCAGTTGTCTTTCTATGATGTCTGGTTCAAGAGTTATTGTAGTTACAAATTGTCATCACATGCACGGAGGTCAATGCGCTAAGTGTCCCTAATTGACACTTCCTATGACCTTAACCTCATGATGTTGACCTCAAATTGTCTTGTTAGTTGGGATAATATGAAAAGTTTTTAAAGCACTAAGTAAGCTTCTATCACCATATCTATGTGAGTTGGGTCAAAAATAATGCATGTCGGAAAATGAAAAATGAAGTGATTCTTTAACAAAATGATCTTGACTCATGCCCTTGCAGCATGACCATGACCTCTAATTGCTTCTAAACCACCACCAATCGATTTCATGACTCTAAAAACATAAATATAGACTCTAAGTTTGCATCCCTGGCTATATTTTCAGATTTCCTTAATTTTCGGTCCATATCCAAAACCTAGGGGGTGGGGTCAAGTATTGAGCCATAACTCAAAATTAAAGCGCTATATCACAATTTTTAAAATTGATTTATTAGTTGGGATAATGTGGGAAATTTCTAAAGCAATAAGGAAGTTTCTATCACCATATCTATGGGAGCTGGGTCAAAAATAATGCATGTTGGAAAATGAAAATGAAGCGATTTTTTAACAAAATGACGACCTTCGCCTGAATCACGTGACCTTGACCTCCAATCGTTTTGAAACCTCGGAAATCGATTCAGCACCTCAGAAAACCATAATATCGACACCAAGATCGTCAAAATCGGCTCATTAGTTACTGACATATGACACTTAGTGTTTTAATGGATGCGGATGGCAGCCATCTTGGAAATAAGCTAATTAGGACCCCGTGGGAATTTTTTCCCGTTGGCAACATAAAAATTCTTTAAGTAGATGTCCTAGGGGTGCTAAAAATCATTTTGGAATTTAGTTTTAGGGGGGGTGCATGGGAACCTATATCTCCTGCCATACTATTCCTTCAATCCTTCTTTCTCCCTGTCTATGACCTCCAATTTTCCAAACGAAGTGTCCAGACATCCCCAAAACTTTGGATTTTGATTTTGGCTCTTATTTTTTGTGTTGCTAGGAGGGGGGGGGGGCGTTTTTACGGGCATTTACCCATGGCCTCTCTTTCCTGCATAAAAAAAATTGCAGAACATTTTAATTTAGAAACTACACGACGTGGAACGATGGTATTAGGTTAGTGTTCGTGGACATTCGTACAGAGAGTTGCGTGAAGATAGTTTAAAACTACAGTTTCAGCATTTTGTGTCAGTAATTTGCACTAATGGTCAACATCCTTCTTACACCACCTTTTCTGAGTCATGCTTCAAAATTCATACAAAACAGAAGACTTCCTCTAAAGCTTATCTGCATCTGCAGCGAAGGTTAAATTTTGAACAGCTCACCAGAAAGAACCCTGTTTTAAAAATTACACTATTTTCATAATCTAAATATTAATGTTCTTCCACTCCTCATTAATGCCGTTACCATTATTATTATATAATCCTCCAAATTTGTCTGTCTTTCCTAGAGTTAATAAATGTTTGCCCGAAAAACGAACGAAGTAAATGAAAGGAGCAGTTTTGTGTGTTAATTAAATTAGTTATAAATGAGGTTACCCACTCAATTGTGATATGGGTAATTTGCGATTGTTTCAAATGAGTTCCGGTTTTCCACGCATCGTATACATAATGCTTATGTTTTGTGTGTTCATTCATTCATTCGTTCGTTCGTTTATAGGTGGAGACAGAGAGTGGAAAAGCCAAAGAGGGAGATGCCAAACTTCAGCAGACGCTGTCGCTGACTCTTCGTAGGTTACAGGAACACCAAAGGGCTTTTGAAGTCCTTTTCCTTGGTGTTAGTAGTGCTCAGGTCTTCTTCAAAGGAACGCAAGATGAAGAGAAAGAAGATCAGGACAACGCTAAGGAAAAGGTTGCATCATGAGAGGAATTTCATTTATATAGAAAAAAGTTTTATATTTTACATTTTTATATACAGTATATTTTTATTAAAATAGGCTCTATATATATATATATAATGTAGACTGTGTGTGATTTATCAAGTAAATGCACGTTAATTATAAAATAAATAGATAAGGTACCTATTTTGTTATATTTAATAAATTTCACTTATTGTTACATTCATTTTTGTATCTTTTTGTATTAAGCAATTATATAAACTACCTAGTTCATTCAGAGGCGGATTAAGACACCTCGGGGCCCCGGGGCATTGAAGAATATGGGCCTTTTTCTATAGCTTTTTATTAACAATATATGTACAGTTGTACACAGTGCCGTATTAAGGATTTTTTGGACCCTGGGGCCAAAATATTCTTGGGGTCATGCAAATTAATAAAACCATTTATTTCTAAATCAAATAATGCAAGTTTTACACAAATACCAAGCTGCTCCAATTACACAACTGCAAGTCCACTACTAATCTACCAAAGTTGGTCACAAAATCATCCACCACCAGTATACAAGTTTTTTGAGCTGCTTCATATCACTAAATTTTCCACTCATTTTGTAGAATTTAAATACTGAGCTTCTATTCTTTTCTATGCATAACATTGACAGACATATTGTTGAGCATTAAAAATTTATCATTGATATGATAAACTTCGGTCCCTAAAACAGCTGGGGGCCTGCACCCCCCCTTAATACGCCACTGAGTTGATTGGTCTTAGACATGGATTTGATCACATATTTTATAATACAGTGGAGCGTCGATTATCCGGACGTCAATTAACTGGAACAGCAATAAGCCAAAACCTACTGTACTCCTACTGAGAGAGCTTCGTTTATATAAATGTATCTTAAAATACTCCTTTTTAGTTAAGTGAAATATGCGGCAATTATACACTGTATACTAGTTATTTTTCAACATTTAGTCCATCATTGTTCAATTATCCGGAAAAATGGTAGCATTCATTTCTTCCCGATAATCGACGTTCCACTGTATTTAAATACTAGTTGAGATTATGTTGAACAGGGAAAGACGAAAATACTCCAGAGTTTCGTAAAAGAACGAATGGCATTTGAAGTGCATTGAAACAGAAAAAGTTGAACTACAGGATTGTTCTAAAAAAATAATTTTGACATACCGTATTTGACGGCTTACAAGACGCTGCGCCGTGAAAGATGCACCTTAATTTTGGAAAGGTAAATTCAAGAAAAAAAGTTTTTGATGCACTTTATTGTCAATATAATGGATATGTAAAATTCAATAAAAAGAAAACCCAAAAGCCACTAAAGAAAGATATGATTATTACTCTTATTATTTGTTATTAATCACTTGCGTGAGGATATTGATAGGTTAGAAAGGGTTCAGCGTCGTGCCACGAAACTTATTCCGTCATTGCGCAATAAGCCTTATGAAGATAGGATTAAAGTGTTAGACTTGTATTCACTCGAAACTAGGAGATTAAGGGGGGAGCTTATTGAAGTTTTCAAAATCGTTAATAACATCGATAACGTAAATTTTGACAAATTGTTCACTTTCGATGATAGTAATACTCGCAATAACGGATTCAAGTTGCGTGGCAGACGTTTCATTACTAATATCGCTAAAAACTTCTTTACGTTTAAAGTAAATGATAAATGGAATAATCTTCCCGCGTCAGTCGTTCATTCTACCAGCGTTAATGTGTTTAAGAACCGTCTTGACAGACATTTTAAAAATATTAACGTTGTTTAAAATTAAAAAAGAAAGTTAACAACAGGAGCTCTGGTGGTGGTGCTCGAGGATGAGTCTGTTGACGATGAATGCCAGCTTGTGACATGCCAGCGTGTGATGCCAGCAATAAAATTATTAAAAAATAAAAAAAAAATTAGACTAACACGAATGTAGATGTAGCTCATAACGTAAACTAACCCACTTTTTGTTTAACTTTACCTACTTTTTTTTTTTTTTCCTTACTTTGCATGTGTCTAACTTTTCTTGCATGTTTGTAGTTTGCATGGTATGACAGTGAGTTAAGACTGTGTTTGCATGGTTTGTAAGCGTTCTTATTTTACTTCTTTTCATCTTTCACCCCTCTCCTATTCTCTCCGACTATCTTTCTGACTTGTCGGCAGTGGCCGGCGGATGATGATGGTGAGACACTTTTCCTCTTTTTCTGAATGAATGTTAACCCATGAGTGATAGGTGTTGCTCTTACTTAACCCCTTATTCTCTTCTCTTCTCTTAACCCGCTACTCTTTCCTTTCTCTCGGGCTAACCTTAGAGTGGATCTTAGGGTCTTTGTTAGCCTTAGCTTCTGTAGATCTGTAGATCATCATCATCATCATCATCAGGCCCATTAGCTTAACGTCAATTGTCGGTAAACTTTTGGAATCCGTAGTTAGGGATCGTATTATCGATCACTTAGAAAGTTGAGATTTGATTAATAGTAAGTAGTCAGCACGGGTTTCGACGCCATAGGTCTTGTTTAACTAATTTGTTAGAATTTTATAACGAAGTAGTGCGCGAATATGATAGGCATAGGGCAGCTGACGTTATTTATTTATTTAGATTTTAAAAGGGCGTTCGATACAGTTCCGCATAGGAGACTAATTGCGAAGGTTAAAGCGCACGGTATACGCGGTCAGGTAGCTAACTGGTTAGAAGAATGGCTTCGTGCTAGGAGACAGAGGGTCGTATTTAATGGTAGTGAATCGGGGTGGTTAGTTGTAGGTAGCGGTGTCCCACAGGGTTCAGTGTTAGGCCCATTGCTATTCGTAATTTACATTAACGACATAGATGTAGGATTGACTAGTAACGTTTCAAAATTCGCGGACGATACTAAAATAGGCGGTAAGGTTGTTAACGAGGACGATAGAAATAGGATTCAAGACGATGTAGATAGGATTATGGAGTGGACAGATAAGTGGCAGATGCAATTTAACGTAGACAAATGTAAAGTTTTGCATATAGGTTCTCGCAACAATACGCGTACACGATGGATGATAGGGAGTTAGCGAGCGTTGACGAGGAAGTAGATTTAGGGGTACGCGTATCTAAGGATTTAAAGGTTAGGAACCAGTGCCTGGAGTCTTGCGCAAAAGCGAATAGGATGTTAGGCTTCATAGCGCGTAATTTCGAATTTAAATCGAAGGATATTATATTGCCCCTTTACAAGTCCCTAGTCAGGCCTCATTTAGAATATGCCGTTCAGTTTTGGTGCCCATACTTGCGTGAGGATATTGATAGGTTAGAAAGGGTTCAGCGTCGTGCCACGAAACTTATTCCGTCATTGCGCAACAAGCCTTATGAAGATAGGATTAAAGTGTTAGACTTGTATTCACTCGAAACTAGGAGATTAAGGGGGGAGCTTATTGAAGTTTTCAAAATCGTTAATAACATCGATAACATAAATTTTGAAAATTGTTCACTTTTGATAATAGTAATACTCGCAATAACGGATTTAAGTTGCGTGGCAGGCGTTTTATTACTAATATCACTAAAAACTTCTTTACGTTTAAAGTAATTGATAAATGGAATAATCTTCCCGCGTCAGTCGTTCATTCTACCAGCGTTAATACGTTTAAGAACCGTCTTGACAGACATTTTAAAGGTATTAACGTTGTTTAATTTAAAAAACAACAAAGTTAGCAACAGAAGCTCTGGTGGTGGTGCTCGAGGATGAGTCTGTTGACGATGAATGCCAGCTTGTGACATGCCAGCGTGTGATGCCAGCAATAAAATAAAAAAAATAAAAAATAAAAATTAGACTAACACGAATGTAGATGTAGCTCATAGCGTAAACTAACCCACTTTTTGTTTAACTTTACCTACTTTTTTTTTTTTTTTTTTTTTTTTTTTTTTTTGCATGTCTCTAACTCTTTTCTTGCATGTTTGTAGTTTGCATGGTATGACAGTGAGTTAAGACTGTATTTGCATGGTTTGTAAGCGTTCTTATTTTACTTCTTTTCATCTTTCACCCCTCTCCTATACTCTCCGACTATTTTTCTGACTTGTCGGCAGTGGCCGGCGGATGATGATGGTGAGACACTTTTCCTCTTTTTCTGAATGAATGTTAACCCATGAGTGATAGGTGTTGCTCTTACTTAACCCCTTATTCTCTTCTCTTCTCTTAACCCGCTGCTCTTTCCTTTCTCTCGGGCTAACCTTAGAGTGGATCTTAGGGTCTTTGTTATAGTTAAGTAATTGATTTAGTGGTTTTTAGCGATTTAGAAGTTTACATAGCGTGCCGGCTTAATTTAACTTATACCTGTGACGGTTTAAATTTTTAACTCCGCGATGCCGTCGCAGAAAGCGTCGTGTGTTAGGTGTAGGGTTAACCGGTGGTATTCGGAATTTAAGGATTATAACGGCGGTCCAATGGCGATTACCGATAGATCAGTTTGTTTCTTTTGCGAGTTCATGGAGGAATTAGTTGACATAAAACGCAGTGTACGTGAGGTAGCGGATAGACTTGCAACGCTTGATGAGGGCAGGGTTAGGGCTACGGTTGACGGAAGCCGAACCAATACTAACGTTGAAGACGTTAGTAATTTGAAGGGTGAGGTGCGTAACTTAGTTTCTAGTTTAGGTAGCTTGTCGGGAAGGTTAGATAGAGTTGAGGAAGAGGTTAAGGTTAGTCCGAGAGTAGTAGATAGCGAGGGATTTAGAGAGGTTAAGGGTGGAGCTAGGCCGCGTACATTAGGTGATAGGAATCCCCCCCTATCGAGGTTTCGAACCCTTTCGCCCATTTGGAAAGGGACGTGAATGAGGGGGAAACTATTTTAATTGGGGACTCTTTAGTGCGCCACATGGACAAAGAGTTCGTTAAACGGAATAACCAAAGGAGGAGGGTCTGTCTCCCGGGGCCAGGGTTGACAGAGTTAGAGACGAAGTGGATAGGGTTGACGTTGCTTCCCGTCACTCAATGTTGGTGACGATGGTAGGAGGCAACGACTCGTATAGGCCCGATACGAGAGTGCCTGACCTTTTGGAGAGATATAGGGGGTTAATTAGGTCCCTGAAGGCGAGGTCAGATAGGTCTTTAGTTCTAGGTATTACCCCTAGGCACGGGTTGGGTCTTAGAATTACGTCAAAACAATATTTTTGAATAACAAATTAGAAGAGATTTGTGCTGAGGAAAGTGTACCCTTCGTAAAGCTGTGGTCCGAATTCAATGATCCTAGCCTTTTTATAAAAGATGGGGTGCATTTTAATGAAATAGGTAATGCTAGGCTAGGTAGGTTAATAGACGAAAACGTGCGAAAGCTGTATAGGTCGAAGCCTTCTTTAAACGTTGTGGGTCCGGGAAACGCGGGCCCGACGTGATAAATAGTTTAAAACGCGCCGTGGTAAAAAATAATTGGTAAAAAATAACTTAAACGTCTTTTATTGCAACGCGCGTAGTATTAGAAATAAATTAAATGAATTTAAGGCGGTAATTTATTCCGGCAACTATGATATAGTTGCTATCACTGAAACTTGGTTAAATACCGTGACTCGGGACTTGTTGGGGGAACTTGATATACCGGGTTTTAAACTCTTTACTAATGATAGGTTACATAGATTTGGAGGCGGCGTTTTGCTGTACATTCGTAATTCCCTTAGGGCTATCGAGGTTAAGTTAGATTTTCCGGCAGCAATTAATGCGATCTGTGTTGAAGTTAGGGCGCGTAGTATTAGTTTTAATTTTGTGTTGTTTATAGACCTCCCGTTCAACCCCTCGATATAGATACTAGATTTTACTCACTTCTTGGTAATTTTATTGACAATCGGAATAGTATAATTGTCGGAGACTTTAACTGCCCTAATGTTAATTACGAGAATTTTAGGGTAATGAGAGGGTTTGAGATTGGTTGAGTTTATGGACGATAACTTTTTACGACAGATAGTTACCGAACCAACGCGCGGTGATAATATTTAGATTTGGTGATGACGAACGGCGAGAATATAGTCGAAGGTTTAGAAGTAGGCGAGAGTTTAGGATGTAGCGATCATCAAATTCTTAGGTTTAAGTTATTGATAGAAAACACCAGGATAGTAACGTAATAGAAGTCCCTGATTTTCGTAGGGCTAATTTTGATAGTTTTGCTGATAGGATGAGAGTAGTGGACTGGGATAACTTATTTATGGGTAATGACACAAATTTGCGTTGGGTGGCGTTTAAAGAAAGTTTTAGGAATATTGAAAGGGAGTTTATTCCTCGTAGGCCCAAGCGCGCTAGAAATCGTGGTAGGCCGAAGTGGTGGAGTAGGGAAATAGGAGAGTTATAAACGAGCGTAATAGAGCGTATAGACTTAGTAAGCGCAATGGCAGGTAGCTAACTTTAATAGATATATCGAGCTTAGACGTCAGGTTAAAAGATCAGTTAGGAATGCCAAGCGTAATTTAGAGATACTTATAGCTGCGGATAGTAAACATAATCCAAAAAAGTTTTTTGAATACGTAATAATCGTAAGCCGGTAAAAATAACATAGGCCCTCTAGTGGATGTTAATGGCGCTTTGGCTTCTGACGCTCAGGCGATGGCGGGTATTTTCAATAACTTTTTTGCGACAGTTTTTACCGTAGAAGACGTAAATAATGTCCCCGACGTGGACGATATCGTTCCATTTAGTAGCGAGACTATTTTAGATGAAATAACTGTTTACGAGGCTGAGATTGCGCATTATATCGATAGGCTAAAAGTTAGCAAGGCTCCAGGCCCTGACGCTTTTTATCCCAGACATTTGAAAGATTTGAAAGTTATCGTAGGCCCCTTAACGAAGATTTTAATCAGTCACTCGAAACGGGGATTATTCCTGAAGACTTCAAATTAGCTAACGTCACGCCTATTTTTAAAAAAGGCGACCGCGGTAGCTAGCAATTATAGGCCCATTAGCTTAACGTCAATTGTCGGTAAACTTTTGGAATCCGTAGTTAGGGATCGTATTATCGATCACTTAGAAAGTAGAGATTTGATTAATAGTAGTCAGCACGGGTTTCGACGCCATAGGTCTTGTTTAACTAATTTGTTAGAATTTTATAACGAAATAGTGCGCGAATACGATAGGCATAGGCAGCTGACGTTATTTATTTAGATTTTAAAAAGGCGTTCGATACAGTTCCGCATAGGAGACTAATTGCGAAGGTTAAAGCGCACGGTATACGCGGTCAGGTAGCTAACTGGTTAGAAGAATGGCTTCGTGCTAGGAGACAGAGGGTCGTAGTTAATGGTAGTGAATCGGGGTGGTTAGATGTAGGTAGCGGTGTCCCACAGGGTTCAGTGTTAGGCCCATTGCTATTCGTAATTTACATTAACGACATAGATGTAGGATTGACTAGTAACGTGTCAAAATTCGCGGACGATACTAAAATAGGCGGTAAGGTTGTTAACGAGGACGATAGAAATAGGATCCAAGACGATGTAATAGGATTATGGAGTGGACAGATAAGTGGCAGATGCAATTTAACGTAGACAAATGTAAAGTTTTGCATATAGGTTCTCGCAACAATAATTACGTACACGATGGATGATAGGGAGTTAGCGAGCGTTGACGAGGAAGTAGATTTAGGCGTACGCGTATCTAAGGATTTAAAGGTTAGGAACCAGTGCCTGGAGTCTTGCGCAAAAGCTAATAGGATGTTAGGCTTCATAGCGCGTAATTTCGAATTTAAATCGAAGGATATTATATTGCCCCTTTACAAGTCCCTAGTCAGGCCTCATTTAGAATATGCCGTTCAGTTTTGGTGCCCGTACTTGCGTGAGGATATTGATAGGTTAGAAAGGGTTCAGCGTCGTGCCACGAAACTTATTCCGTCATTGCGAAAGCCTTATGAAGATAGGATTAAAGTGTTAGACTTGTATTCACTCGAAACTAGGAGATTAAGGGGGGAGCTTATTGAAGTTTTCAAAATCGTTAATAACATCGATAACGTAAATTTTGACAAATTGTTCACTTTCGATAATAGTAATACTCGCAATAACGGATTTAAGTTGCGTGGCAGACGTTTCATTACTAATATCGCTAAAAACTTCTTTACGTTTAAAGTAATTGATAAATGGAATAATCTTCCCGCGTCAGTCGTTCATTCTACCAGCGTTAATATGTTTAAGAACCGTCTTGACAGACATTTTAAAAGTATTAACGTTGTTTAATTAAAAAAAACAAAGTTAGCAACAGGAGCTCTGGTGGTGGTGCTCGAGGATGAGTCTGTTGACGATGAATGCCAGCTTGTGACATGCCAGCGTGTGATGCCAGCAATAAAATTATAAAAAAAAAAAAAAAAAAATTAGACTAACACGAATGTAGATGTAGCTCGTAGCGTAAACTAACCCACTTTTTGTTTAACTTTACCTACTTTTTTTTTTTTTTTTTCCTTACTTTGCATGTCTTAACTTTTCTTGCATGGTATGACAGTGAGTTAAGACTGTGTTTGCATGGTTTGTAAGCGTTCTTATTTTATCTTTTCATCTTTCACCCCTCTCCTATTCTCTCCGACTATTTTTCTGACTTGTCGGCAGTGGCCGGCGGATGATGATGGTGAGACTTTTCCTCTTTTTCTGAATGAATGTTAACCCATGAGTGATAGGTGTTGCTCCTTACTTAACCCCTTATTCTCTTCTCTTCTCTTAACCCCTACTCTTTCCTTTCTCTCGGGCTAACCTTAGAGTGGATCTTAGGGTCTTTGTTAGCCTTAGCTTCTGTAGATCTTCTGTAGATCATCATCATCATCATCATGATGATGATGATTGCTAATTGCGAAAGTTATAGCGCACGGTATACGCGGTCAGGTAGCTAACTGGTTAGAAGAATGGCTTCGTGCTAGGAGACAGAGGGTCGTAGTTAATGGTAGTGAATCGGGGTGGTTATAGGTAGGTAGCGGTGTCCCACAGGGTTCAGTGTTAGGCCCATTGTTATTCGTAATTTACATTAACGACATAGATGTAGGATTGACTAGTAACGTGTCAAAATTCGCGG
The DNA here is from genome assembly GCA_023014485.1 of Bathynomus jamesi. NCBI lineage: Eukaryota > Metazoa > Arthropoda > Malacostraca > Isopoda > Cirolanidae > Bathynomus > Bathynomus jamesi. Next base: position 55,303 of record JAJOZX010004349.1, on the reverse strand, counting down.
ACGATACTAAAATAGGCCGTAAGGTTGTTAACGAGGACGATAGAAATAGGATCCAAGACGATGTAGACAGGATTATGGAGTGGACGGATAAGTGGCAGATGCAATTTAACGTAGATAAATGTAAAGTTTTGCATATAGGTTCTCGCAACAATAATTACGCGTACACGATGGATGATAGGGAGTTAGCGAGCGTTGACGAGGAAGTAGATTTAGGCGTACGCGTAACTAAAGATTTAAAGGTTAGGAACCAGTGCCTGGAGTCTTGCGCAAAAGCTAATAGGATGTTAGGCTTCATAGCGCGTAATTTAGAATTTAAATCGAAGGATATTATATTGCCCCTTTACAAGTCCCTAGTCAGGCCTCATTTAGAATATGCCGTTCAGTTTTGGTGCCCGTACTTGCGTGACGATATTGATAGGTTAGAAAGGGTTCAGCGTCGTGCCACGAAACTTATTCCGTCATTGCGCAATAAGCCTTATGAAGATAGGATTAAAGAGTTAGACTTGTATTCACTCGCTACTAGAAGATTAAGGGGGGAGCTTATTGAAGTTTTCAAAATCGTTAATAACATCGATAACGTAAATTTTGACAAACTGTTCACTTTCGATAATAGTAATACTCGCAATAACGGATTTAAGTTGCGTGGCAGACGTTTCATTACTAATATCGCTAAAAACGTCTTTACGTTTAAAGTAATTGATAAATGGAATAATCTTCCCGCGTCAGTCGTTCATTCTACCAGCGTTAATATGTTTAAGAACCGTCTTGACAGACATTTTAAAAGTATTAACGTTGTTTAAAATTAAAAAAAGAAAGTTAACAACAGGAGCTCTGGTGGTGGTGCTCGAGGATGAGTCTGTTGACGATGAATGCCAGCTTGTGACATGCCAGCGTGTGATGCCAGCAATAAAAAAAAAAAAAAAAAAATTAGACTAACACGAACGTAGATGTAGCTCGTAGCTCAATAATGCAAACAAATACATACCCAAGGGCAACATTAGGAAATACAACCCAAATTACACTAGAGAAATAGCCCACCTCATAAGGCAACGTAACAACCTCAAACATAACACACAAACACCACACACAGAAGCCATAAAGCAGCAGATACAACAGCTCAACACAGAAATAAACAACAAACTCAAAGAAAAACAAACAGGGAATTCAGGGAATTCATAACAACACTAAACCACTCCACAGATACATACAGGCTATACAAGACTATAAACAGCATTACCCACTCTAACAGCGGCATTCACACCTCACACGCGGCTATCTGTCGCAGCCAAAATAATATCCCAACATACACACAACAAGCTAACATTCTAGTTAATCACTACGCAAAGATAAGTCACTTAAACAGAGACAACAACCAGAAACACGCAGACAAACAAACAGCCAGACACAAGAAAACCTACAGACTCGACACGACCATTACACCCTTCAATACAGACCAGACCACCAAGATCATCAAAAACATTAAAAATTCGAAGGCTACTGGACCAGACAACATATCTAACATACACCTTAAACACTTGGGCCCACAAGGAATACTACTGTAGCTCTCACAAATATCAGCACATATTCATACCAACACTGTATTATTCCTGACATATGGAAACAAGGTAAAATTATTACACTACTCAAACCAAACAAAAATCCAACAGAACCAGCTTCCTATAGACCCATTACTTTACTATGCACACCTTCCAAAGTAACAGAAAGACTAATCTTACAAATCACCAACCCACACATACCACTATCGCCTACTCAACATGGATTCAGACCTCACCACTCAACCACGACATTACTCACTAACCTGACGCAGCACATCATGGATGGCATCAACTCTAGAAGACCAGCTCAACGTACACTATTAGCAACAATAGACATTAGTAAAGCATTTGATGCTATCCCACGCTTCCCTCTCATAAACAAAATACTCAACACAAACATGCACAATAACACCAAAAGGTGGCTGAGCAACTATCTCTCAGGAAGATACTCACATGTCACATTTAATGGCAAGTCATCCAAAAACAAGCTTTTTCCGAACGGGGTCCCTCAAGGCTCTGTTCTCTCACCAACACTCTTCAACTTATACATGCATGACATTCCAACACCCATAGATAACAAGCTTACCTTATCATCATATGCAGATGATATCACTCTAACATCCACCCACAACAACATCGACACCGCTACAAATAACCTACAAACATACATAAACAGTATACAAGACTGGCTCACACACAATAGACTCAAAGTAGCGCCCACAAAATCAACCATCACCTTGCTTACAAGCAACACAAAAGAACACCAGGTAATTCCACAACTTACACTAAACAACATCAACATTCCACACACTCACAGAACCAAAATACTAGGTGTCACATACAACACATCATTATCTTTTGCAAACCACATTCAGGACATTAAAAACAAATGTACGTCAAGACTTAACACGCTTAGGGTACTAACAGGCACAAACTTTGGACACCAGCAGGAAACAAACATCACTCATCTACAAACAATATATTCGCTCAGTTATGGACTATGCTAGCCCATGCTGGGCACACCATTATCTCAAAACACACATAAAACCTTACAAACAATACAAAACAACGCACTTCGTATCATTACAGGATGCACTCAAAAACACCAATAGAACACCTGCACACAGAAACAAAAATACTAAAAGTTAGGGAACATTAGACATGAGGGGAACACAATTCATGGCAGCAGCGACAACTAACCACAACACCCTTGCCACTACATGTACAATCATGCACCAACACCTCGCACCATTAAGGTAACACCAGAGAGAACATTATAACCAAATACTCCATTCCATACCACGCCCCACAGACATCACACAGTACAGAAAACACATACACACACACACCTAACCCACAAAGCACTGACACGAATCGCGTCCGAATGCGGTCCTAGGTGCGAAGCCGCCGCCCATTAACAGGTCAGAGATCAGCCTGAGCAGATCGGATCGAGTTAACTTAGCACGATTCCGATGTGGACATCCACCCAACTTATGGACATATAAAACACAGACTAGACAATCCATAGACGACACCTGCCACCTGTGCCAAGACACACACAAACAATTGAACACATTATGACGGACTGTACCGCTCTAGCACAACAACGAACACAACACAACATCACGAGTGCGCTGAACCTCTGGTCCACTCCGGAGAGGGCGATCGGTTACCTGCGTGCCGCCGGCTTGCTCGATCAGGTGGGCTGATCGGCTAAACAACAACAACTAACCCACTTTTTGTTTAACTGTACCTACTTTCCCCCCCCCCCCTCCTTATCTCCTTTCTTTGCATGTCTGTAACTCTCTTTACTTGCATGTTTGTAGTTTGCATGGTATGACAGTGAGTTAAGACTGTGTTTGCATGGTTTGTAAGCGTTCTTATTTTACTTCTTTTCATCTTTCACCCCTCTCCTATTTTCTCCGACTATTTTTCTGACTTGTCGGCAGTGGCCGGCGGATGATGATGGTGAGACTTTTTTCCTCTTTTTCTGAATGAATGTTAACCTACGAATGATAGGTGTTGCTCCTTACTTAACCCTTTATTCTCTTCTCTTCTCTTAACCCCCTACTCTTTCCTTTCTCTCGGGCTAGCCTTAGAGTGGATCTTAGGGTCTTTGTTAGCCTTAGCTTCTGTAGATCTGTAGATCATCATCATCATCATCATCATCATTACCGAACCAACGCGCGGTGATAATATCTTAGATTTGGTGATGACGAACGGCGAGAATATAGTCGAAGGTTTAGAAGTAGGCGAGAGTTTAGGATGTAGCGATCATCAAATTCTTAGGTTTAAGTTATTGATAGAAAACACCCAGGATAGTAACGTAATAGAAGTCCCTGATTTTCGTAGGGCTAATTTTGATAGTTTTGCTGATAGGATGAGAGTAGTGGACTGGGATAACTTATTTATGGGTAATGACACAAATTTGCGTTGGGTGGCGTTTAAAGAAAGTTTTAGGAATATTGAAAGGGAGTTTATTCCTCGTAGGCTCAAGCGCGCTAGAAATCGCGGTAGGCCGAAGTGGTGGAGTAGGGAAATAGGAGAGTTTATAAACGAGCGTAATAGAGCGTATAGACTTAGTAAGCGCAATGGAGAGGTAGCTAACTTTAATAGATATATCGAGCTTAGACGTCAGGTTAAAAGATCAGTTAGGAATGCCAAGCGTAATTTAGAGATACTTATAGCTGCGGATAGTAAACATAATCCAAAAACGTTTTTGAATACGTTAATAATCGTAAGCCGGTAAAAAATAACATAGGCCCTCTAGTGGATGTTAATGGTGCTTTGGCTTCTGACGCTCAGGCTATGGCGGGTATTTTTAATAACTTTTTTGCGACAGTTTTACCGTAGAAGACGTAAATAATGTCTCCGACGTGGATGATATCGTTCCATTTAGTAGCGAGACTATTTTAGATGAAATAACTGTTTACGAGGCTGAGATTGCGCATTATATCGATAGGCTAAAAGTTAGCAAGGCTCCAGGCCCTGACGCTTTTTATCCCAGACATTTGAAAGATTTGAAAGAAGTTATCGTAGGCCCCTTAACGAAGATCTTTAATCAGTCACTCGAAACGGGGATTATTCCTGAAGACTTTAAATTAGCTAACGTCACGCCTATTTTTAAAAAAGGCGACCGCGCCGTAGCTAGCAATTATAGGCCCATTAGCTTAACGTCAATTGTCGGTAAACTTTTAAAATCCGTAGTTAGGGATCGTATTGTCGATCACTTAGAAAGTAGAGATTTGATTAATAGTAGTCAGCACGGGTTTCGACGCCATAGGTCTTGTTTAACTAATTTGTTAGAATTTTATAACGAAGTATTGCGCGAATACGATAGGCATAGGGCAGCTGACGTTATTTATTTAGATTTTAAAAAGGCGTTCGATACAGTTCCGCATAGGAGACTAATTGCGGAGGTTAAAGCGCACGGTATACGCGGTCAGGTAGCTAACTGGTTAGAAGAATGGCTTCGTGCTAGGAGACAGAGGGTCGTAGTTAATGGTAGTGAATCGGGGTGGTTAGATGTAGGTAGCGGTGTCCCACAGGGTTCAGTGTTAGGCCCATTGCTATTCGTAATTTACATTAACGACATAGATGTAGGATTGACTAGTAAAGTTTCAAAATTCGCGGACGATACTAAAATAGGCGGTAAGGTTGTTAACGAGGACGATAGAAATAGGATTCAAGACGATGTAGATAGGATTATGGAGTGGACAGATAAGTGGCAGATGCAATTTAACGTAGACAAATGTAAAGTTTTGCATATAGGTTCTCGCAACAATAATTACGCGTACACGATGGATGATAGGGAGTTAGCGAGCGTTGACGAGGTAGTAGATTTAGGCGTACGCGTATCTAAGGATTTAAAGGTTAGGAACCAGTGCCTGGAGTCTTGCGCAAAAGCGAATAGGATGTTAGGCTTCATAGCGCGTAATTTCGAATTTAAATCGAAGGATATTATATTGCCCCTTTACATGTCCCTAGTCAGGCCTCATTTAGAATATGCCGTTCAGTTTTGGTGCCCGTACTTGCGTGAGGATATTGATAGGTTAGAAAGGGTTCAGCGTCCTGCCACGAAACTTATTCTGTCATTGCGCAACAAGCCTTATGAAGATAGGATTAAAGTGTTAGACTTGTATTCACTCGAAACTAGGAGATTAAGGGGGGAGCTTATTGAAGTTTTCAAAATCGTTAATAACATCGATAACGTAAATTTTGACAAATTGTTCACTTTTGATAATAGTAATACTCGCAATAACGGATTTAAGTTGCGTGGCAGGCGTTTTATTACTAATATCGCTAAAAACTTCTTTACGTTTAAAGTAATTGATAAATGGAATAATCTTCCCGCGTCAGTCGTTCATTCTACCAGCGTTAATATGTTTAAGAACCGTCTTGACAGACATTTTAAAGGTATTAACGTTGTTTAATTTAAAAAACAACAAAGTTAGCAACAGAGGCTCTGGTGGTGATGCTCGAGGATGAGTCTGTTGACGATGAATGCCAGCTTGTGACATGCCAGCGTGTGATGCCAGCAATAAAATTATTAAAAAAAAAAAAAAAAAATTAGACTAACACGAATGTAGATGTAGCTCATAGCGTAAACTAACCCACTTTTTGTTTAACTTTACCTACTTTTTTTTTTTTTTTTTTTTTTTTTGCATGTCTCTAACTCTTTTCTTGCATGTTTGTAGTTTGCATGGTATGACAGTGAGTTAAGACTGTATTTGCATGGTTTGTAAGCGTTCTTATTTTACTTCTTTTCATCTTTCACCCCTCTCCTATTCTCTCCGACTATTTTTCTGACTTGTCGGCAGTGGCCGGCGGATGATGATGGTGAGACACTTTTCCTCTTTTTCTGAATGAATGTTAACCCATGAGTGATAGGTGTTGCTCTTACTTAACCCCTTATTCTCTTCTCTTCTCTTGACCCGCTACTCTTTCCTTTCTCTCGGGCTAACCTTAGAGTGGATCTTAGGGTCTTTGTTAGCCTTAGCTTTTGTAGATCTGTAGATCATCATCATCATCATCATCATCGTCATCATCATCATGATAAAATTAAAGTGTTAGACTTGTATTCACTCGAAACTAGGAGATTAAGGGGGGAGCTTATTGAAGTTTTCAAAATCGTTAATAACATCGATAACGTAAATTTTGACAAATTGTTCACTTTCGATAATAGTAATACTCGCTATGGAAAACTGATGAGTGGGTAGTTGGGAGGTAACGAAAATGGTTCACTGAGTAGGTAGGTAGTTAATCTAACAATTAATAAATTCCTTTTATGTCAATAACTGGGTGGATGAAACCAATTGGTTGCTCACCAGAGTTATTCTCCACACTAGTATTTATATACTGTGTGGGAGGAGCGTGCTCGGTAATGGAGATACATTACCGCTCAACCAACCAAGGAATAAACCAAGACAACGCTGGTGCAAGAAGCCCCGCGAAGAGGAGAACAAAGGGAGAACGAAAACGAAGAACGGGGCGAGAGGACGTACCAGCAAAGTACGCTCTCGACAAAAATCCAACCGGAGAAGGGAGAGACTCCAATAACTAAAAGTAAGTGACTAATTGAGTTTTTACACCAAACAGTTAATAACATTAAATTAAGCTGGGTCAAACAAGTTAGGCCTACATTGTGACCTAAGACCCAGCATCAACTCATAGCTTAACAAAGGTGAAGGTAGATTGCCCTAACCTAATCTTGTGAGGAATCCTACTGTGGACCTCAATTTATCTGCCCGCTCTGGACCATTTCCGGAATCTCTAGGCTGACCCCTCTAGGCTAGACTTGATCTACTCTATAGTTAGACTGGAGAAATAAGGGGTGGGTTAATTGTGGACCAATTCATACAGAGCATTATTCGCATTGGTGGTCCGTGTGTGGGGAATTTACAAACCTTAACCTTACTTAACAAAAATTGCAGAATTAGGCTAAATGGTCTAGCCTAAGCCTAACCTGAGCAAGCCTAATTAGGTCTACAACCTAGGGCCTAACTAGGAAACATTTACATTTAAGGAGTCTCATTCTCTTATAAGCTTAGACCTGAGTGACACATAAGTACTTGGGGGGGATTAAACCAAATTTAAACTTGACTGTTTTGTCTGTTCTCTCTCTTCTCTGGTAATTTCTTCTTGTCCTCTATTTCATTACGATCCCCAGTTAAACAATTTTGACTTAGACATGGACAGTGAGGAATTGAAAAAGTTAAAAAAGAAAAGGGGGGCAAAGTTGGGAGCTGTTACAAAGGCTGTGAACACTTTTAACAATATTACACAACCAGGTAAGAAAAATATAGAGAGTGTAATTATTAAATTAGAAATTAAAAAGAAGGAAATAATAGCCATTAATGAGAGTATTTCAGAGTTAGTTGAATCCGAAATGGCTGAAGAACAATTGATAGACCTTTACGCTGATGATGATGATCAGGTAAGCTCAATTGAACAGCAAATAAGGGAACTACGGTCTCGGTTGACTGACTTAACACCAAAAAACCTAATTCTGATTTTAATCAAAGTAGGGCTAACCTTCAACAAAATTTAAGTGGCATGCAAAATCCTGAGTCACAAGAATTGAGGGCTCAGTTACCCATTTTGCTAGTACCAACATTTGAAGGGGACACGGTACAATTCCCATCTTTCATTGACAAATTTGAGAATTTAATAGGTAATAAACCTTATATTTCAACTGTTGAAAAGTTTAGTTACTTAACTAGTTCCCTTAAAGGCCCAGCCTATAACCTAATAGCCTATTTACCAGCCGTAGGGGATTCATATGAAGTAGCTATTGATCTTTTAAAACGTAATTACATTAATAAAGATATGATTGTATATGAATTATCTCAACAAATTTTTGAATTTGCACCCATAAAAGATAACCATAGTGATATGGAAAATTTTTATACAAAATTAGAAGCTATTATAGGACAACTGGTTAGCAATGAGATAGATATTAAAACTTCATCTTGGCTTATACAAAGCATAGTACTTAGGTGCCTTCCTTCGAGGGTTAAAGATAATTTAATTCTAAAGACGGGAGAAAATTATCCTAATTTAGAACAAATAAGAGAAAACTTCCCCAATATCCTAATTAATTACAACTTGAGAGATTTTCCAACACATAAGACCCAGACTATGGATAAACCAAAGACTGTTCCCAGAGACCAACTAGCTACAGCCAAACAGACAAAACTTGATACTGGAGAATCAAATGTGACCAACTATAATACACGAACACCTACATTACAGAACTTTAATGTAACTGCTGCCTCAACTTACACACCACATTGCAAATTTTGTGCAAGTAATGAACACAGTAGTACTGGGTGTGACAATATTCAGACTTTAACCAAAGGGCTAAAAGATGTGAACAGTTGAACCTGTGTAAAAAGTGTACTGGCCAGGGACATTATAAGAAAGACTGTAAATCTAGGTTAAGATTCAAGTGTAAGTTTTGTAAAAGTTTACGACATGTCTCATCAATGTGTGATTCACCAAAGTGTCCAAACAATAATACTCAAACTCAAAAGATACCTCCCCCAAACAAAGGTAATCAAGAAAATGCCACTTTCATGGGACATTCTGCTTGTTCAAACAATGTAACAAGAAACACTGAGATTTTTTACCAACTCTTACTTTGGACTTAGTGAATAGTGAGGGTAGTACCACTCCAGTGAGATGTCTTATAGACTGTTGTTCTCAACAAACATTTGTTTCAAAAAATGTAGTTAATAAATTGGTTTGACACCAAACCCGAATGAACAAAACCTCAATATTGCGTCCTTTGTTAAGGATAACTCGGACAAAAATAGCTATAAGACAATTGACCTGGAACTACATTTAGAAAGTAAATTCAAGAAAATTGAAGCAGTTATTATTTCTAAAGTAGGACAAAACAAACTGGTTATACCCAAACTAGAACAAACCATAAATCATTTGAAAAAACACTACAAAATAGCTGATAGACATATCACTAACAACACAGTAGCTAACATTGAAATGCTAATAGGGGCAGATTATATTAATCTTATTCATAAGGGCATAGTAGAGATAGGTAATGGTATAGCTATTCAGACTCCATCAGGGATAGCCCCTTTGGGTGACCTATCAGAATACAACCTAGACCTAAACCAAAACAGTGCATGACCAACAAATACTATGTGCCTCAACTCAGTCCTACATAACACCTGTAAGAATAGCAACACTTTGAATAATATTATCTCAACTGAGAACATTAATTCATCATTATCAAATGAAACTTTGGATGAGGCAATTCAAACTTTATGGTTGCTAGAATCTGTGGGTATACATGACACACATCAAACTTCAGAAGATCAGTTAATGGTAGAAAGATTTGAAGACACCATTCAGTGCAAAGACAATAGTTATTTTGTTGAGTTACCTTGGAAAATAAATTGTCCAACTTTAAGAGACAATCTCAAAGTAGCTAAAGGACATTTATATAAAGTAATGAAAAAACTCAAACAAGATAACAATATTCTATCATATAATGATGTCTTCAAAGAACAGCTACAGAAAGGCTTCATTGAAGAAGTAACAGATAACCCTTTTAAAAAAGATGGTTGTCATTATTTAACCCACAGGGGGGTTTATCGACAAGATGCCCCAACAACAAAACTCAGAGTAGTATATAATTGTAGCCTCAAAGACAGTGATAAACACAGTTTGAATGATTGCTTGATTGAGGGTCCTAATCTCATTTCTGACCTTGCGAAGATCTTACTGAGGTTCAGGTTAGACAAATATGCTGTACAAAGTGACATTTCAAAGGCATTTTTGAGAATAAATCTTAAAAATGAATATGATAAGAACCAACTTAGGTTCTTATCGTTCAAGGATCCATTTGATTTGAATAAAGGGTTCATAACCTATAGATTTAATGTTGTGTTGTTTGGAGCCAATTGCTCACCTAGCCTATTAGCATTGACAATTAGACATCATTTAAACCAGTTTAATAACTCAAACATTGAACTTCCTTAAGGAACATTTTTACGTAGACAATCTAATAGGCTCAACGACAACAAAATCTGAATTATCTGAAGTCTATGAACACTCTCAAAACATTATGCAACAAGGTAACTTTGAACTTAGAGAGTGGATTTCAAATAATGAGGATTTAAACAAAAAGATTTTAAAAGATAATAATGGTCTTACTGAGCCATCAGACAGAGTTAAAACTTTAGGTATGAACTGGTATTTGGATGCAACTTCTAACAGTCATGATTCAATCTGTACTAAAGGTTTTAAACTTGATGAGGAAGCAAATACTAAAAGACAAATATTATCAGAGGCTTCCAAAATGTTTGATCCTATGGGTCTATTCCTGCCTTCAACAATAAAATCAAAGATTCTCCTCCAAGAAATTTGGAGGACAAATGTTGGGTGGGATGATCCAATAACAAATGAAAATCAAAAATCTTGGAAGAAGTTAGCTACTGATTTAACAAAAGTGCAGAACATTAAAATTCAAAGGTGCTGTGGGTTTAGGGATAAGCCCCAGAGGCTTCATGTGTTTGCTGATGCAAGCACACAAGCTTATGGGTGCTGTGCGTATCTTGTAAGCCCTACAGAAAGTCATCTAATTTATGCAAAAGGGAAAGTTGCACCTCTCAAACCTACCCGAACCATATATCAATTGGAACTATTGGCTGCTACATTAGCCATTAAAACCATTTCATTGCTTAAGGATGCTTACTATGATGTGTTCATAACTAATATCCACGTCTGGCTTGACAGTCAGATTTGTCTTGCCTGGATACGGAATGATAGCATTAATAGTAAGAATATCTTTGTAAGAAATAGGCTAAAAGAAATAGCTGACGCTAATGAAAGCCTACAAGTAAACTTTCACTATGTTCCAACTAAACAGAATCCAGCAGACTTTCTGACCAGAGGTTTATCCTACAAGTTGTTGAAGTCAAACAAAACTTGGTTTATGGGACCTAAGTGGCTCTGTAATACAGACCAATGGCCTGTGGAACAAGTTAACTTGACATTAAATTTAATCTTTTCAAATGAAAAGGTTGAACCAATCACTAATTATGAAAAGTATTCTGATTTCAACAAACTTGTCAGGGTGTGACAGCCTACTGTTTGAGGTTTGCTCACAACTGTTTAGCTACAATTAACAAACAGCTAAATAAAAACAATCATAATTATACAGAAGTTGCAACCCAATACTGATAGGCCAAGCCCAACAAAAAGAGTACAATAAAGAGTTAGAATTCTTAACTAATGGGAAACAAACAAAAGAACCTGTACCATCAGTAGTTGTGGATCTAAACTTGTTCAGAGATGAGGAAGGCCTTCTAAGGTGTAAAGGGAGATTAGACAAATCAAAACTGTTATACAAAAGCAAAAATCCAATCCTTTTACCTAGATTTAGCTATTTGACAACATTAATAATCAGAAAAACACACAATGATGTATATCATATGGGGGTACCACAGACACTAACTACATTAAGAAAAACTTATTGGATACCCAAGGGAAGGATCACTGTTAAAACAGTCCTGAGTGAGTGTGTCACATGTAGGCGTATTCATGCTAGGCCCTATAGGAAACCAAATCCTCCTGCTTTGCCAGAGGCGAGAGTTACTCTCAACAGACCCTTTGAGACTGTAGGCATTGACTATACAGGAGCATTGACTGTAGGGGTGGTTGACACTGAACAAAAAATGTACATTGTACTGTTTGCATGTGCTGCCTCACGAGCTGTTTATCTGGATGTTGTGGAGGACCTTACAGCAGAATCTTTTGTTGCTGTCTTTAAGAGATTCTGTGCACGACATTCAGTACCAAAGACAGTTTGGACTGACAATGCTACATATTTCAAAGCTGGTGAACAAGTCATCCACGACTTGTTAAGCAATGAAATCACACAATTATATATAAAAAATTCAAATATAAAGTGGAAGTATATTCCGGTTGCCTCTCCTTGGTATGGTTCTATCTGGGAGAGGAATATACAAACAGTAAAGAATTGCTTGAAGAAAGCAATTGGCAAAAAACAGATACACTTATTTGGGTTACTCACTCTCCTGGCTGAGATTGAGAACATCATTAACAATAGACCACCACTCACTTATGTGAGTGACAACATTAATGACCCAGAACCATTAACTCCAAATCATTTGATTCGGGGAGAACAAGTTAGTCTCCTGCCGGACTACAATATAGACTCTTCAGAAGACCCAAACTGGACTCAACGACATGATGAGCTCCAGACTAAGTTACAACATTTAACTAGAGTTAAAGCTCATTTCATTAAACAGTGGAAAACTGAGTACTTGATGGGTCTAAGGGAGAGACATAAACAAATGACTAAGAAGGATTGGTCTGACACAATTAAGGTAGGGGACCTTGTTCTCATACATGACAGTACTCCAAGACAAAATTGGCCTCTGGCTAGAGTTTCAGAACTCAGACCAGGAGCAGACGGGGTAACAAGAGTGGTCAAATTAAGGACTTCAACGGGTGATACAACAAGAGACATTTCTCTTTTGTACCCTTTAGAGTCTGGACCCAAAACAATGGACTTTGGAGAACCTTCTCCACTGACAGTAACAACTGGAGACACTGAACTTCCAGTAACTATTCCTTTGACAGTAGGAGTGGTAACGCATCCTACTACAACATTGACAGAAACAAGACCTCAGCGACAAACAGCATTAAAGGCGCGACTATTTTTACAACAAAAAATAGATGCTGGGGAATTGTAATTTTATCTTCTAACTTTCATTTTTTCTTTTCTTATGGTAAAGACCATAGACAGTTTCATCCTATGGATGTATATTTTCTCTTCTAATTAAATGCTACACCTTCTCCATGAGAAGGTGAGGATAGGCACTGTTAATCAGATTAACAGGCATTTACAGTTAAATAGTTAGCTAGTCTACACTCAGACAAAAATTGGTGACAATGACACCAAAATTTTTATCTCCCGGGGCCCCCAGTATATGGAAAACTGATGAGTGGGTAGTTGGGAGGTAACGAAAATGGTTCACTGAGTAGGTAGGTAGTTAATCTAACAATTAATAAATTCCTTTTATGTCAATAACTGGGTGGATGAAACCAATTGGTTGCTCACCAGAGTTATTCTCCACACTAGTATTTATATACTGTGTGGGAGGAGCGTGCTCGGTAATGGAGATACATTACCGCTCAACCAACCAAGGAATAAACCAAGACAACGCTGGTGCAAGAAGCCCCGCGAAGAGGAGAACAAAGGGAGAACGAAAACGAAGAACGGGGCGAGAGGACGTACCAGCAAAGTACGCTCTCGACAAAAATCCAACCGGAGAAGGGAGAGACTCCAATAACTAAAAGTAAGTGACTAATTGAGTTTTTACACCAAACAGTTAATAACATTAAATTAAGCTGGGTCAAACAAGTTAGGCCTACATTGTGACCTAAGACCCAGCATCAACTCATAGCTTAACAAAGGTGAAGGTAGATTGCCCTAACCTAATCTTGTGAGGAATCCTACTGTGGACCTCAATTTATCTGCCCGCTCTGGACCATTTCCGGAATCTCTAGGCTGACCCGTCTAGGCTAGACTTGATCTACTCTATAGTTAGACTGGAGAAATAAGGGGTGGGTTAATTGTGGACCAATTCATACAGAGCATTTTTCGCATTGTAATACTCGCAATAACGGATTCAAGTTGCGTGGCAGACGTTTCATTACTAATATCGCTAAAAACTTCTTTACGTTTAAAGTAATTGATAAATGGAATAATCTTCCCGCGTCAGTCGTTCATTCTACCAGCGTTAATGTGTTTTAGAACCGTCTTGACAGACATTTTAAAAATATTAACGTTGTTTAAAATTAAAAAAGAAAGTTAACAACAGGGGCTCTGGTGGTGGTGCTCGAGGATGAGTCTGTTGACGATGAATGCCAGCTTGTGACATGCCAGCGTGTGATGCCAGCAATTATTTATTAAAAAATTAAAAAATAAAATTAAAAAATTAGACTAACACGAACGTAGATGTAGCTCGTAGCGTAAACTAACCCACTTTTTGTTTAACTGTACCTACTTTTTTTTTTTTTTTTTCTCCTTTCTTGCATGTCTGTAACTCTCTTTACTTGCATGTTTGTAGTTTGCATGGTATGACAGTGAGTTAAGACTGTGTTTGCATGGTTTGTAAGCGTTCTTATTTTACTTCTTTTCATCTTTCACCCCTCTCCTATTTTCTCCGACTATTTTTCTGACTTGTCGGCAGTGGCCGGCGGATGATGATGGTGAGACCTTTTTCCTCTTTTTCTGAATGAATGTTAACCCACGAATGATAGGTGTTGCTCCTTATTTAACCCCTTCTTCTCTTCTCTTAACCCCCTACTCTTTCCTTTCTCTCGGGTTAGCCTTAGAGTGGATCTTAGGGTCTTTGTTAGCCTTAGCTTCTGTAGATCTGTAGATCATCATCATCACTTGTATCACTGTCACACTCATACAATAAATGATCTTCAGTGCCATCCATTGCATTACTTATACCACATTTTTTAAAGGACTTGACCACAATTTCAGTCTTAACATCATGCTATGACTTCAGCACCCATTCACGCACTTGTGCTATTGATGGACGTTTCATCCTTCCCCACTTTCGGCTTCTGAGACGCAGGGCGATTTTTTAAGGTATTTATAAGGAAAAAAAAAATGCGTCTTATAAGCCGACAAATACGATAGTTTTTTAAACCGAACAATCGCTTTTGACGCTCTAAAACTCGAGCAGCTTAAAACATTTTTGGAAGTGGCTCTGCACTGGCTTTGTTTTAGACAAACAAATACTAAAACAAATGAAAACCGATTGGAATAATAAGGTTCGTCCTGAATACTGATTTAGGGCAAGTTTTTTTTAAGTACTTAAATATCGTTGTCTTCTAGAATGGTATAGTATGAAAGTATGCATGAAATTCTTAAATATTTCTTATTTACCAAACTTATTCTTTTATGAAGTGTATCTAATAAAAAACATATTTGTTGTCATATAAGCCTAACTCTAGTCGTTGTCTGCCATTAGATACGTGGGTGCTCCTTTATGGTTTTGATTTGTGTATGAACAGAACTTAAATATTTACGGTTGCCTCAAATAAAATGTAGGTATTGGCTAAATGTCGGACAATAACCACAACTACTAAAGGATACTTTGACCTTCATTAGAAGTTTGGAAAGTCAATAGCTTAGTAAGGTATTATGCACAAATGAGATTATTGTAATTATTAATTGTATCTTAATCATTAAATTTCTTTAGTTTCGTGGAACTCTGCTGAAAACATTATTTGGTTGGGGTAAAATTTTATGAAACTATTATTTCATTGGTTAGGTATAATGGTCAGATGTTATAGAAGGAACAACTTTATTTCTAAACGAATTTAATCCTAGTAATTAAACTAGGAAGCCAATTTACTACTGTACACCTGTAGTTTCCGTAACAGGATAATTTGTTTTGCTTTCGACAATGCAAAGGAGAGTTTAGTAGTTTCTCAATTTTGTTCCATCTGTTCTACCAGAGCTACGTCGAGGTCACGTCATAACAACGCTTCTCGTTAGATGATCAAGGTTAAGCGACGTTGCGTTTGCTCAGTAGAGGGATGGGAGATGATCCTCTGCATTCAGGCAGTGAATTGGCCCATAGATGGTTCGGATCCCACGTAAAGCTGTAGGTCCTCTCCGTCACGTGACTTTTGTCATTATGAAGGGGGTTAAACTAACCCCCAAAATAATAATAATTAATAATATAGGAAAATTAAATCAAGAAAGTCTCGTGGCTACGTCATTTAGACCGCCGTCCGGCAGTGCTGCTGAGTCGTGGGTTCGAACCACAGTGTTGCCTAGAGCTAGGCGGTTGTCTTTTCTGTATCTTGGGGTCACGATGAAGCAGCGGGCAGGTCACCCTTCTTTAACTGATTCGGTCTAAGGTCTAATCGACAGTACTTGACTGAAGTTCAACAAAGACAATGGATGCCTTGGATATTCTCAAAGGGAATAAAACCAAACGTTTTTGATGCTGTTCAAATTTTGCACAGATGTTCCAATGACTTCGGAGTTTGTCCACATAAAATATTTCATAATTATTCAAATTAGTTTACACGGTATGACACATTTTCCCATTTTTACTCAAACATGTGAAACATAAATTACTTTTCCGAATATTTCCATACGTATTATCGATATCGAAGGAGGAGCTATAATTTCTTTTACTACTCTTTATTGCACTGTTTTGGAAAATTTTAGCCGAATCGATTTTTTTCCTTCAGTTAAATGATCAAGTCCCCTCCATTAAGTTTACTTTAGAAGTGGAACAAGACAACTCGCTCCCGTTTTTGGATGTGCGTGTACATAGGGAAAGCCCAGGTTTTGAGTTTAGTATCTATCGGGAAAAAAAAAGCAATTTGTCCTACGTTCACACTTACTCTGGACATGACACCCCCATTAAGAAGGCCATATTTTCTTCAATGTTTCTCCACGCTCTTAGGATCGCCAGTCCGGAATACATGGATGCCGAATTGGAAAAAAATCAACGGTATTGGGAGTGATCTGTGCTACCCACCTGCGTTTATGGAATCTTGTCACAACAAGGAAAAACGAACCTTCTATCTATCGTGTGAATAATAACACTCGCCCTTTGTCAAAGAATATTTTAGTACTTCCATTTTTTCCAGGAGTTTCAGGCATTGCTAATGTACTTACTTTTGAATATTAATGTATTATTTTCATATAACATTTTTAACCATGATATTTTTCACAATATTAGCATTACCAATAAGTCAGATATTACACTGGTATGCATATGAAATGTTTTTGTCTGCTGTGAGGGTTTTTTCAACTCATATTATATAATTCGACCATGCTGAATTCGAAAATGACATTGGTTTTCCTCAATCAGGTCAGGTTTTTTCTCTATTGGCCATTTATTATAAGTCCAATTTTATCCCCAAATTTATTGATTTTTTTAGCTTAAACACTGTAGATACGAGTAATATTATAAGAACACTCGTGAAAAATGACAACATTGTGTGAATAAATACTTTTATTCATACAATGAATATGGAAAAAAGTTTATTGAGGAAGGAATGAAGTTCTTTTGGCTTTCCGTCTGTGTTTTTCTTCGGGCATGTCTCGCTTCAAACACCAGCAATAGTCCGCCAGCATATTGATATCCCAGTTTCCCTGGTACCTCTCTTCCATTATTTTGATATCTTGGTGAAATCGTTCACCCTGTTCCTCACTATAATCCCCGCAATTTTCAGGAAAATAGTCAAGTGGGACCACAAAAAGTGCATTTTTATGGACATGCGCGACCCATGAGCTTTGAAAGCTTCCATCAAGTTTTCGACAACGGACTCGTATTCTGGACTTCTACGCTTGCCAAGAAAATCAGTGACAACTGATTTGAATGCCTGCCAGGCATTCTTCTCAGTTGGAGTCATTGCGTTTTCAAACTGAGTATCCTTGATCAAAGTTCGAATTTGAGGACCATCAAAAACCCCAGCATTTAGTTTAGCATCAGATATATGAGGAAATTTACTCTCGATATATCGGAATGCTGAACCCTCCTTATTCATTGATTTGATGAAATTTTTCATCAAGCCCAGCTTAATATGAAGTGGTGGGAGCAAAACTTTTGTTGGTGGTACAAGGGGCACTGAAACGACATTATGCGACCCAGGTTCAAAATTCTCTCTGGATGCCCATTCACGCTGTGCATAGTGCTTCTCATCCGCTCGGCTATCCCATTTGCAGAGGAAACATGGGTATTTCGTGTATCCCCCTTGCATTCCCAATACAAATGCCACAATCTGAAAAAAAATGAAAATATTTAAAGAATTTAGAGAATTTGTTCTATCAGATAAAAAAATCTATGCATTGGACTGTATCACTTCTGTGGGGAAGTTAAGTGTTCTTATACGCACTCAAATAACCTTTGGAAAAACAACATAGTCAATAGCAATAGTTTACTTATGATATTAGTATTACCTTCAAATCTCCACAGATCCTCCAGTTATGTTGGTCGTCTACGAGAGCATCCAATAAAATTTTCATGTTATCGTAGCTCTCAGTAAGTTGTACGGAATGTGCTACAGGGACTGATGCAACCCTATTCCCAATGTTGAGAAGTACTGCTTTCAAACTTCGTTTAGACGAGTCTATAAATAGCCTCCATTCTGATGCGTTATATGGCAGGCCCAAGGATTCGATTAGCCCCTCAACATTGCAGCAGTACACTAAGGAAGAGGTATTTTCGTGCACTGCAAAAAACTTGCGGAATTCTTCCTCTCGTTTCCTATACCAGGAGAATGTTGTTCCCGGAGCCAGCAAGTTGTCCTCTCGAAGTCGTGAGCCCAAGATCTCGGCAGCTAATTTGGAAAGTCCTAAATCCCTGGTAAGATCATTAAGTTTTGGCCTGGTTGAGAGGCCTCGGCTCATTTGAAGCGGTATTTTGAGGTATATACGACTGGGACTGGTCATTGGCATTGGTCATTCATTCATCATCAGAATCATCGAAGTTCAGGGTTTGAGGTGGGTCGGGTAGTGGAATTCCAGGATCATGGGGTACAGGTCTCATAGCAGAAGGAATGTCAGGGTATACAACAATGTGTTTATTCTTCTTGTTAACTCCTGAAAATAGAAACACAGAAACATGGATATAAAACTTGCATATGAAATAGAAGAAGCATTCAGACAGTGGCGGCTCGTGAGGGAAGGCTGCGGTCTGTAAGATATGAAATAGGTCGATGGAGTCTGTATATTTTCTTTCTTTTTCATTCATATTGTCCTTTCGGGGACAATATGAATGAAAAAGAAAGAAAATATACAATCATTGTATATGTAAATGTAACTTGTATAACAATATGTATGTGTAAATGTATTTTCTATAACAATATGTATATGTAAATGTATGATTACCATTATGGTGAATATTATGCTATATATGGTGAATATTACATTATGGTGAATATTATGTCAAGTTTCATACGAGGATTTCAAAATATTTAAGAAAAATAAATTTATAAGCCCACTGTGAAAAATGCTCTGTATGAATTGGTCCACAATTAACCCACCCCTTATTTCTCCAGTCTAACTATAGAGTAGATCAAGTCTAGCCTAGAGGGGTCAGCCTAGAGATTCCGGAAATGGTCCAGAGCGGGCAGATAAATTGAGGTCCACAGTAGGATTCCTCACCAAACTAGGTTAGGGCAATCTACCTTTACCTTTGTTAAGCTATGAGTTGATGCTGGGTCTTAGGCCACAATGTAGGCCTAAGTTGTCTGACCCAGCTTAATTTAATGAATCTACGTAAAACTGGATTAAAAACACAATTAGTCACTTACTGCTAGTTATTAGAGAGTCCCTTCTTCCGTCCTGGTTTAATTGTTAAGAGCGTACTTGCTGGTGGGGATCTTTCTGCGTTGTCTGTTCTTGTCCCTTCTCCAGTTCCGTCTTCTCGCCCCGTTCCTCGTTTTCGTTCTCCTTTGTTCTCCTTTTCGCGGGGCTTTTTCCACCAGCGTCGTGTTGGTTTTTTCCTCGGTTGGTTGATCGGTAATGTATATCTATTACCGAGCACGCTCTTGTCACACAGTATATAAATACTAGTGTGGAGAATAACTCTGGTGAGCAACCAATTGGTTTCATCCACCCAGTTATTGACATAAAAGGAATTTAATAATTGTTAGATTAACTACCTACCTACTTAGTGAACCATTTTCGTTACCTCCCAACTACCCACTCATCAGTTTTCCATATACTGGGGGCCCCGGGAGATAAAAATTTTGGTGTCATTGTCACCAATTTTTATGTCTGAGTGTAGACTAGCTAACTATTTGACTGTAAATGCCTGTTAATGTGATTAACAGTGCCTATCCTCACCTTCTCATGGAGAAGGTGTAGCATTTAATTAGAAGAGAAAATATACATCCATAGGATGAAACTGTCTATGGTCTTTACCATAAGAAAAGAAAAAGTGAAAGTTAGAAGATAAAATTACAATTCCCCAGCATCTATTTTTTGTTGTAAAAATAGTCGCGCCTTTAATGCTGTTTGTCGCTGAGGTCTTGTGTCTGTCAATGTTGTAGTAGGATGCGTTACCACTCCTACTGTCAAAGGAATAGTTACTGGAAGTTCAGTGTCTCCAGTTGTTACTGTCAGTGGAGAAGGTTCTCCAAAGTCCATTGTTTTGGGTCCAGACTCTAAAGGGTACAAAAGAGAAATGTCTCTTGTTGTGTCACCCGTTGAAGTCCTTAATTTGACCACTCTTGTTACCCCGTCTGCCCCTGGTCTGAGTTCTGAAACTCTAGCCAGAGGCCAGTATTGTCTTGGAGTACTGTCATGTATGAGAACAAGGTCCCCTACCTTAATTGTGTCAGACCAATCCTTCTTAGTCATTTGTTTATGTCTCTCCCTTAGACCCATCAAGTACTCAGTTTTCCACTGTTTAATGAAATGAGCTTTAACTCTAGTTAAATGTTGTAACTTAGTCTGGAGCTCATCATGTCGTTGAGTCCAGTTTGGGTCTTCTGAAGAGTCTATTTTGTAGTCCGGCAGGAGACTAACTTGTTCTCCCCGAATCAAATGATTTGGAGTTAATGGTTCCGGGTCATTAATGTTGTCACTCACATAAGTGAGTGGTCTATTGTTGATGATGTTCTCAATTTCAGCCAGGAGAGTGAGCAACTCAAATAAGTGTATCTGTTTTTTGCCAATTGCTTTCTTCAAGCAATTCTTTACTGTTTGTATATTCCTCTCCCAGATAGAACCATACCAAGGAGAGGCAACCGGAATATACTTCTACTTTATGTTTGAATTTTGTATATATAATTGTGTGAGTTCATCGCTTAACAAGTCGTGGATGACTTGTTCACCAGCCTTGAAATATGTAGCATTGTCAGTCCAAACTGTCTTTGGTACTGAATGTCGTGCACAGAATCTCTTAAAGACAGCAACAAAATTCTGCTGTAAGGTCCTCCACAACATCCAGATAAACAGCTCGTGAGGCAGCACATGCAAACAGTACAATGTACATTTTTTGTTCAGTGTCAACCACCCCTACAGTCAATGCTCCTGTATAGTCAATGCCTACAGTCTCAAAGGGTCTGTTGAGAGTAACTCTCGCCTCTGGCAAAGCAGGATGATTTGGTTTCCTATAGGGCCTAGCATGAATACGCCTACATGTGACACACTCACTCAGGACTGTTTTAACAGTGATCCTTCCCTTGGGTATCCAATAAGTTTTTCTTAATGTAGTTAGTGTCTGTGGTACCCCCGTATGATATACATCATTGTGTGTTTTTCTGATGATTAATGTTGTCAAATAGCTAAATCTAGGTAAAAGGATTGGATGTTTGCTTTTGTATGACAGTTTTGATTTGTCTAATCTCCCTTTACACCTTAGAAGGCCTTCCTCATCTCTGAACAAGTTTAGATCCACAACTACTGATGGTACAGGTTCTTTTGTTTGTTTCCCATTAGTCAAGAATTCTAACTCTTTATTGTACTCTTTTTGTTGTGCATGGCCTATCCAGTACTTGGTTGCAACTTCTGTATAATTATGATTGTTTTTATTTAGCTGTTTGTTAATTGTAGTTAAACAGTTGTGAGCAAACCTCAAACAGTAGGCTGTGACCCTGACAAGTTTACTGAAATTAGAATAACGTTCATAATTAGTGATTGGTTCAACCTTTTCATTTGAAAAGATTAAATTTAATGTCAAGTTAACTTGTTCCACAGGCCATTGGTCTGTATTACAGAGCCACTTAGGTCCCATAAACCAAGTTTTGTTTGACTTCAACAACTTGTAGGATAAACCTCTGGTCAGAAAGTCTGCTGGATTTTGTTTAGTTGGAACATAGTGAAAGTTTACTTGTAGGCTTTCATTAGCTTCAGCTATTTCTTTTAGCCTATTTCTTACAAAGATACTCTTACTATTAATGCTATCATTCCGTATCCAGGCAAGACAAATCTGACTGTCAAGCCAGATGTGGATATCAGTTATGTTCACATCATGGTAAGCATCCTTAAGCAATGAAATGGTTTTAATGGCTAATGCAGCAGCCAATAGTTCCAATTGAGGTATGGTTCGGGTAGGTTTGAGAGGTGCAACTTTCCCTTTTGCATAAATTAGATGACTTTCTGTAGGACTTACAAGATACGCACAGCACCCATAAGCTTGTGTGCTTGCATCAGCAAACACATGAAGTCTCTGGGGCTTATCCCTAAACCCACAGCACCTTTGAATTTTAATGTTCTGCACTTTTGTTAAATCAGCAGCTAACTTCTTCCAAGATTTTTGATTTTCATTTGTTATTGGATCATCCCACCCAACATTTGTCCTCCAAATTTCTTGGAGGAGAATCTTTGATTTTATTGTTGAAGGAAGGAATAGACCCATAGGATCAAAAATTTTGGAAGCCTCTGATAATATTTGTCTTTTAGTATTTGCTTCCTCATCAAGTTTAAAACCTTTAGTACAGATTGAATCATGACTGTTAGAAGTTGCATCCAAATACTAGTTCATACCTAAAGTTTTAACTCTGTCTGATGGCTCAGTAAGACCATTATTATCCTTTAAAATCTTTTTGTTTAAATCCTCATCATTTGAAATCCACTCTCTAAGTTCAAAGTTACCTTGTTGCATAATGTTTTGAGAGTGTTCATAGACTTCAGATAATTCAGATTTTGTTGTTGTTGAGCCTATTAGATTGTCTACGTAAAAATGTTCCTTAGGAAGTTCAATGTTAAAGAGTTATTAAACTGGTTCAAATGATGTCCAATTGTCAATGCTAATAGGCTAGGTGAGCAATTGGCTCCAAACAACACAACATTAAATCTATAGGTTATGAACCCTTTATTCAAATCAAATGGATCCTTGAACCATAAGAACCTAAGTTGGTTCTTATCATATTCATTTTTAAGATTTATTCTCAAAAATGCCTTTGAAATGTCACTTTGTACGGCATATTTATCTAACCTGAACCTCAGTAAGATCTTCACAAGGTCAGAAATGAGATTAGGACCCTCAATCAGGCAATCATTCAAACTGTGTTTATCACTGTCTTTGAGGCTACAGTTTATACTACTCTGAGTTTTGTTGTTGGGGCATCTTGTCGATAAACCCCCCTGTGGGTTAAATAATGACAACCATCTTTTTTAAAAGGGTTATTTGTTACTTCTTCAATGAAGCCTTTCTGTAGCTGTTCTTTGAAGACATCATTATATATTTGAATATTATTATCTTGTTTGAGTTTTTTCATTACTTTTATAATATAAATGTCCTTTAGCTACTTTGAGATTGTCTCTTAAAGTTGGACAATTTATTTTCCAAGGTAACTCAATAAAATAACTATTGTCTTTGCACTGAATGGTGTCTTCAAATCTTTCTACCATTAACTGATCTTCTGAAGTTTGATTTGTGTCATGTATACCCACAGATTCTAGCAACCATAAAGTTTTTGAATTGCCTCATCCAGAGTTTCATTTGATAGTGATGAATTAATGTTCTCAGTTGATATAATATTATTCAAAGTGTTGCTATTCTTACAGGTGTTATGTAGGACTGAGTTGAGGCACATAGTATTTGTTAGTCATGAACTGTTTTGGTTTAGGTCTAGGTTGTATTTGGATAGGTCACCCAAAGGGGCTATCCCTGATGGAGTCTGAATAGCTATACCATTACCTATCTTCACTATGCCCTTATGAATAAGATTAATATAATCTGCCCCCATTAACATTTCAATGTTAGCTACTGTGTTGTTAGTGATATGTCTATCAGCTATTTTGTAGTGTTTTCCCAAATGATTTATGGTTTGTTCTAGTTTGGGTATAACCAATTTGTTTTGTCCTACTTTAGAAATAATAACTGCTTCAATTTTCCAATTTATTTTCTAAATGTAGTTCCAGGTCAATTGTCTTATAGCTATTTTTGTCCGAGTTTCCTTAACAAAGGATGCAATATTGAGGTTTTGTTCATTCGGGTTGGTGTCAAACCCAATTTATTAAACTAATTTTGCGAAACAAATGTTTGTTGAGAACAACAGTCTATAAGATATCTCACTGGAGTGGTGCTACCCTCACTATTCACTAAGTCCAAAGTAATAGTTGGTAAAAGAATCTCAGTGTTTCTTGTTACATTGTTTGAGCAACAGAATGTCCCGTGAAAGTGGCATTTTCTTGATTACCTTTGTTTGGTGGAGGTATCTTTTGAGTTTGAGTACTATTGTTTGGACACTTTGGTGAATCACACATTGATGAGACATGTCGTAAACTTTTACAAAACTTACACTTGAATCTTAACCTAGATTTACAGTCTTTCTTATAATGTCCCCTGGCCAGTACACTTTTTACATAGGTTCAACTGTTCACATCTTTTAGCTCTTTGGTTAAAGTCTGAATATTTGTCACACCCAGTACTACTGTGTTCATTACTTGCACAAAATTTGCAATGTAGTGTGTAAGTTGAGGCAGCAGTTACATTAAAGTTCTGTAATGTAGGTGTTCGTGTATTACAGTTGGTCACATTTGATTCTACAGTATCAAGTTTTGTCTGTTTGGCTGTAGCTAGTTGGTCTCTGGGAACAGTCTTTGGTTTATCCATAGTCTGGGTCTTATTTTGTGTTGGAATATTTCTCAATTTGTAATTAGTTAGGATATTGGGAAAGTGTTTTCTGATATCTTCAAGATTAGGATAATTTTCTCCCGTCTTTAGAACTAAAATATCTTTAACCCTCAA
>JAJOZX010004349.1:0-25000 GCA_023014485.1 Bathynomus jamesi | reverse complement strand
TGTTCCTCGAAGATGGACTTCATCTTAATGAAGTTGGAGCTGCGCGTTTAGGAAGACTATTTCATAATACTGTCTCTTCTTTTCAGGCTGCCGTAACTCGAACGGTCCCAGCGTAAATTCCACAAATTTCCCCCGCGCTCGCGAAGGTGTCGCAATTACAAACAATTTGAAGGTTCTATCCTTAAATGCTCGTAGCCTACGAAATAAAATAAACGAATTTTTTTCCTTAATTGCTTGTAAAGACTATGATTTAATTGCGATAAATGAATCGTGGCTTAGCACTGAAACACGTGACTTTGTAGGGGAATATCAAATTAAAGGTTATAACTTTTTGTTAAAAACAGAATAGGTAGGCGAGGAGGCGGTGTTATGTTGTATATCAAAGATAATATTGCGAACGTTATATAAATAAAGCACTCAATTCCAGAACCGATAGATTCGACTATAGCAGAACTTAAATTGAACGATTTCAAACTTCTTGTTGCGGTTATATATAGGCCCCCAAATCAAACAGCTGATACGGACGAAGCGTTATATCGTGAACTAAAGAGAATAATCGGTAGTGAGCAGGCTTTAGTTATGGGTGACTTTAATTGCGCCAACGTGACTTACGATACAATGCAGGGAGACGCGGAAGGTAATCGTTTAGTTAATTTTCTCGAGGATAGCTTTCTTATTCAAAAGGTTGGGGAAACTACGAGGTTGGACAGTATTTTAGATTTAGTAATAACTACGGATGATAGGCTAATTACTGATCTTCAAGTAATAGAACCGTTGAGCAATAGCGATCACAATATGGTAGAGTTTGTCCTCTCAGTAAGTCACTCGAAACCAACTAACTCGACTAAAATTCCTAACTTCCAACACGCAGACTTTAGTAAATTTCGAAATAAATTTTCACACGTCAATTGGGAAAACGTAATGGGGAACTCCAACGCAAAACTAATGTGGGAATCGTTCGTAACGGTATTTAGGACTATAAATGAGGAATGTGTACCGTACAAAATTAAGCGTGCGAAAGTAAACAACAAGCCCTTGTGGTTTACTTCTAGAGTACGAGACATTATAAAGAGTAGAGATAGGGCTTATAGCAACATAAGTGCGATAAAGACAATTTGTTGTTACGAAACAACTACATATCTCTGAGGCGTGAAGCGAAAAGTGTAATAAAAAAGTCCAAGCGCGAATTTGAAATCTCCATAGCTCGTGACGGTAAAGAAAACCCCAAGCGATTCTTTCAATACGTCAATAATAGAAATCCAGTAAAAAGCGTCTTGGGGCCTTTGAAAAATCTAAACGGAGATCTAGTTTCTGAAAACAAGGAAATGGCTACCTTGCTAAACGAATTTTTTACGTCAGTTTTTAATATAGAAGATGTAACAAATATCCTTACGGTCACGGACATAATACCGTTTGATAATGGTAATATTTTGGATAATATAGTGGTTAGTGAAGGGGCGGTAACGCGCTATATTGATAAAATGAAAACGCGTAAATCACCGGAGCCGGATTTCATATATCCCATACAACTAAAAGAATTAAAAGATAGCATTGTTTTGCCGCTAACAAAGATTTTTAATGCGTCTATTTCTGAGGGGTGCGTACCAGATAATTTCAAGTTAGCAAATGTAACACCTATCTTTAAGAAAGGCGATAAAGGTGCGGCGGGAAATTATAGACCAATCAGTTTAACGTCTGTTGTAGGTAAGCTACTGGAATCAATAATTAGGGATCGTATAGTCGAACTCTTAGAAGTGCATAAGCTAGTTAGAAATACGCAGCACGAATTTAGGCGAAACAAATCTTGCTTAACTAATCTTTCAGAATTTTTCCAAAGCGTGGTTGACGTTTACGATAGACATCAGGCGGTTGATGTAGTGTATTTAGATTTTCAAAAAGCGTTTGACACCGTGCCGCACAAAAGACTCATTGAAAAAACTACTGCTCATGGAATCAGGGGTGTAGTAATAAATTGGCTAGAAGAGTGGTTGCGAGGCAGCAAACAGAGGGTGGTCGTTGATGGAGCGG
The DNA here is from genome assembly GCA_023014485.1 of Bathynomus jamesi. Classification (NCBI taxonomy): domain Eukaryota; kingdom Metazoa; phylum Arthropoda; class Malacostraca; order Isopoda; family Cirolanidae; genus Bathynomus; species Bathynomus jamesi. The sequence goes on along the minus strand of JAJOZX010004349.1, from coordinate 22,972 downwards.
AGTCGTGTTGGGCTAATGTAGCGAGTGGCGTTCCTCAGGGTTCTGTATTGGGCCCCTTGCTTTTTCTTATATATATTAACGATTTAGATGTCAGCCTAGTCAGTACAGTTTCAAAGTTTGCGGATGACACGAAGCTGGGTGGTAGGGCGATTAATGACGAAGATAGAGGTAAAATTCAGGAAGATCTGAATAAAATCGTTGATTGGTCAGTCACAAGGCAAATGAGATTTAACGTTGTTAAGTGTAAAATTTTGCATATAGGTTCGGTTAACGGTAATTTTGCGTATAGTATGTCAGGGAAAGATTTAACAAGCGTAGAGCAGGAAAAAGATTTAGGAGTTATAGTCACTGGTGATTTAAAAGTAGCGAAACAAAGTACAGCAGCGGTCAATAAGGCGAACAAAGTGTTAGGTTTTATAGCTCGAAATTTTGAGTACAAATAGCGCGATATTATAGTTCCACTTTATAAATCATTAGTTAGACCCCATTTGGAGTACGCGGTCCAATTTTGTAATCCGCATATGCGCAAAGATATAGACAAAATCGAAAGAGTTCAAAGACGAGCAACTAAGATGATTCCGTCGCTTAGGTCAAAGTCGTACGAGGATAGACTTAAGGAGTTAAAATTGACAACACTCGAGACTAGGAGGTTAAGGGGTGATCTAATCCAGGTTTTCAAAATTATGAATGGGTTCGATAACGTAGATAGAGATAGCTTTTTCGAAATATCTCAATATAATAGGACTAGAAATAGCGGGTGTAAGTTGACAAGTAGATGGTTCGAGACAGCAGCTGCGAAAAACTTTTTTACGCATAGAATAGTAAATAGCTGGAATAGTTTGCCGGTAGAAGTAATTAGTAGCACGTCTATAAACAAGTTTAAAATCGATTAGACGCATATGTTGATAGAAAGGGTATAGTTTAAGGTAGTAAAATTAAGGCTTTCTGGGGATAGATCCCACAGCTCAACAAAAGTGTTGTGGGATATAGGGAGACAGCGTCTTGGGTTAGAGGATACTCTCTGTCCTTACACACCCCATTTAAAGAGATTCCTCTGCCGAGCGGTGCCCCCCATAGTACTGTGAGGTATTGAAAAACTCATGATCTTCACTTGCCCCACGAACACCTTTAAATGTGAGACCCAAAATGGGTGCACACACATTTCTACATTACTGTACAGTCTTTACAGCCACACCTACACTTTTTCTCGTAAGTGTATATATTGTAATGTATATGATTGTAAATTTTGACTTGGTCCGCAATCGATATGGACCGTGACTTGATGGATACCGTAATGAAATTGACTGGATTCTTTGGATCTGATATATTTGCATGTCCGTTATAAATAGATATAGAGTGTAACATATTTGTGGATAGTAGTCTATTATGACTTGATCCTCTGGATCCAAAGATTCTATCTTTAGTTTTAAATCGATAATTAATTAGTTTTAAATTGATAATTATTTAGTTTCGTAAAATTTGGTCGTTGCCAATTTACCAGCAGTTTTTACATAAATTTCTTATACATATACACACACATATATATATATATATATATATATACACATATATATATATATATATATATATATAATATATATATAATAATAATATATTAGGCCGTTTCGAAAAATCGAAATTTATGATGGCTCAACGCACACATACTAGAAATGTAATATGTCATGAATAAAGACTTCATGCAAAATATTAAGACAAGAGCTTATTGTTATCCCCCCCTCAATGCATATCTATTTTACCCCTCATGAGAAAATTTTCATTTTTCTGGCAAATATATTTATTTATTTTGTGATGTCCTCTTAAATTTGGTATATAAAATTCGTAAATAAAATTGGAAGATAAGTAGGTCATTTTCAGGAATGGTCCAGTAACCCCCCTATATTCTTTAGAGAGAATTCTAGAAAATTCTTCCTTCAGGATAACTATTCTAGAATTTCCATTTTTTCCCTTTATGGATTATATGATGTTTTATTTGCTTTTTCATCTATAATTACTGATCTTTTCACAAGTTTACTGTTCTAGAAAGGTACTTCATGTTACTTTACAACTTTCTTACAGTAATCAAGTCATAATATAATTTAGGTGAGTGATTAATGATTATATTATATTATTATTAAGACTAACAGGTGGTAAAACTTTTTCCCTCAGAATTATGGCAAAACCAGAAACAAGTGTGAAGTCTGGTTGGTCGGACAAGTGCTGGAAGAGGGTTTTTCTGAGAAGCAGCTTCCAACTAACAGTGATGTCCTTAAACGTCTTTTTTATCACATTAAGGTGGGAAAGCAAAATGTCTCTGTAGATTGCGCAACTGTAGCCAACGAAGTTATTGCTATGTGGGAAAAAGCCTCCTTAATTACATCCCACAAGCCTTACATTGTCTCAAAGCTTAAAAGGCTTTACAATAAGCATGAAGGGCTGGTCAAGAAGTGGAAACAGAAATAAAATTGCAGGAGGATAAAGATTTTCTTAAGGATCAAAGGAACGATCGGAAAATGATTATGGGTCCAGAAGACAAGGAGTTTTCAAGAAAGGCAAAAAAACGACAGATAAGCATGGAAAGAATGGAAAAACTTCGCAGGAAATCAAAGGAAGAAATGAGGCAATTGACAAAGGTTGTGGATCTCAACCAATGTGAAAATTCCGGTTCAGGAGGAAGTGAAGAATCATCTGGCGATGAATTGTTCTACAGAGCACTCTCATCATCATCTTCAAAAAAGGAGAAGCTTGAACCAGGTGTAATTGTTAGGGATAAAAAGTTCTTGGCTGCTCTGGACCGCACTGGAACATCTGCAAGAGCTGCTATGCACATTGTGGCACCTGCCCTTTCAGCCGCTGGAGTGGAAATTGAAGAGATCACACTTTCATCATCCTCTATCTACAGGTCTCGGCGATCAACACGGATGCAGATGGGAGAAGACATTAAAGCCAGTTTCCAACCAAATACCGCTTTAATAATTCATTTTGATGGAAAGCTTCTTCCATCCATGCATGGGGGTAACATTGATGTAATGCCCATTGTTGTGACTGGTGCAGGCGAAATAGAAAAATTACTGTCTATTCCAAAGCTTATTTCTGGAACGGGAGAAGAAATGGGGAGAGCAGTTTTAGATGTCTTGAAGCAATGGCCACAAGTAAATGAGTGGGTAGCAGGCCTTTGTTTTGATACTACTGCAAGCAATACAGGTATCCATGCTGGGGCTTGTACCATCATCCAAAAGGCCTTTCAGAGATCACTCCTTTTTCTGGCATGCCGCCACCATATCCACGAGCTTCTTATCACTGCAGTTTTTGACATGTTTTTCTCTTCTTCGGGTCCACAAATTCCCTTATTCAATCGATTCAGAGATTGTTGGGATAACATTGATCAGCAGAATTACAAGCCCTATGAACCCAATGATCTTACCTCAGAATCTTTAGATCATTGGATCTTGAAGCACAGAGACAAGCTTATTTCTTTCATCAACTCCAAACTTCAAGAGGGCCACACTCGAGGTGACTACAGGGAATACTTAGAACTTGCACTTATCTTCCTTGGTTGTCCAATGCCTAAAACAAATAAAGGCTCTGATAGCAGATTCCACTACCCAGGAGCTTACAGCAGAGCTAGATGGATGGGAAAGGGCATCTATTCCTTAAAAATTTACTTATTTAGGAACCAATTCCTTCTCACCCCTCATGAAAACAAGCTCTGATACGAATAAACGCCTTTTCAGTGACAGTTTATCTTCAAGCTTGGTATACATCTCCAGTTGGAATTGATGCTCCAGCAAATGATTTGGCCCTCCTCAAGATGCTACATATCTACAAGATCCAGGTTGATAAGGAAGTGGGTGCTACAGCCCTCAAAAAACTTCAGAACCATGGTTGGTACTTGAGTGAGGATCTTGTAGGATTTGGCTTTTTCTCAAACCTCGTGACTGAAGATGATAAGGTTCTAATGCTCCACAACTTTCACCACGCGCCTCCTCGAAAAGTGAGGGCAAGAAAGGTGGAACCCCGAATGTTGCAAAACCCCAATGACTTAAAGATTACCAGTTTTGTCACAACTCAAACACAAGACTTCTTCAAGTGTTTGAAAATAGAAATTCCCAAGAAACTTGAAGACATTGAGGAGCACCGTAATCGGGTCATGGCAGTAAAAGTAATCAACGACTGTGCTGAACGAGGAGTCAAACTGGCTACAGAGTTTAATGAGAAGCTCACAAAGAGTGAGGAAGAGAGACAACTGGCCTTTCAATCATTGAAAATCAGAGAAAGGAGGTCCCTCAGCCACTGAAATCCCTATATTCTTAATCAATATATGTCTTAAATAGAATTTAAGTCGCTTTGTTTTAAAACATATTTTTCGTTCAGTCTTATATTTGCTCTAATTATCCATTAATGTAAAAGAAGTGCCATCTGAGGGGTGCCTTTTTATCATTCAAATAAAATGATATTTTGTCTATTTGTTTTTCTTCCTTTATATAAAAAAATAAAAGTGTGTGCGTTTATCAAAATTCAATTTGATATATAGATATATATATATATATATTATATATATATATATATATATATATATATATATATATATATATATATATATATATATATATATATATATATATATATATATATATATATATATATATATATATATATATATATATATATATATATATATATATATATATTATATATATTATATATATGTAAAAATGAACCATAAATAATTCCCATATTCCTATATTATCTTATCCTTCATGTAATTCTTGTATTCATTTATATAGTCTCTGTATCCATTGTAAGAAAAAGTATCCATTTTAAAAATTCATGTGTTATATGGTTCATGTATAATCTTATATATTTAACTTTATATAATGCCTATACTCATATGTATGTACGTGTGTGTATTCATTTTTACATAAGGACCAAAATCGCCCAACGCGAGTTTGGATAAAATATTTGATTCACTTTCTACTTTGCTAAATAATTGGTGACCTGTTGTTTTTTAAAATCTCATAATCATTTTTTAGATTTCGCTTAATAAGGAATCCTGTTAAGCTTTGCAATGTTCACATTTTGTATACACTCTCTTTCGTTATAAACAATGAGATCATGTCTTGCCTAAGCATTAAAATTGTACATCTTAAACCTTAAAATTTCACTCATATGCATATTTTAGTGTAAAGATGCATAGTCCGATTTCCACTTTTAGTTAACTTGGCAGATCATGATAACATCAGATCTGAAAAGTCGCGGTTTAAGATAAAAATATGGTTTCGTCTTCAAATATTTTGTTTACTCGTTCAAGCCTTACCACAGCTAAAAAATTTACTTATTTTCAAATATTGTGCAAAAATAATACAGCCTTCTTAGCATTTAATAATAATAATGTTAGCAGTTTTTGGGTATATAAACCCATTCAAATTCATCCATTGTCATTCAGAAGCTAATTCAGAGGCTGAGCACTACCTGTATTTTTTAGCAGTAAATTACAGTGAAGCTTTTTTACCTTATCCTTCGAGCCTTGCTCTCTTCAGAAAAACTTAGAAAACTTTCCGGATACGCTATAAGAAGAATCCGGAACCTTCAGCATTTAGATTGCAAATCTACCAGAGTCCTCCGAGCCACTATAGAAGAACTCGGAGAGTAACATAGAAGAAAAACCACTTCAAGGCACCTATCCGTTGCTTGCCTCCTAAACCAGAACCCCCGTCAATCCGAACCACCCCAGGGCCATAGACGGAGGGGTTAACAACTGGCGACCCTTTAACCAGGATCTTCACGACTCCAGGATTCTTCCAGTCCTCCAGACCCTTTAACCAGGATCTCACGACTCCAGGATTCTTCCAGTCCTCCAGACCCTTTAACCAGGATCTCCACGACTCCAGGATTCTTCCAGTCCTCCAGACCCTTTAACCAGGATCTTCACGACTCCAGGATTCTTCCAGTCTTCCAGACCTGGAACCAGAACCAACACCCAGTTGACCGGCGTGTCACGACTTCGAGTTCGTCACATCCACCCGTGAACCGGTGCGTTACGACTCCAAGTTCTTCACGCCTACTTTCATCTAGGAACAAGTGGCCAGCCAGACACGTCTTCAGGACACACCTCAAAAGGATTTCGCCATAGGAATCTTGTTAAGTACAAAACTCTTTTTTAAAATAATTTCTAAACATTTGAAAAGTAATTATTATTAACAATTAATATTTAGTATTGAGCCAGAATTAACAAAAAACACAGTGAACACTACAGACACCAGTGATACACTCTTTTATTGAAAACAGTATTGTCACAGTTATTTTCACAGTTATTTTTACTATTCTAGTTAGTATATATATAATTTTATTTAATGTACCAAACGTAGTATTACCATACCATCACGTACATTTGAGTGAAATTTTGTTTACATTTTTATTTTTGTTTGCAATCTTTTCAAATTTCCCCGAGTTAGGCAAATTGTTGTGCATTATTTTTTTTAGATAGTGTAGTTAGGAAAACCCCTTAAGTGATCATTCCATGAATTAAGATCGGTCAAGCAGACCTAATTAGAACATTAATAAGTACCTTCACATATGAGCGATTCAGACGGTGCGCTTTCTGACATCGAAGAATTACCTACACCCATTTTTCCACCTACCCCGCGCCCTTCAAACATATTCCAAACACACAAGTCAGTATGTCTCAGTCTCAAACCCCCGCCCCAGCATATATTAACTTAGGCAGATTAGTAAATCTTCCTCATACTGTTTTAATTTTTAAGGGGACCATAGATAATCGTTTTGTTGAACCGCGCGTAAGACCTTGGGTTGAGTCTTTAGAGCAACATTTCTTACGCGAGAATATTACCGATGATGATATAAAAATCAGAGAAGCAAAAAGATTTATTGACCCTAAAGAGGGAAATGCCCATGACACAGTCACTTACGTCCCATCAATTAGCGAAGCTATAACATGGGACGATTTTAAACAAAACCTATTAGAATTTTTTAAAGAAATAACCCTTGCACAACCCTTAGCCACATTAGAAGCAGTCTTCCAAGTTAAATGGAAGAAAGAGGAACACGAGGATTTAAACAATTTTATTACACGTACACACAAACTTGTAGGAGAAGCCCTCCGGGCCGCAGAAAATGCATGTGGCATAACTTTTACTTCGAAACAAAGAAATCTAATAGTAGCCACAACCATTTACCAAAACTTACCCGGAGCGCCTAAAAAAAAGTTTCAGGAGTTTTTAAATGTTGACAAACCTGTCAGTGTAGCCATAAACAAAACACGGGAACATCACCCCGATTTAGCAAACCAAACCTACCGAAAGGGTAGAGAAACCCCTGTACAGTATATTCAGCAGCAGCCACAACACCAATACCAACAGCAACAACAACAACAATATAAACCAAGGCAAATACAGGGAACACCCCAGAAACAAGCCCCCCAAACCCAGAATACACGCCCTCCTCCACAGTGTTTTAACTGTGATAGTTTCGGGCATATGATAAGTCAATGTAATTACCCCTCGTATTGCTCCCACTGTCACGAACATGGTCATCGCCGTGGCGATCGCCAAAAGTGTGCTGATAAAGCCCCTGCAGGGTATAGACCCCACTTTCAGAAACCAAACCAACCACGTCCCCAAAACGTATCCCAAAAGTCAACCAATCCCCAGAAACCAGTCCATTCCCAGCCTCAGTCGAACTACCAACCCAATAAATCACGACCACAGGGTCACCCACACTCTTACCCCATGTATAAACCCCAATACAACCAGCAAGGTCAACTAGTTCGGTACGTAGAAGTACCCGGGGAGGAATCATTTTCCCCAGAGAACAGTTTTCAAGAACACCCTTCAGCGTATGATATCCCCGTAGAATATGATCCAGGTCCTCCCATAGAAGACCATGTGATCCCTTTTTTAGACCCTACATTGGAGGCAGCAGTTCAACCTCCTCCCTCCTAAATTACAGTAGTAAGCCCAGATACGCACACAAACTCCCCATCAGGATAATAGGTGCGGACCTCTTAGATTTAATAATAAATTGTAGTACGGATAACCAAGATTTAACTGCTCTCCTAGATACAGGAGCACACGCAACGTTAATTAAGAAACAATGCGTAGATGAATTACTAGAGAGTACCAATTATAAATATGAACTTAAGGCACCATCCTGCCAACTTAGAGGAGTTACGGGCACACCCATACCCACATATGGAGAAATTGAGTTATATTTAGAAATTGGAAACGCGGTATACCCCGCGAAATGTTGTATAGTGGACACAGTCGCCACCTTTCAGACAGACATCCTACTAGGGATGGATTTTTTTAACCGGAATCAATGGGAGATTTACCCAGCCGGAAAGTTAGTAAAGTGTCGAAATAGGACACACCATCTCCGCGAGGATGACAGACAACTTAATGCTAATAGACTTAGCTCAGTTCAGATTTCCGAAAGAAATAGGAAACCCCCTCTACTTGATAGCAGATCAAGTCGGCCGGTTGCATCCAGAGGGACAACCGCTCCAGAAATCAGACCCCAGGGTAATCAGTTCCAGTTGTTGAATCCAGTTGGATCAACCCAGGCAGTTTCCAGACAGTCAGTTTCCAGACAGTCAGTTTCCAGTCAGTCAGTTTCCAGTCAGTCAGTTCCAGTCAGCAGCTTCCAGTCAGCCAGTTTCCAGTCAGTCAGTTTCCAGTCAGCCAGCTTCAGTTCAGCCAATAAGGCAAATTTTAGTCGCCGAACCAGAATCAGATTCACAATTTTTCATATGCCCTACCGAGCATATAACAGTAGCACCTTATGAGAAGATTTGTTTCCTAGCAAAAGTAGTTAACAGTCAAGGAAAATTATTAGAGTCAGAGCGTACTCTGATTACAGAGAAAAGTAATTTCAAAAGAGATGTTCTTATTGCCCAAGTCCTTAGTCAGAGTCAGAATTCAGCTATCCCTGTTGTTTGTTTAAACAAAGGAGAAAGATCTATAGAATTAACTTCAAATCAGAAAATAGGAACTGTTTCCACAGTAGAAATAGATTCAGATTTCCCCATCAGTACGATAAATCGTGTTTCCAGTTCCTTAGAATTAAAGCCTTCAATATTAAAAGAAGAATATAAGAAATGTCTGAAGCACTCCCTTCAGGAGTCACCAGCTTTACAGGATCCCAAACTAATGGAATCACTTCTCGATTTCCTGATAAGAAATAAAGATGTGATTGCCCTAACCGGAGATCCTCTGGGCCGAACTAATTTGGTCCCTTTTGAAATCAAGTTGGAACCCAATTCCAAACCCATTTTCATTCCTCCCTATCGGGTTCCACATTCTCAGTTAGTCACTATTGAGGACACATCAAGGACATGTTGGAGCAGGATGTCATTCAGCCTTCAGCTAGTCCCTGGTCCGCTCCTATGATTCTCGTCTCCAAAAAGGACGGAACATCTCGCCCTTGTATAGATTTTAGACGCCTGAATAACATTACCATCCCAGACCGTTTCCCGATTCCAAACATGCAGGAAACAATTCTGAACGTAGGGAAAGCGAATTTTTTTCATCCCTCGATTTAGCATCAGGTTATTGGCAAATGGAGGTCAGTCCCGAATCTCGGGCAGTGACTGCTTTCTCCACTAACCGAGGCCATTACGAATTCCAGGTTTTACCTTTCGGAGTCCGAAATGGGCCTGCTAATTTCTCTAGGTTGATGAATATAGTCCTTTCCGACCTATTAGGTGTCGAAGCTCTCGTGTATCTTGACGATATTATCGTCTATAGTTCGGACATAAAAACACACTTTCAACGCCTTCATAATGTGCTATCACACTTGAGAAAAGCACACCTTAAACTGAAGCTTGCAAAGTGCAATTTTTTACAAGAATCCCTGGTATACCTAGGATTCCTACTCTCGTCCACAGGAATTAAACCTGATCCAGCCAAACTCGAAGCCCTGGAAAGGTACCCTGTACCCAAGACCATCGACGACGCCCGTGCATTTATTGGTTTTGTCGGATTCTATCGGAACTTTATCCCCAATTTTCGAATATTGCTAAACCTATTACTAATTTGTTCCAGAAAAATTCGAAATTTAACTGGGAATCCGATCACCAACATGCCTTTGAAACTTTAATTAATAAACTAACCTGTCATCCCATTTTACAATATCCTGATTATACAAGACCCTTCATCATAGCCACAGATGCTTCCTCCTATGGACTAGGAGCCGTCCTGTTACAGGACGTAGACGGTGTGGAATTACCCATTGCTTATGCCAGTCAACTTCTCTCTGCACCTCAACGGAATTATTCCACTACGGACCGAGAGGCCCTAGCGGTATATTGGGCTTTGAAAAAATTCCGAAATATCGTCTATGGCTACGATGTAACATCAAGACTGATCATAAGCCACTCACGTACCTCTTCAAGGACAAGCTACTTGAAGGACGATTGAGTAGATGGGCTCTGTTGATTCAGGATTTTGCAGCGAAAATCGTATACAAACCGGGAAAACTGCAAGTTATTCCAGACGGATTGTCGAGACTCAAGCCCGACGCCCGAGTGAATAAAATAGGACTTCTTCCTGTGTTCGACTACGAGTGTCTGCAATACTCCCAACAACAGGACAAACACACCCAAAACCTTCGGGCGCGCCTGGAACAAAAGGAACCATCGAAGGTAAAAGAACAGTATAACCTCAAAGATGGGCTCGTACATTTCAGGAACGAAGATGGAAACGACCTCGTGGAGATACCAAAGGATCTCGTTGATATAGCCATTGGACTTTGTCACGACTCACCTTTTTATGGACACATGGGGCCGGATCGCACCATCAAAAGTCTTTTGGAGCGATACCATTTTCCCGAGATGAACAGAACGGTACATGAATACATCGCCGAATGTCCGTCGTGTTTAAAGCATAAGGGCAACGTACCATCCACCGCTCCAATGCATAAATATCCAGTATGCCAGAGGCCCTGGCAAAGAACTGGAATGGATATACTGGGACCATTTCCCAAAACATCAAAGGGAAATCAGTACATCATTGTGTTTACGGACCACTTCTCGCGTTACAGCGAAGTAGCCGCCATTCCAGATCAGACCTCGGAAACTGTGGCAAGAGCCCTAGTGGAACGCGTCATCCAAAACCATACCACTCCTTCCATCCTAATCTCGGATAACGCCCGTAGTTTCACTTCCAAACTGTTCGAGTCACTTTGTAACATGTGTAGAATTAAAAATACACACATTGTGGCATACCACCGCAGGCAAACGGCTTAGTGGAAAGACACAATCGAAAGATCTTGGAAGCCCTGCGCCACGTTGTCGATGCATCCTCCCGTACATGGGATGATTCCCTTCCCATGGTACAAACAGCCATCAACAATGGCTATAATGTGTCCATCGGGGACACCCCTCATTTCGTTCTATATCACTACGACAAGCGTCTACCTTTTGATTTGCCCGACCAAACCGACCCGGCAGTCCTAACATCTTCCGAAATGGCAGAAGCAAATCAGCAACTAGCTGAACGATCTTTCAAGATTTTTGACATAATCCGCTACGCCCTCGACCAACGAAACCAACAGATGGAGCAAGAACAACATAGGCGTCATCCCCGTCAACGGACTATAATCGTTGGTATGCGATGTTATCTGAAGAGCGTGAAACCGCCAGGGGCTCATCGAAAATTATACCCGAAATGGGATGGCCCATATAGGATTATGAAAGACCTCGGAAAAAATCGTTATGAAATCCTCGACCTCCGGGATCATTCCAAACTAAAGATCATTCACGCTGACAATTTGAAGATAGCTTCCGAGCAACACCTTCCCAAAAAACAGCTGCCAGGCGTTCGAGCCGCCTATCCTTCAAAAGGTCAAGATATTAACAAATCGGGCAGGGATCAAAAAACTGAAGTAGTCACCGCGGGAACCGCTACCCATGACGAAGATTGGTACCTCGTAATACCACCATTACTCGAGGCAATCTCGGAACAAGAGGAGGCCCCAGAGCCAAGCGTCCCATCGGACCCAGACCCTGGAGAAACCCCTTCGAGAGAATCACTCAGTGGAACTCCACCATCTCCTCCAACTCCACCATCTCCTCTGTCACCACCCTCGCCGATTGATGATCGACGCACGGACCCGACATACCGCCCGCAAATGCATCACCCACGTGAACTAGAACCTTCACATAAGAAACGAACCCGCTCAGAATCCGAGCTCAACGGTCGACCCCCATTACCACCAAAACGAGGCCGACCCCTTCGCCCACCAACACAAGTATCCACACAAGTATCCACACAACTACCCCCAGCTCCGTATAACTTAAGGCGTAGAAATGAATAAAATTGTCCCCTTATAATTTTCCAAATTATTTACTCTTGTAGACCTAGCATTAAAATTTCTACCGGAGTTGTTATAGAAAAACTTGCAGAAGGTAAATTTTTGAAAGGGCATGCAGACCTTTATATAAATTTGCAACCCCCTGCTAGAATTAAAATCAATCTCCTTCAGATACAAACCCAATTAGAAACGTTTGAAAGTAAAGTCCAAAATTCTTTCCAAGGAAAAGATCAGATTAGTCGCGTTCTGTTAGAAAATACCCTCGAAAATATTCAAACTACAGCACGCGCCCTATCAGAAATATTAGCCTTACCATGGATACAAACTGAAACCAAAAATTCCGAAAACTTTAACAAAAGAAGTAAAAGGGGACTGATAGATATAGGAGGGAAACTGTTCAAAGGTTTATTCGGATTAGCAACCGAAGAAGATATTAAAAGAGTTGAACTTAAATTGAATCTCTTCGCTCGGAATCGACAATATAATGGACACATGTTAGAACAGACTATTAGGTCATTACACGAAAACAATCGCTTCCTTCACTCCCTTTCGGACAGATTCACATACCTTGAATCCATGTTAGCTCAATACAAAGAACACAAACGATATCTAGAATTAATAGAAATAATGAACATACAAGTAACCCTAATCGATAAATACTTACAACGAATAACTACGATTCATTCCAAGGTTTTGCGTGCAACCCAGCTAGCCCATGGAAAAATCACTCTTTCCACCCTAATACCATGGGAAATACTCCAGTCCTTGATTCACACCGCCCAGTCACAATTAAAATTATCACCCATATTCCCACTCAACCACACTAATTACCCTCAATTTCTAGAATACACCTGGACTGTACATGGACCACGCCCCTACACATACCTCATAATTATACCATTTTTCGATTTCCTCACTTATGACGTATATAGATTTCACCCTTTCCCAACACCCTACCAAAATAACTCTAATGTCTATCGATTGTATTTACCCACCGTACCACCTTACCTTTTCCTCACCAAAGATCTATCAGCTTATTCTATGATGTCAGATAGCGACGTCCGGCATTGCCGATTCCCGCAACGAAATAAACAACTCATCTGCCCTCCACTCAAACCAGTTATTCTTCCCACTACTAGGTCTTGCTTTGTCGATTTAATTCGTGACCGGCATGCCCCCGTATGTTCATTTAAAAAATTTCATTCCCCTAAAACCATCCAACTACGAATTGGACCAGACATCTGGGTTTCCTTCGCGAACAGGACTGCCGCTACCCTCGAGTGTCCATCAAATATTCTCTCATTACAATCCCTATGATTATTCGGCTACCAATTGGTTGCTCCTTGCGTTCAAAAGCCCTCCAAATATACAACCCGTATAAGGTTACCCTTAATAACTCATACCCATTTCCATCGCAAATTAAATTTAAACCCGTCATAGAGATCTTAAATCTCTCCATAAAACCTGTAACCATCCTACCCGAACTGCATGCCCCTGAATGGAATGATCAATTCAGCCGGTTTAAAATTTCGGATGATAACCAAAACAACCTCTTACAAATACTACAACCGGTAACCATTTTCTCAACATCTGCCGTTAGTATCATTATTGTGTGTGCTATTATCCTCGGTGTATTTGTGATGAAAAGATCATTCTGGGAACAAAGAAAACCCAGTGACACGGAACATGAAACTATTTATGCACGACCAAGAGTGCGTACCCAGACCACGTGAACTAGACTTAAACCACCCGACTTATGTTGTATATATAAATCTGTATTATAAAACCAGTAGTTATCATCTAGTTAGCCTTAGTTAGGATGTTACGTTATTATATTAATATCATTCTAGAGGAAGAGCCCTGTAAAAATGAACCATAAATAATTCCCATATTCCTATATTATCTTATCCTTCATGTAATTCTTGTATTCATTTATATAGTCTCTGTATCCATTGTAAGAAAAAGAATCCATTTTAAAAATTCATGTGTTATATAGTTCATGTATAATCTTATATATTTAACTTTATATAATGCCTATACTCCTATGTATGTACGTGTGTGTATTCATTTTTACATAAGGACCAAAATCGCCCAACGCGAGTTTGGATAAAATATTTGATTCACTTTTAACTTTGCTAAATAATTGGTGACCTATTGTTTTTTTAAAATCTCATAATCATTTTGTTAGATTTCGCTTAATAAGGAATCCTGTTAAGCTTTGCAATGTTCACATTTTGTATACACTCTCTTTCGTTATAAACAATGAGATCATGTCTTGCCTAAGCATTAAAATTGTACATCTTAAACCTTAAAATTTCACTCTGAGGTGACGTGTATGTATATATATGTATATAGTCTAAAAGTCACTAAAGAGTAAATATCACTAAATCTAAGCTGAATGGCAAGACGAAGCCATAAACGAACCAACGGGCTGTTCGTATTGCTTTGGTCTGGCCTAGACATGTTTTTTCCTATCTGACCTAATCTTTGGTGCTGAGTAAAATTAGGTGATGAATCTAAGGTAACAAATCGGGTAGGAAGTTGTTCGTACTTAAGTATAGTTAGGGGTAATGTCTATAGCTTCTAAATTGGTAATGTAAGAGAGAGTTAGGTAGGCTGTTGTGGGGACACAGGAATAAAACGGTAGGCTTCAAGGAATACCTAATTCAACGCACCGGTAAGTGCTTTTGATTGTTTGCTAGAACCTAAGTAACCTAACTGGGGTGTCTACCCCACGCTATCACATTTGGCGACGAGGATGGGATTTGGCTCATTTGGTTAAATTTTGTTCAGTGGGTTAAATTTGGCTCATTGGGTTAATTTGGCTTATTGGGTTAATTTGGCTTATTGGGTTCAAGTGGTTGTTTGGAAAATTGGATGCAGACTAGTGGGTCGTCCGATTTGGTTTGTTTGTGTGGGGAAGCTACCGTACTATAGCGTAGGTCCCGCCGCCCTAATTCTAAAACTAATTCCTACTCAGCCCTAACTCTAAAACTAATTCCTACTCAGCCCTAACTCTAAAACTAATTCTTACTCAGCCCTAACTCTAATACAATTCACTATTCAGCCCTAACTCTAATAAAATTCACTATTCAGTAACTAGACCAAATTTAAACCTAACCTAACCTACTTCACGTGAGTTGGTCTAATTCGGTTTTGCTCTAGCATGTCGGTGATTGGCCATATAAGCCCCTACGAAGACAATGGGGAGGACTTCGAAGCTTATGCCACTAGGGTGAGGTTGTTTTTCGAGGCAAATTCCATTCCGGATGCTAAGAAGGTACCTACCTTTTTAACTATAATAGGCCCTAAAACGTTTGGTTTAGTTATGGACCTAGTTTCTCCTAAAGCACCGGAAACTTGCACCTATAATGAATTGGTACAGGCCCTAACCGATCACTACAAACCCCGAGTAGTTCTCATCTATGAACGTTTCAAATTTTATTCAAGGCATCAGACGGGAAATGAAAGCATTGCAGAGTTTGTTGCAGGAATAAAAAGCCATAGCCGTACGTGTAAATTTGGGGACAAATTAGATGAAATGCTAAGAGATAGGTTTGTAATGGGTCTCAAAGAGGAGTCTACCCAGAGAGCCCTATTAGCCATACAGGACCTAACTTTTAGTCAGGCTGTAGAAATAGCTACGGCTAGAGAAGCAGCTGCTAAAGATGTTAGAGCTTTTGGAAATCATAGTAGTAAAGCCCAACACGTAAATAGCTTTAAATCTTCTAGGCCTGGCAGACCTAACGAGCCTACTAGACAGGCAAATAAAAGGTATGAGGCGAATATGACTAAGCCTACTAATTCTACTAAGCCTTCCAAGCCATGTACAGGGTGTGGAAAACACCATTGGAAGAAAGATTGCCCTTTTAAAGAAGCAGTTTGCCGAAACTGTAGTAAAATAGGCCACATAGCTAAAGTGTGTTTTTCAAAGAAAACAAAGGGTGAAAATTCTAATTTTAACATTTCTAGTATAAATCCTCAAAAGGGAAATACTTCGAACATTGGAGTGGAGTACCTATTCTATGAGCAGCAAAGTGGGAAAAATACAGGCCCATATATTGTAGAGGTAGGCCTAAATGGAATTACAGTTCCTCTAGAATTGGATACGGGTGCTGCCCGGACGGTCATGTCCAAGGTAGTTTTTGATAAGATTTTCAAAAACACACCTAAACTACATGCATCTAAAACGATTTTGAAGAAGTACGGGGACATACAAATACCTATTTGTGGAGAAGCATACGTCACAGTTACACTTAACCAGAAAACTTTGTCTCATCCCTTAACCCTTTTAGTGGTGGATGAGCAAGGGCCTACTCTACTAGGCCGTGATTGGATTGATGCTTTGGAAATGCCAATTGACAAAATCTTGCCAAGGGGTCAGGCAGATGTGCATACACTTTCATATCCATCTGACATAGACTCATTGTTAAGGGAGTTTTCTTCTATTTTTGGGCCTGAAGTAGGCAACCTAAAAGGCCATCAGGTCTGCATAGAAGTAGATCCTAATGTAACTCCGAAATTTTGTAAGGCTCGTTCAATTGCGCATGCACTGCGGGAGAAGGTAGATTTAGAAATTGACAGGCTGCTAAAAGATAAAATTATTGAACCAGTCACACACGCTAAGTGGGCTGCCCCAGTAGTTCCTGTACTAAAACCGGACAAGTCCGTGCGGTTATGCGGGGATTACCGTTTAACAGCAAATAGAGCCGTCCTTCTAGATTGCTATCCTATACCCAAGCCTGATGAATTATTTAGCTCTCTTGCTGGGGGAAAATATTTCACAAAACTCGATATGTCCCAAGCCTATGCTCAACTAAGTTTAGATGAAAACTCTAAAGAATTAACTATCATAAATACGCACCGAGGCCTATATAAGTACAATAGGCTATGCTATGGAATAGCATCGGCTCCAGGTATTTTTCAGAGGACAATGGACCAAGTTCTAGGTCACATTCCAGGGGTACTTTGCTTTCTAGATGATGTCCTCATTTCAGGTTCGACTAAAAAAACACCTAACTAGATTAACCACGGTTCTAAAAAGACTCCGGGATGCTGGACTTAAGCTAAAGAGAGAAAAGTGTTCATGGGTCACTAAC
Source organism: Bathynomus jamesi (assembly GCA_023014485.1). Classification (NCBI taxonomy): domain Eukaryota; kingdom Metazoa; phylum Arthropoda; class Malacostraca; order Isopoda; family Cirolanidae; genus Bathynomus; species Bathynomus jamesi. The sequence goes on along the minus strand of JAJOZX010004349.1, from coordinate 5,546 downwards.
GAGGTTTCATATTTAGGGTTCCGCATAGATGCCTCAGGCATTCATCCAACGGTGGATAAACTAGAAGCAATAGAAAAGGCACCACCTCCAAAAAACATCACACAGTTACAAGCTTATTTAGGTCTCCTAAATTTTTATAGGAAATTTTTGCCTAATGCATCGACTTTCCTTGAACCCCTAAATAAGCTATTACGATCTGGGGAACAGTGGAGATGGGAGAAAACTCAAAAGGAAGCATTTGAGGCTTTCAAGGACGTACTACTAAAGTCCACTCTCCTAGTGCATTATGATCCTAAACTTCCTCTCGTAGTTTCAGCAGACAGCAGTTCTTATGGAATTGGGCAGTGTTATCTCACCACATTGATGGTGTAGATAGGCCTATCTGTTTTGCTTCTAGAACACTAACTGAGACGGAAAGACGATATGCACAAGTGGAACGTGAAGCATTAGCCTTAGTATTTGCAGTAAAAAAATTTCATTTCTATCTATGGGGTCATGAATTTAAACTAATTACTGACCATAAGCCTCTTTTAGGTTTATTTTCACCTAATAAAAATATTCCAGTTATGGCCTCAGGTAGGATTCAACGATGGGCACTGATTCTACAAGCCTATAAATTTGACTTAGTACATCGGTCAGGTAAACTTCTAGGTACGGCTGATGCGCTAAGTAGGTTGCCCTTAGAAAATCCAAATGATTGTGTACCTATACCTACAGAATGGGTTCACTTGGTGGAGTTTTTGGAATCCACTCCAGTATCTGCAGTACAAATAGAGCAGTGGACAAAATCAGACCCTATTCTGTCTAGGGTCATCCATTTCTGCTCAGTTGGTTGGCCTACTAAGGTTGAGAGTGAATTACAGCCTTTTATTCAGCGTCAGTCTGGCCTCTCTATTCAAATGGCTGTCTCTTATGGGGCCACAGAGTGATTATTCCAAATAAAGGCAGGTCGAATTTAGTGAAGGAACTTCACGCTGAACACATGGGCGCAACAAAAATGAAAGAGCTGGCGAGAGCTTATTTCTGGTGGCCTGGTTTAGATGGAGAACTCGAATCATTGGTTCGTTCCTGTCAAAGCTGCCTAGAGAACAGAGATCTCCCAAGGAAAAGTCCACTTCATCCTTGGGAATGGCCTACTATACCGTGGCATAGGATCCATGTTGACTATGCAGGTCCTATAAATAATATTTATTTCCTAGTCATGGTGGACGCCTACTCTAAGTGGGTGGAAATTTTTCCAACCACTTCCACGACTTCGGGTGTAACGATTCGCTTACTCCGTTCAGTTTTCGCTCGATGGGGTTTACCCGTAGTCCTGGTTTCCGACAATGGTACTTGTTTTACCAGTGAGGAATTTCGTTCCTTCGTCCACCTAAATGGCATTAGACATGTCCGGTCTAGTGTTTTCCACCCATCTACTAACGGTCTCGCGGAAAACATGGTCCGTACTTTCAAGTCGGCCTTGCGTCATTCTCGTGGGGAGGAAATGCAAGTGGTGTTGGATAAATTTTTGTTCAAATATCGAATAACACCACACACCACGACAGGGGTGTCTCCCTCTAAACTTCTGATTGGCCGGGGAATTCGTTCAGTTTTTGATTTGTTACGTCCAAACGAAATGTTACAACAACGAGTTTTACGCCATCAGGAAAAACAGAAGTTGTACCACGACACTAAAAGAGGGAGAGTTCTAGAAGCGAAACCTAATGATCCAGTTGTGATTCGCAACTATGGGGCTGGACCAAAATGGGTTCCTGCAACTGTGCAGGAGAGAACGGGCCCTGTTTCCTTCAAGTGCCAACTAGAAGATGGTCGTTCTATTAAACGCCATCAGGACCAGATATGGGAACGGGAAGTGCAGAAGGACCAGAGTCTTCCGGAAGAGAGAACTGATCCTCCGGAAAATGGTTCAACTTGCCCGCCTATACAGGGTGCACCTGATCCTACTACATCAACCCCGCTCCGCAGGTCGTCTAGGGTCCTTCATCCCCCTGACAGACTAAACTTGTAGGGGAGGAGTGAGGTGACGTGTATGTATATATATATGTATATAGTCTAAAAGTCACTAAAGAGTAAATATCACTAAATCTAAGCTGAATGGCAAGACGAAGCCATAAACGAACCAACGGGCTGTTCGTATTGCTTTGGTCTGGCCTAGACATGTTTTTTCCTATCTGACCTAATCTTTGGTGCTGAGTAAAATTAGGTGATGAATCTAAGGTAACAAATCGGGTAGGAAGTTGTTCGTACTTAAGTATAGTTAGGGGTAATGTCTATAGCTTCTAAATTGGTAATGTAAGAGAGAGTTAGGTAGGCTGTTGTGGGACACAGGAATAAAACGGTAGGCTTCAAGGAATACCTAATTCAACGCACCGGTAAGTGCTTTTGATTGTTTGCTAGAACCTAAGTAACCTAACTGGGGTGTCTACCCCACGCTATCACACACTCATATGCATATTTTAGTGTAAAGATGCATAGTCCGATTTCCACTTTAGTTAACTTGGCAGATCATGATAACATCAGATCTGAAAAGTCGCGGTTTAAGATAAAAATATGGTTTCGTCTTCAAATATTTTGTTTACTCGTTCAAGCCTTACCGCAGCTAAAAAATTTACTTATTTTTAAATATTGTGCAAAAATAATACAGCCTTCTTAGCATTTAATAATAATAATGTTAGCAGTTTTTGGGTATATAAACCCATTTAAATTCATCCATTGTCATTCAGAAGCTAATTCAGAGGCTGAGCACTACCTGTATTTTTTTAGCAGTAAAATTACAGTTGAAGCTAGTTTTTACCTTATCCTTCGAGCCTTGCTCTCTTCAGAAAACTTAGAAAACTTTCCGGATACGCTATAAGAAGAATCCGGAACCTTCAGCATTTAGATTGCAAATCTACCAGAGTCCTCCGAGCCACTATAGAAGAACTCGGAGAGTAACAAAGAAGAAAAACCACTTCAAGGCACCTATCCGTTGCTTGCCTCCTAAACCAGAACCCCCGTCAATCCGAACCACCCCAGGGCCATAGACGGAGGGGTTAACATATATATATATATATATATATATATATATCGTAAAGAACGGTGGGCAGGACCTAGTTCCAAAAGGACCGAACTCCAGGAACTCGGTCCTTTTTAAGGACCGTGAGCGGGAAAGTCGGTCCTTTTCTCAGTGAGGACCGAAGTGAGGAGCGACGGTCCATTTTTAAGCAATTCCGGACGGTCTTTTTTAGTGATTTTAATGTGTTTAGTGATTATTTGAAGTTCTAAAGAAGATGGATCGTTTCCTCCAGAAGACTCAGAAAGAGACTGAGACTGAACTGAAACTTGTTTCAACACATGGAGGAGTCGAAGAATCTACTGATGTTAGTGCTTCAACTTCAAGTCAAGCAACTGGAGCTCCTAGCGGAAGAACTGAACCCGGCGATCCCGGCAATTTTTCATTTTAATCAAATTTTTCACTTATATTATACAGTATATAAGGACCGAGGACCGAGTCGTTCCTAGGTCCTATCTTCAGAAAGGACCGTGACCGGGACCGTCGGTCCAGTTTGAGGCAAGGACCGGGACCGGGACCGTCGGTCCTTTTTGAGGCCCGGGGGCCCACCTTTGTATATATATATATATATATATATATATATATATTATATATAAATCAATGACGTAAAATTATTGGTTTCGAAAATTAAAAATGGGCTACGAAAATAGCCATTTCTTGCTATTTTTCGATTGATAATAAATGTGAAAATAAAAACCCACTCTAATAGACAGAGTTTATTTCCACAACAATTTCGACGCCCACTGGCATCCTCCTCGGGTGGATACAGAAAACTGTATCCACCCGAGGAGGATGCCAGTGGCGTCGAAACTGTTGTGGAAATAAACTGTCTATTAGAGTGGGTTTTTATTTTCATATTTTGACCTTCACGTAGAAAAAGTGAAGTTTTTTGCATTGATAATAAATGCTTCGGCCTAGGATTTATAAATATCCCAAAGAACGTGGAATATGGGACCGAAAGGTAGGCAATAGAGCAGAGCTTTCCAAACTTTTCACGTTGGCGACACACTATTTAAGCATAAAAATTTTTACGACACATTAATTAATTTTTGTTATCAAATATCAAATATCAGATAATTTTTCAGTAGGTGGTTTATCTTGTAGCCGATTTTGTTGATACAAAAATCAAAATTTTCAAAATACAAAAAAATTGAAAATAATTAACTAAATTTGGCGACACACCTGGGAGGTATTGGCCACACACTGTGTCGCGACACACAGTTTGGAAAGCTCTGCAATAGAGAAAGCAGTTTTTGAAGTTTTATTGGAAATATATATATATATATATATATATATATATATATATATATATATATATATATGTAAAAAGTGAACAATGAACAATTCCTATACCATCATTATATGAATTCATTGTCTTCATGCAGTACTTATGTTCGTATAGTTTTTATGTTCGAATGTCCATTTTTACATAAGAAACCAAAATCGCCTAAGCGAGTTTTGGATAGAATTTCGATTTATACTTCTTTATTCATTACTGTATTTCTCTAATTCATCTTTTCTAATAATGACTTATACACTATGACGTCATTGTTAATTTATTTATTTGTTGGGTTCAAAATCCCAGCTGAGCCGTGAACGGCCAAATTCTAAAAGGCCAGTGCTACCTACAGCCCAAGTTAAGCTAAAATTAAAACTAACGGATTTGAGATCCTATTAGGTCCTACCTCAGGGTTGCTGACTCGATGCGGGCCTACCTTAGACCTTTGTTACATGAATTTAATATAAACAAAAGGGGTACTATTTATGGTCTTCTTTCTCAACCTTGCAACAACAACGCAACCTGGACTATTGCACGATGCAACAATCTTGTATCTAAACAACCAAACTGAATTGCAAGAGAGCTCTCTAACAGACCACACCCTGTACGTACGACATCCCACAAACGAGTAGAAAGAACGCGCAGCGCCCCAAAATGATGCCAACAGTGTGACCAAACAATGATGCCACAAGAGCTCAAAAATGCTAGCTCTAAATTAAGTTAATTTTTCACTAACCTTACAATTATGAGATGGATATATATACACCTTAACTTAATATATACAAGCAATGCTGCATCAATCAGCTTAGTCATCATATCGCCTTGGGACAACAATGGTTCTTCCTCTTCTAGATTTTCTAACACTCCCCACCGAAGAGGCATTGTTGTCATTACCTTCTGCAAGGTTAGCGAAGCCTTCTCCATGAGGCTGTAACTCAAATGTTTCATCTTGACTATCTGTGTTTTTGCTGATTTCTAAAGCATAGAGTTTTTGTATAGGTCTCTTTAACTTTCCTCCTGAAGTCTTTACCAGTGCAGACCTAACTAAATTGTCTTTGCCAACAAACAACTCTTCAATTATGCCAAGCTTCCAGCATTGCCTTGGTCTTTCATCCCCAATCATTACCACTTCTCCACCTTGATACAATTTGCATTGGAGCCCTTTACCTTACCTGATGGGTAATAATTGAGTTCTGGCAAGTATTCCATCTG